>VWPU01000759.1:0-204335 GCA_013398955.1 Callaeas wilsoni
AGCGGAGCGGAGCGGAGCGGCTGCCAGCCCGCCTCACGCCAAGTTTGATCGATAACCCCCTCCCGGCCCGGGCGGAGCAGCCTCGGCGGCTCCGCTACCCACCATCTTTGGGGGAAGTCCCTGCGTTGGGGGGGGGCTGCTAGAGACGGGGGAGAAAGGCAATCTCGCAGCCAATGAGCCCTGCTAGACTGGGGTGAAGACGAGAGCAGAGGGATTTGGGGAAGGAAAGAAAAAAAAAAAAGGGACGAAAGGAGGGGGACCATCCTCCCCACCACCTCCGCCAGCATCGCCACCACCGTTGACACCGCTCCGAGTCTCCAGTTGCGCCCATGCCTGTGCCGCCAGTTTCGGTTTAGGGGCTGAACCGCAGGGGCTGAAGAAAATGGGGCAGAGCGCGCCCCGGACTCTCCTGCTGCTGCTGGCGGGGCTGCTGGGGGAGGCTCTGGCGGGGTTCCCCAACACCATCAGTATAGGTAAGCGCCCGCCGCGGCACCGCGACCCGCGCCTTCCCCGCTAGCCGGGGGGAAGTTGTGTGGAGGGGAGCGGGGGACGAGCCCGGGCGCCGCGGGGAAGGAGCCAGCCCCGCGCCGCTTCCTTCGCCTTGCTGGGGGCGAGAGGCAGCGGCGGTGCCCGGGCTGCGCCGGCGGGCGGCTGCGAGCGGCGCCGGGCTGCCCGCACCCCTTCGAGCGGCGTGGATCGGGTCCGCGCTCTGCGGAACCGTGCCCTGGAGCAGCGCATCCCGTGGAGCACATAATGTGAGAGAGGCGCGGCGTGAATCTGTAGCGACGTGCCCGAAAGCCGGGGCCGAGCGAGCCGTGAGGCTCAGGGCAGCGAGTGAAGCGGGGGCTGTTCCCTGCCGTCCCTCGGAGCATCATTTCCCTCGGCCGCGCTATCGCTCCAGCAGACCGTGAAACCGCACGTTTGCCACGCCGCACGCCGCCGTGTCCCCGCACATAACTACAGTGGCGATATTTCGGTAGTCTGGACAAGATTTAGGAGCCAGGGTTCCCCAAGTTAGACTTTTAAATCTCTGTGTGGGCATCCGTGTAGAAGTGGCCTGGTTCTCAAGGTGCACCTGCAGCTCCAAGCGACTCTCATTGCTCAGTGGGCACCTGGATGTGGTGTGTGGCTTTAAAAGCCTAACTTTGGACTTGGAATATGTATTTCATGTAGGTGCTCTGTCAGAGTTCTGTGCTCACGTTCAGCCTGCTCCTGTTCATTCTCTCCTGCAGTGTGCAGCAGGCGAATAGAACTTATTGCCATTGCTTCTTAAAATTAATTCTGAAATACCTTTTCCCTTTTTTCCTTTTTTTTTTTTCTCCTGTCCTAGGTGGACTTTTCATGAGGAACACTGTTCAGGAGCACAGTGCATTTCGATTTGCTGTGCAGCTATACAACACAAACCAAAATACCACAGAAAAGCCCTTCCATTTGAACTATCACGTAGATCACTTGGACTCTTCCAACAGTTTTTCAGTGACAAATGCTTGTAAGTAGCCACCTGGTTTTAAAAAACATATTTATTTGTTATCTGTCCTTGCATTCAGTTCCTTCCTGGAAGCCTGGAGTTCTTGGTCATACAATACAGTGCAACAATTGTGTGTAGTGACTGGATTGTAGATTTGCAGCATTATATGGAATACCTTAGGAAAAGTTCTTTTGCCACTTCATCCCCTTAGTTTTGTTTTTCAGGAAAACAACCATGTCGTTGACATAGCAGTGCTGTGTAGCTGCAATCAGTGAATTGCTGCTGAAGCAGGATCCCTTCTCTGTTGAGGCTACAGCCAAGCTGTGTGAAAAGGCACAATATGCAAATAATACTATGTAGGGAAAACCCAGAAACAACTGTTTAGAAGTGACCTTGAGGGGAGAAGGCTAGAGAGGTTTATTTGCCTCATCTGCCTTGAAATACTGAGTTGTTTTCTTACAGTGAGAGTCCTGTGAAAAGCTGAGGAGACTGTAAACTGACACATACCGTTAGAGCTGAGGGGAGAGAAAATGGAATCAGAACGCTTGGCGCTAGGAGAAATAGCTCTGCACAAGCAGTGCACGCGTGTAATTTGAGCTTTTATTAACAGAAGATGCAAAATAGAACTTTGAGTATTCCTACCGTGTTGTTAAAATGCAAAATCTCTTTCAGAAAGACTTGTGCGTGTTCTGCATTTTAAAAACCATTCCTTTACCAATAGTAGTTCCTGGATATTTTACTGATGTATCCAAATACAGTTCTATACAAGTTTTATTGTAAATCTTTGAAAATGAAAGGAGTCCTCTTCCAAGGTAACTAGTGCACTTCGCAGTGTGGAGATATATGTCTGTACATGATCTAAAGGACCGCTGAATGCAGTGTACGAACTTTACATTATTAACAGGTTTCCTCTCACAGTTTGCAGGTTTATACTCATAGTATAAAATGGTCAAAGAGGAAGCATTGTACTGAAATAATGAAATACTGGAGGACAGAAAACTAGTATTTTTTGCTTTAAAATAATTCTGTGTTTTGAATAACTTATTTGGTTTTTTTATTTGCAGGAGATGGGATAGTTCTTACATTCCTGTCACACTGTATATTCTGAGAAAGCTAATGGTTAAAAAATAGACAGTAAGGAAGTATTTGGACAAATTTGAGATTGATATTCTAACATATCCTCCATGTGACTGCATCTTGGTAGTGCAGTGTTACACTCTCCAAAGGGCTTTGAAGTAGGACCTTTAGAACTTTTGCAGGGGGGTTAATTATGTAATATACAATAAAAATATTTGGTAAAGTGGAAAAAAATGATAAATAAAAGCGTGTCTTTACTTTGCATCTTATTTTACTAATCCTATCCAGCCTCAACAGCTCTTACAACAAACATCAGACTATTAATCCTTAATCAGTGTAATCCCTTCAAGAGGCTGTATCTCAAACACAGTTTCCTAAATATCAATTATATGGATTTAAACTAAATACATTGAACTGCTTGGGTGATTAATTATTAATTGTTTTTAAAAAGTTGTTAACAGCACTTCTCCCACGAAGACAAGCGATCCACACACTTTTTTAGGGGCAGACAGTATATTTAGTCAGGGTCCTGTTCATCTTCTGACATCTAAAGGTTTTTGTCAATGCTTATTAAGAGCTGTGGCAATTTCAGTAAAGTGGAATGGTTTTCTATAGTACAAGGCTGCATGTTCCAACACCCATATTACCAGTATAGTAAAATTGGGAAAACTTAAATCTCTGGAGAAACTGTAGACCGAAGAATATGTACCTACAGTAACCTATTTAAAAGCAGGAGGTGTGCAAAAAGAAACATAAGAAAGAAAATGAAAAGGTGACCTTGTCTATACTGTGTCAACCAGTTTGTCTCATAATACTGTTGATGAGAAAAGAATACAGCGAGTCCAAGTCACCAGACATAGGTTTCAGTAGCTCAAAATATAAAAAACCCCATCCGAACAGTTGTTCTTTTGAATCTGGTACCATTTATCTTTGAAAATCAGAATACTTATGTGTATCATTGCATTAGGATGAATTAATAGCTCCTCACATTATCTGACCAAAATTCCAGCCTTTAACCACAGCCTCGCTTCCTAGGGGAGTGGCAGATAATTTCAGTGTGCTGCCATATCCATGAAGGAATTCTTTCCACAACATTTTTACCTCACTTGGAGATAAGCATATATTGTCTCCAGTGCTGTCACACAGCCGTTTGATCAATACTTGCAATTGGCAGGGTTCCATAGGAGAGAAACCTGCAGTGACTCTGCCTGCCTTCACTGGGGAGGGAGCCTGGGGCTGACTTTGTGGTGGGATGGGTACAGGAGCTGAGGGGAAACTGAAGACAGCAGCATGTGTAGCCTGAGCCTAGGGCCTGTACTAGTCAGTATCCATAAAATAATACTTTTTGTTCTTCTTTGCATTGATTTGTATGATAGTGACTGTAGTAAGTGTTCTTGTGTGCAGGGATTGAGGGGGGCTGTGCCCAGAAAGACACGTTCTTACTGTGCAGCTGCACATCCTGCTTGATGCAATCTGGTGCATTCCAGAGGAGAAAAAAACCTCTTCTGAAGTATTCTCATGAGCCTGAGAAAAATAGCCCACCTCTGGTACGGCAGATTTGGCAGTATCCCAACATGGGAACAAACTTGTTTGGAAGCAAAAGAAAATTCCTGCCCTAAGCCCCTCCCTCTCATTCGTTTTTCAGTTAAATGATGCATAATCTGATTTATGTACATGTATTCCCTGCTTCCCTGCTAGCACCAAGCCTCTCTCTGTATATTTAATTTACACACATTCATACAGTATTTATCCACTCTGTATTTATCTGCCCACTTATTTATTTAGCTGTATGATATCTTAACAGAGAACAAATGCAAACACAGATGAAAATTCCAGTGTATTTAAAGGTGAATTGAAGTTTATCAGTTGGCTCTAGGGAAATTATTACATCTCTTAAAATACGCAGCTTTTTGCTATCAGTAGAAGCAGAAAGCAAGCTAACTTGACCTATGAATGTATAAAATAAAAATCAGGTTATATTTTCTTTAAAAATGCTCATGTAGGGAGTGAGCTAGCTTTTTCAGAATAATATGAATATAACAAATATATAAATTTGTCACTGAAGCAATATTTTCCATGCATTTCTCATGATCTCTGATGGAGGATGCTGGTGGTTATGTTGAATTGCGTGTATAGATCTATAGATCACATTCCCTAGAAATAACCCACGTCTTTCATTCTGCTCTGCACTTGTAGTGCACTATACTAACACTGCTTCAGCCTCTGCAGTGTCAGCTCATTAGCACACAGATCTCATATTCCCTCTCTGCACTGTCATTGCAAAAAATTGCTGTTGTACACCTTTACAGCCAACAAATGTGCACTTGCCTTATGTACAATTTTCAAGAAATATTTAGAAAAGTGAACTAAACCTTATGTATAGTCTCCCTTGAATTTCTCAAAAGAAGGCATTTTTTAATGAAAAGCATGGTTTTCATTAAAATCTGTTGATCATGTAATGATAGTGGTGAGATGCGTGTGGATGAAAAGGGGCTGTGATTGTAGAATCCAATTAATCTACAGATTCCATCTCTCAGCTAAACCTAACCTATCAGCTGCAAATTCTTGTCCCGTTAATTTTTCTGAGTTTTTTCTTATGTATCTTCTGAATCCAGAAAGCTTTTTGCATATTACCAAATATTGATGTGTAGTGGGTTTTTTTTCATGACCATTCATTTTTCAGGAGACAAAAAAAAAGGGAAGATGCAAAGACATGCTAACCTTAGGTTCCTAAAATCCTGTAGGTGGTTGTATCGGCACTTTCTTGAAGGGGTCTGATTTCAGACTTACTTACGAAAATTTACCTTAGCATCCATGCAGTCCTTGTGTTTAATCTTAAAAATTCAGCTTGGAAGATTTTAATGGAAAAAGTGCATGTTCACTGTTGTGAGAGTGTTGCAGAAGATGACACCTCAGGACTAGCAGCAGACAGTTTTTCCCGTTTAACTGTGTTGCTCCCTTTCCCAAGGCACAGGTGTGGGGGTGTGTGTGCTCACACGCACCCTCACTCGCGCACGTGCACAGGCGCACGTTTTCTTTAGGTGCTGTTCAGCATTTCTTTTTGCCAGTGGGTAGATAATTTGCTTCCCTTGCATCTGTGTGCTCTTTGGCCAGCTGGCAAAGGACACTGATGCTGCAAGTGGTCAGCTCCCTTCTGCCAAAAGCATGAGCATGTGTTGCTGAAAGTCTTGCCAAGTTTGGGCCGTGCACTGGTGGTTTTGCGGGAGCAGCAAGCAGAGCGGAGATGCTTGAACTCTCCTAATATGGAATATACTCTGATTTCTCCAGTGTTCTGTGGTAAAACACCTGGAAATGTGCTTTCTACACAACTCTATTCATTATAGACCACTGAAAATGCCTTTTGTGCTGCAGAATGTGCTCAACTATCGTGTGTTACTGCTGTATGACCAAGAAAAGCAGCTGGCTTCAGTTAAGCTTCTGCATTATTGGGTGTAGGTTGAAACATGAAAGGTGTGTTCAAGCTAAAGTTGGTTTCCACTTCACAGCAGAGCACATTATTTGTCGTTAAACTCAGCAGAAGGAACCATACCACTCTCAAACTATGTTTTATTATTTCTTAAATTAATTTGAAAATAAGCTTACTTTCTCTGCTGCATACATAACATTGATGTACTGTTTAGATGTTAGGGTTCCATTTAACTCATACAGTAGAGATGGAAAAAATATCTTGCATGGATGGACACTTTTTGAGAAACTCTGAGTTTACCAAATGAATAAAGAGTAAAGCATGGTAAAGAGTGCCTTTACTTGTTTAGTTTTGGAAAGATTTTGTGCAGATGCAGACATGAAATTGTTCACTTTTCCCATGCAGCAATGGGCCTGGAGGAGCCATGGGGATATTAGGATGGGTTGGAGAGCTACTGATTAACTACACCTTCCCATGAAATGTGTAACAGCTGTAGTTTATCTCTGGGAAGAAATGGAGATGCCATGATGGGAAACTAGCCTGTGACAGAAGCTTTTAACAACCACAAAAAAGCCCCAGTTTTGTTGAAGGCTGATTCGGGAGCTTGTCCAAGAGCTGCAGAAAACAGTGGGTTTCTTTCCTCTGGGTTCACTGTGTTCAGTGTCTGGGAGGTGGGAGGCCATCCTACTGCCAGTGTAGGACTGTTATGCAAGAAGGTGTGAAATGAGAGAGCTGATGTATTTTCAGTGTTTCTTTATTGTCACAAACCATCGATTTAACATTTTCCATTTAAAGTACATATTTTGTCATTACCAACTTTAGAATGCTAATTTTGATTTAGTTCGGCATCCTTAAAATGTTTTAGAATATGTTATTTTTAAAACAGCAATATTGCTGTTTCGTAGTTCATTTCAAAGCAAGCCAACCCATATAAATGAAAACCTGTGTTCATTTATTGTGAGAAAGGTGTTATATGAATTGGCATTGGGCATTTATGTTACAGCCTGAGAGCAGTACTTTTTATGCTGCTGGAGAGCAAAGATCGCTGGACTCCTTTTCTAAGGCAGCTCATAAGGCAGCCTAAAAACTCTGTATCTGTTGTCAGGAGGTTTGCTGTATGAAGGCTTGTACCTCCACTGGAACAATGTGATGACAGAAAAACAAAAATTTAGAAATGATTGACTTAGATTAAACCACTTTCTATGAAACTATGATGATCACTGCAGTGAAGCAATTTCCAAATTTCATCCATGGAGATTTTTTTCTTCTAAATATGTATGCGTTATATTTCCTGTCAGAGCCAGAGGCTTCCCTCTGTTGTATCACGTGCTTTATATTGTTGTGGATCTTCAGAATATCAAATTCTTTTGCAATTTCAAATTTGAAATCGTTGTGTTTTCATGTGCAGTCATCTGATGGGGACTCCAGAGCAGACACTCCTGTTCTGCTGTTTGTAGTCATTGCAGCTGGACACTAATAATTACCACGCAGCCTCACAGTACACACTCTGGCCTGACTCTGTTGGGAAGTTTGGAGATATTTCTTATCACCAGATTAGAATGCAGAGTTCATTTTATTGGTGCACAGCAATGTGTGAAATATTCAAAGGCAGAGAGTGCCCTTTCAGTTGATCTTACAAAGATGTCACTGTTAGTGGTGAAACTATTGTATATGCACAGAGCAAGAGAGAAACAGGTGATAGAGTTTCTGTGTACAGAGAAAGAGTGAACGTAGGAAGGAGTTATGTCAGTGAATCCACTGAGCAGTCATTCCTGCATGTTCTCACCGTTGTGTCTGAGGCTCTGGATCTGTTTTATCATCTTAACTGTTTGTAAAATAGCAAGTGGCAATGCGGAACCCTGACACAAACGCCACACAGGAGGCACAGAAGCCCTTACGCGTGAGGATCATTCGGCAGAGACACGGTGCTGTGGGTAACTTGCCCAGGCACTTGTGGAAAGGGTGAATTGCTCTCTTGGAATGGATAATAGCCCAGGTGGATAATTCCAGCCCCTCTTCTGCTGGAGTGGAATGACCTGTCTGGTCACTTGTATGTTATTATTTTGCCAGGTTGTTTGGGTGTTTCAGATGTGCTGAAAGATTTTTTTGCTTGGTTTGTTTGAAGTGCAATTTACATGTTTGCTTTCAGACCACTTATAACTTAAGTGATGGGCTTTGGATGCTTGGTCCTTCCTGCCCTTGTGTTGGGCTGGTATTTGCTGGAGTTTATTCAAATGTAATGTTTGAAATTCTGGTCAAGAATTTTAAAAAGATGCAGGGCTGTATGGGGACTTCACTAGCTTGAGACTTTTTTAGTAAAAGAACTGTCTTTAAAATTGTATACAGCTAAATGAGTAAGAGATAGCTGGTCTCTATTGGTATTTAGTCTGTGCATACTCACTCATTTTGTGTATACTTCATTATTTTCACACCTCTTTCTCCTGGGCTGATGTGTGTAATGGTGCTTGCTGATTTCAGCATGGGTAGTTTTGTCACATGCAAACATCAAACATTTGAGCTGGCGTATCTGGTAAAGCGACTGAACTTGGGAAATGGTGGAATCCTCTGGTGGCTTATAGCATGATTTGGAGTAAGTTGATTTGTCCTTTTGGTAGCACAGTTTTGCTATCTCTTATACAAGGGTAGTAGAATTTACCTCTATCTCACAGGTACTGCAAGGCCGTTTCCAGTAAAAAGCTTGGAGAGCTTAGGCTAACAGCACCTTCTTCGATTTATTGATCACTTCTTCCACTCCTTAAGAAAATCAAACCCAGAACCAAAAAACAACCAACAAAACAAAACAAAAATAAACCAAAACCATAAACAAACAAACAAACCAACCCAAAAAAAAAAAACCAAGAAAAAAAGTCCCCACCAAAATCCAGCCTACTTTTGATGAATTGAAATTGGCAATTACAAATTTGCTGTCCTTGCTGTAAGAAGATGTTCATTCCCACTGATGGACCTGGGAGAGCATGTGTCGCAGCTGTACAGCAAGCCAATCTATCACCTGGCAAAGGAAGAGGTTTGAGCTCTTTACCTGAAGTAAGCAAAGCTGTTGGAGAGAAAAGAAATTTAATATCGGAAAGTTTTTTGTCTCCTATGCCCTTTGGGTCTTTATAATAGGTATGGTCCATACTATTGCAGCACAGCACATGCCCAATTCTTGCCTACCTGACCCCACACTCAGACTGCTTGTTTGAGTGATGGGACAAAGACCTGTCTTTACTAGAAGTGCTGCTGTCTGTTGATTTCTCCCAGTGAGGTGTGTAAAACGTGCTGTAATCAGTATCTCACAGCTGCCAGCTTTTCCAAGAGATGTGCAGCAGTGCATTTCAGGGGTTGCTGCCTCCCGTGATTTCTTTGTCTCATTTCCATTTCAGAGATCTTGGTCTGATATAGGTGCTGCAGCCCTCTTAGTGAACATGGATCAGGTCTTGTGGATCACAGGGTTGCTACATCATGACACACATCTTGATATGTCTTTGTACTCTGCTGTGCATTCTAAATTCCCTAAAACTTTTTGGTGGTTGTCGTTGTTGTCATTTGTGGTTTTCTGCTGTGGGGGAGCTGCGGTGGGGGGGGGAAGATGGCTTGGGAAGAAGTCATAATGGGTACGTTTTTTCAGGTGATGAACTTTTTGTAGTCTTTCTGCAGGAGAGCATGGTGAAGCACTGATTTTTACCAATTACAGAGGTTTTGTCTTCTTAGACTTTACCACTTGCGTCACCAAGTTTGAATTTTAATGAAGTCTGCTGGTCAGAAAACTCAACTTCACATGCATTCTTTTTTTTTTCCCAGCAGTTAGATGAGAGCTAATTAGTGTCTATTGATTTGCAAAGGACTGACCCCAAGTCTAACCCTGCATTGAATCAGAACTGTTAGGGGGATTCTAAATTGTCTAGCAAGTATAATGTACTCACCCATCTTTCTCTGAAGTGTTTGTGCAGTGGTCAAGTAGCATCTCCAGAGTGGCTTCGCTGCTGTTGTGGAATATGTGAAAAGCACTCGGACCTAAGGAAGTGCAGAATGAGCAAACATTCTGCATAATACCTACTGTCCAACTCTGAATTTCTTTTTTAAAACATTGCTTTTTTGCCTATTTGCTTATGACTTCTTGATGAATAGAAAATAGGGCTAAAGAGAAAAAAGGTACATGATCATACTATGCCAGCTAATCCTATTTCTTTCCTATTTCAGCCATGTCAGCAGAGTGATTCTCATGACTAATGACAGTTTTTATATATTTATATTGAATGCCTCAGCCAGCTCAGACCTACTTCCTCTATAGAACCATTTTACCACTGTTCTGTGCATCCCAGAAACTAATTGTATATCCCAGAATATCATGATGGGTAATGATGGGAGCTATGTGACTTGCTAATCTTTCGTTTCAGATGTAGTTCCAAAAAGGTTTTAAAGATTTAGAATCAACCAGAAAAGGAGAGAATTAAAAATAAAACCTTTTTTTAAATAGTTTCAGATCTTTAAAAAAATTACTCAGCTTCAGTTGAAGTCAAATGTTTTGTTTTGGAAATGATGATTACTGTTTTGTGAATTTTTGTCCTGGTTGAAACAATTTCGTGAAGTTTATCCAAGTTAGCAAGATGTTTCTTCAGGCGTGAATCCACCTTTTTCAGTGTAAAAGCACACGTTCTGTCCAATTTTTATAACGACATATAGATTACGGATGTGAATATAAAATTGTGTGTGATTTGGAAGAAGCCATCTGCTTTTTTTCAGGGTATGTAGTTCAAACTGCTTGTGATGGATTTTATGGATAGACAACTTTTGTCAGTCAAAGTATGTATAGCATGTCTTTCCACACCATCTACAGGCAATTTACTTTATTACCTGGAGAGGCAGTGAGATAAACCTAAAATTGATCAAAATGAGACCAGTTAACCCTCCTGAAGTTTTCCAGTACTCCAGTTTGGCACTCCAGGTGCAGGAGCTGCTTTAAAGCATGGATCAGTGTAGCTTTGCTACATGCAGAGGGTAGTAAATGCTGTGAAGGTTTCTAGAACTGCAGTGTCCTGTTTCAAAGATGTGTGTTCATATGCATCACGTGTGCTTTACTGACAGTTACTTTGTTCTATATAACACAAAAAGAAATTGCAAGTGGTGTTAGTTATGCATATCTGCAATGACCACTGGGATCTAACATTTTAGTGCTTCATTGTTCTACTCTCAAAAAAAGAAAAAAAAAGCCTCTGTATCCCATTAGAATAAATACAGGCAGTCAAGATACATAATGGGGTCTTCCTCTGTTGCGATTTACACCAGGGTGGATTTGGAGTAGCTCTGTGAAGTCAGTATCAGCTAAAAGTGGAGTGCTCCCTCCTGGGGGTGTTCCTGGCTTTAAGTAGGGAATGTGGGTCCAGGACAGCCTATGGATTCTTCAGGGGAGACTCTGAACATCTTAATCAGTAGTGCACCTTTCCTCCAGGACTGTGCAGGTTGTCCAGACTCTTGACTTCAGCAACTAACTGAATACACCCTTGTGTTGCATTGCACGTTATTTCCTTCTGGAAGTTTGGGAAATTTAGCAAAATGATCACGTTCAGCTGTAATAAGTGTCCCTTTATAAATGATGCTGGGTATCTCAGAAGTATCTGTAATAGACTGTGTAGAGCAGAATCTGCCAAGGAAAGATTTTGTTTTTCAATTGAAACAAAATAGTGTAAATCAAATAGTCTCCAGCGGAAAGTGCTGACCCTGCTTTTAGCAGAAGTCACTTATACCATGTCTACTTTCAGATTTCCTTTTTTTTCTCCCTTTCCCCACTACATGTATATTTTTTTGTAGCTATAAAGCTTTCTCTACTTTTCTCTGCATCAGTTTATGTATTTTGCAATTCTTTTATGAATAGAGGCTGTGTGACATGAAAGACCATAGACTCTTCTGTGAAATTTAACTCATTGTGTCTCTTTGGTGTTTGCTTGAATAGTGATAGTCTTGACTGAAAAACACTGCACTTTTTTTGAGTCGTTCTAGAGATAATTCAAGAACAGGTCTCTGGTAGAACAGGGTCTTTTGACAGAAGCATAAAGCTAACATTTTAATTTATTTTCGAGTGTGAAAACACCCTGTTGTTTTTCATAAATAGGGAACCTATTGTGGGTAGTGATGCTGCTAACTCCTGCATCCTGGTCAGGTTCCAGCTTGGATCAGCATCAACATAAATCGGTTATTCTCCTGGAAGCTTTATTTAGATAAATTATCTGCACTTCCTGTCTTAAATTCTTATTGTGTTGTTCTGCAGTGCTAGCCCCTGTTTCACATAAGATGCATTTGAGATTCGAGGCAATCTCTGCATACGCTGGAGGATACAATTTGATATTAAAGTATATTTTCCTTGCGGGCTTTTCTGCAAAGATTCTGTGCTTCCTTGGTACTGTCTGGAGATTCTCTGTGTTAATAAGAAATGTTTTGTTAATTGATTCCAGAATCTGCTGCTCTGGAATTATGCTGCTCTGCCTTAGTCAGGATCTCCACATGAATTTTAAAATGGCATCTTTCTGGAAAACATTATACTTTCTACTATGTTGTCTCTAAAACTGATTATATCAGCCCAGTGTATTTCTTGTATATGCTGGGTTGATTTCAGTTTACAGCAACCTTCTCTATAGGGGGATTAAAATCAAAATTAATTGTGTTTTCAGGAAGCCTGGGTGAAGCTATGTATGAGATATGAATCATTTCAGTTTCTCAGAAGTTCAGCTCTGTAATTGAATGTGCATGAAGTACACTTGAAAAAGTATCTGAAAACTCCAAAGACAGGAGACCTTCTTCTGCAAAACGGGTGTGAGAAGGGCAAAAGTAGTTTGACAGTCTCCCCTGCTATCCTGCCTGCCTCATTCCTGGATGAAAGAAGCTGTAGAAGTGTAGAGCATTAAGATCAATCCTCCTGGATAATCAGGACTGTGACTTTGTTCTGCATGACAGAGAGGGGCCTGCAGTTCCTGCTGCTGCCTGCCTTTTCCACTGAGCCTGCCAGCAAAAGGGTCAATTAGTGCCAGCTGCAGGAGTGCAGCTCCCCTACAAAGGCCTGTGTCCACTTGGAGCTGCTCATTTAAGCTCTCATTGTGTACTTCAGCTTAATAACAGTGCGTGCTGCTACCTCATCATTTACCTGAAACTGAGAGACTATTTTACCAGTTTAACCATCCTCCTAACTAGTTCAGGTGGTTTTCTGTGACTGAGTCCAACTTTAAATCTCCAGGAGAAGTGTATCATGTTGTGCTGTGACGATTACAGTTACAGTGTGTGGAGATTTATTGGCAATATAGAATAAAAAGTAGTAACTTTAAAATATTGATGATCAAAGCAATAAAGATGTGCAGCTTGATAAATTCTCCCATTCTTAAAAGCTGGCTTTTCTTTATGAATGTCCTACAGACAATTTAACAATAAAATCGAGGCTTTCATTTTAAAACAGCTACAGCCTGCCTCCTGTCTCAGAGGTGTAGAGGCACCAACTGGGTTGTGAGGCTCCCCTGTTTGTCCACTGGTAATGGAGTGTTCTCTTTTCAGAGAAGTTGGTGCCATTAATCTTTCGCTCTTGGCAATTATGCTGGAAGCATCCCACTGCAATGTTGGCGTGGTGTGGCTGGGCATGCTGATCGTCATTAAACTAGCAATAAGCTTGTAAATTGGATAATGCTACAAGTTGAAGATTATTTTAATTGCCAGGATATAAATTTTCTGAGCAACAGGCTTTAAGACTGAACAATGATTGTGGATGTAGATGGACCAATGTGACTTTTGAAGCTTGGTGCAGCAGCAGTTTGGTTACCTGGATGCACACAGATGTGCTGTTGCTTCCTGCTCAGACTGTGTTCAGAGGGCTTGGGCACTTCTGCAGAGCTCGTCTGATGGAGTTTCTTTGGAGCATTACACTCCATGTGAAGGAGCTGAGGTGATGGCCTTGGCTCCCGTTCATAATATCTGCAGAAAAGAATTGCTGCAGTCTGGTGGTGTATTGAGCTGTCTGCAGTGGTGGGTAATGGCACCACAAATCCTGCCTGGAAGCCAAGGAGTGCCAGCCTCTAGGTCCTTGGGAGAACTGATCTTTCCTCTGTCTTCCCTAGAGCACATACCAGGCATCCTGTAATTCTTACTGTGAAATAGGGTAGAAAACCTAGTAAGGATTCCTGGTGGTTAGGAGATTTTCCTGCAGGAACAGGAGATGTGTGCCTGAGCCCAGGGCTGGTGACCCATGAACATGCAGGGTCACCTGCTAGGCAGCAGCGGTGCTGCAGTACTTGCCCACAGCCCCGCAAGGCTGCCAGGGAGAGAGTCACTACAGCCACAGCAACTGGATCTTTTTCACTTCAGGGCTTTGGAAGCTTTCTTTGGGATCTGTACTCCGCAGGGATGTGGTTTTTCCCTTTAGTCAGCTGTCTTTATTCCTTATTCTCTGTTCTTGCTTTGCTTTTATAGATAGGAGCATAATTTCAAAAAAAAAAAAAGAGCTATTTCACTTCCCAGAGACAGTGAACAGGCCTGTGAATGGCGCCTTCTGTTCCCCGTCTGCCTGGGTTCACCTCATGCTCATCAGCCTTGGCGTTAGTCTCACTCACATGGAGCTGTTTGGTTTGTTTTGCTCTCAATAACTCTTTTGAGAGTGGGCAAGTTTCACACTAAAGTAGTTAAAAACCCCAAACTTGCTCACATTTCCTTTTAAGTGACAGTAGTGTAAGTCATTACCTAGGCTGGGTTTGCTCAGATCACTGGAGCTTTCTGTGAATCCAGTTTGACTTTTGAGATATTTACCAGTCCTTGAGATCGTGTGAGTTTCCTGCAAAGCTGGAACTGCTGAAGCACTGGAGGGATCCTGGGGCTTTCAGTGGAGCCTGTATGTAAATACAGTAACTGTGTGAATGAAAAACCAACAGTAAAATTCATCAGCATTTCTTTAGTTTCTTGAAGGCTGCCATGCCTTCTGCACTGATATGAGACTTCTGCAGCTCCCAGTGATGAACCCCCTGAAACAAATGACTGAGATTAGTATTATTTATAGATAACCACAGAGATCATTCATCCTTCTCAAGCTGTTTATTTTTGGGCAGCCCAGTGAAACTGATGAAATTGCCAGTTGTCTGAAATGCTGCTGCCAGTTGTTTGAATGAACGGTATTGATTATAGTTACAGGACTATTCATCTCATACTGGCACGCATACAATACATGGATTATAAAAATGTTGTCTCTGTTGACAGCTGGGTTATGAAATGATACACTGAATTATATGTCCTTGCAGGCAGTGTCTGCGTTGACTTTTCTTACCCTAATTCAAAAGTATTAAAAGTTACTTGAAGGGGCACAGAATGGAGCATCAGACTCTGAAAATATTAAAGTACCTTTGTTAGAAACAACCAGTTGACAAGTTTATGTTGAAGTGAGGTGACACAGCAAAACTCTAATGAGTACTAACTGGTTTAAACAATCTTCTGTGGAAGTGAAGAACATTTTGTTTTATTAAAAGAGTAAAGGACTTCTTGGAAGTTGCAGGTAGAAAAGAGACAATTTAACTGTACTCTATTACTATGGCTTTGTTTTAAAATCAAAGAAAACCTTGAGACAAGCCCTGTTTGCAATGCATACAGTAGTAGTCTTCTGGCTTCAGAGCAAGTATCTTCATCTTTCTCATTTTTTTATTTAAAAAAAATGCATTGATGCAGTGATTGTGTTTGTCTACAGTTACCCTCAAAAGTTTTCCATTCTTCATTCTGTCGCTTACTTAATGGCGTGTATCCCAGTTGCCTGGGTTGTTCCATCACAATGTCTTTTGCCGTGGGATTCACTGGAGACAAGGTCAGCAGATGGCCTGTTGGCTGTGGAACAATCTGTTCTTCTAATTCAAATGAGTTAGAACCCCAAAAGTTGAAATAAAAGCCCCTCTCACATTTTAGAGAATGTGCTGTCTCATTGATACATTGCTGTATATTTGAAGGATTCATATTTTCAAAAAGGGTGCTATTCAGTAAAGATCAGATAGATTTTTAAGTACTGTGCTTGAAAATTTCCATTGTCTTACTCTGTAGTCATGAGTGATTGAAAATAGATTAAAGTGCTCAGAGCATTTTTATTTTAGTTTTACTCATGCTTACTTGTTTATATTTGAAATAACATCACTGCCTCCAGCTGCTGTCCTGAGAGCAGACTTTCCCTATATTTACCTGAACTAATTGGTACATTGAACATAACTTCAGTAGTACACAGTGGTGACAGAAGTAACTGTAGAATGCTAAGGTGTGTTTTAAAATGTGTTTGCAGTTGTAGCCAATTTATTAAGTTTCCATTTAAGATTTCATTAAATACCTGAGTCCAGGTCGCTCCAGCTGGAGTAGATTGACTTACCATGCCTCATGGAAGCAGACCTATGTCACCATGGTTCTTAAAATTATATTTAGCCCTTTTTTTTGGTAGTACAGTGTATAAAAATTTTACAGATTTGCTATGAATTTGTGTGTTGTTTGGTTGCCAAAGGGTCATACTCTTCCTCAGCTTGCATTACTTGTGATAGCTTTCAAGTGGAATATTTTTTACGGGAATTCCAGGTTTTTTACGGCATGAACTACCAATTTCCTGAATAGGAAAATAATTTTTCCCTTGTTCTTTCTTTCTTTTCCTTCGCAGTCTGAGTTTTTTTTTTTAATCTGTAAAATTTGTCACCAAGAAAAAGCTTCATTTGAGCGTCTCTTGTCATTGGTTTTTCAGATCCTAGCAAGCCACTTTTTATCTGTCTACTTCCTTCTGCTTGCTTTTCCTTTGTCTCAGTCTCTGCAGTGAAGCTGTTCTAATACCACCACTTTAACTGGTGATGTTTTATTCTTAAATTCTTTCTCCAAAAATTTAATCTCCTCTTATGAGACGGGATATGCTCAATCTCTATATAAGTGGATGAGTTAGCAGAATAAATATCCTACATGTTCATGGGAGAATAGACACCCCCACGCCCATGCTGTCAGCAGAGAGAGATGGATTCTGTTGATAATTTGTGTGGTGCAGTGGCTGACAAGATACAGTAGCAAGGATAAAACACTAGCGACCGCACTTGGCAAAATTTAGTGGTCTCTTCAGCTGTGAATGGGTCTGCTTAATTGTTCCCCTGCTGAAACGATGCATCAGAGCAGCACAAGCTGAGCAGTTGTGATGGCTGAACTTGCTCCTGCTGCTCATGAACCAGGCAGACTGTAAATGCAAACAGTAGGTGCTCCCCTTACCTCTAATTAAAGCCTGGATGTGAGTTTGAATGTTCAGCTGCAGTGTCAAGTTACTCACAAAGCCAGCTTGGGAGGTGATAAGCAGGTATTTTTGCTAGATACCTTTGCCTTTCTGTCTTCCTCAGCAGCAAGGACAGCTTGAGGGTGAAGAAATGTACAGTGATGAATCTCTACTTTTTTTTTCTTTTTCTTTTTTTGATTATGGAAAACTGTGACATTTCTACAGTTCACTTAAGTGTAAAGAGGAAAATTTCCCGTGAATCCTAAGGAAAGGTGTCGTAAGCAGAACTGTCTCATTCATCTGTGGAGCTGCAATATGACTGCTTCTGTCCTGCTTGTGTTTTAAAGATACAAGATCAATTGTGGTAAAAAAGATTACCTGTGATGGTTATCTGGGTTCTTGAGAAAAGAATGGCAAAGGAAGAAATAAGAAAGGGTGATAGTGTCATTTGAGAGGTTGTTTGTGTAGGGCTTGTAGCTAAAATACCTTATTAATATTCTTCAGTGTTCTGTGCTCTTGTCCATAAGGGCATTAGCACCTTTTTGGAGCACTTGGATGTTGAAACTGGACTAATGTCCGAACTTGCCTTTCAGCAGTCTGCTCAGCTGTGTAAAATGCTGCGTGGATATTCTAATTCAGGCCCCAGCTTTGTTCTTTGTGAGTAGCAATATCCATTGCAAGAGGTAATCTGTGTAATCTCTGTTAGATGTCGGTTGGGGCGAGTTGTGTTGTCTTTCAGGAGAATGAGAACATGTAGGCTTGTTTGGCTTAAATAACTGGTTACATTTCAGATCTAGTTAGTCACAAGCCCAAGTTCTTCACCTGAACCATCCTTCCAGAGTCATCCATTCAGGTAGCTTTTTCTAATCTTAGGCAGCAATTACGTTTTTAAACACAAAAACTCTTGATTATGCTGTTTCAGAGGAAGAACCCTTCCTCTTGTGTTTGGCAGTTCTTAGTTTTAAGAACTCTTGGGTTTGATTGCTATTTTTCTTTTGATTCAAACTTGGTTTTAGTCTTTTTCACTGTAATTGTGTCGTGGACTAAATGGACATCTTCTGCTTGTGCAGACAATATCGACTTATATCAAGGACACAAATTTTAAAATTATGTGTACAGCAGCATCTTTGTGTAATATTACTGTGATCGGTACTGTTTCTCAATAAGCAACACCATATTATTGCTCCATTCCTGAGGAGAGTCTCACAAAGATGAGTTAAGTTTTCCAGAGTGAGATTAATTTCTCACTTCCTCCCCACTGGTCTCCCAAAACTGATATTCAGAAATAAATCTTTTAGAAGAATTTAATTATCTTGCATTTCCCACGTTGTTGGCTCTAATTAGCTGACTGTGCTTTGGATTCTCGCTCTCATTTGGGAGGTTTGAATGGACTCTGTAGACACAACAGTTTTAGAAACTTCAGAATGTGGCTTGTCAGAAGGCTACAGCTCTGCAGAGCATGATTAGTTTCACTTATTGGCTTGACCCAGCACATTTATTCTGCTTAGATGAGCTCTGCAGAATATTCTGCTTATTTTAAGTCATGAAAATCCTAGATACTGATTTTATTTACATTTGTTTGAACCATCTTTTTGGTAAAAGAAAATATTTTTATTGTGGCATTTCCATGGTTTTCTTTATTCGCAGTAATACTCTCCCTCTTATGTTTTTATTCAACATTAATTGTGTGATAGCAGGATATGTTTTATTTGAGAACGGGTTTGGGTGTTGGGAGAGAGGAAGAATAGGACCAAGGATGTGAAGGGAAGCCTAATTTGGAAAAGGATCTGGAGCTAAGAGTTAAATTGCATTTCTTTCTAAGATGCGAAATGGCTTGAAAATACTTACTTCTAGGGGACAACCTTGGTGTGTTTGCTGGTGCTGTCTAGAAAGATTTTCAGTTACTGTATCATGGGTACATTTTATGGAAGGGAAAGTTTTTTTCTGAAGAACAGAAATTAAATCATTTGGAACTAATGTTTAGCCCATATATTCATGGCTACTAAATTATCCTGTTACTGTCAGTCTCTCTTTCTGTTCCTATAGTACCTCAACAAAGTAAGAGGAAAGATTCAGTGTAGGTTTTTTTGATTCCTCCAGAGTGAAAAGGAAGCTTCTATCAGCTGGCTACCACCGAATACTTGTATGACCCAATAATTTTAATGAAATTAAATATCACTATCAAACATAGATTAAAACAATCAAATCCCAAAGGTTCTGTGCTTAAAGAGACAGGGTTAATTTATGAATTATATATACTATGTGTAAAATTATTTCCTGCTGTCCTTACTCATAGCACCAACATGACAGTCAACCAGAGGGGAAAAAACATTTCTTCCTTTTTTTTTTGTCTCATTTTTGTAAGTGGCAACAATTGCTGACTTGTTACAAGATTGCATTCCTGTGTTTGTTAGTCCCATCACTTTGTCTTCTTTTTGTTTATACAATAACAAGAAAAGAGAAAGAACTGTATGTAAAAGTATACTGCTAAATCCATAAAAAATTTTGAGTAGTCCATGATTTTTCAATCCATGGAGTTCATAATTTGGTTTGTTTGATATGGTTTCTGTAGGTCTCAGGACTTTTTGAAATACTGGAATATACTGACAGTGCTTAACTAAAACTAGCAATAGCCTGGTTTTGCATTTCTGGCATGTTTTTGCAGACTTTTCTTGGTTTAGTGGAAAACCATAAAGGTCAGTAGCTTGCTATATGTCCATGCAGTAACTTCAGGGTTCAGAACCATGATCCTAACCAGAAAGGGCGTTACAAGTGTATTATTCTAATAAGAAAGATTAGAAACAAATCAGAATATTTTTAAATGTGTCACATTTACTTACAGCAGATTCAACAGTGAGTTTAGCCCCAGAGGCAAAGAATAGCATAATAGAGGGACTTGAATGCCTGCTTTTCTTTTATAGGTGATATCTGTAGAACAGGAGGTAAGAAATATTGTCTGGGCTTCTTTGGGAAGCTTGGAAGAGCTGATGAATTCATCAATCCCCTTTATGCAGCTCTTCTGGAGGATTTAAATCTTCCTGTCTTCAACTTATTAAATTATTATGAGAAAGTCATTCTATTGTTATCAAATTCATTTTTCTTATGCAAGTTTCTGTGCTATTTTTGTTATAGAAAGGTATTGTCTCACTGATAACATTGCCAGTGGGAAGGAGGGCTTGGACTGGCTCGTGCAAATGGAAAATACATGGAGAAAATCAGAGTACAAAGAAGTCTTCTGTGCCTATAGCTGACATTTCTTAGAAAATGAGGTCTCTTAAGCCTCCTAGTATAGTCTGGAGAGACACTTCACTTAGTCCATTAATCTATCTGAAAAGCTTTCCTGAGTTCAACAAATAAATCTATTCAAGACCTACAAAATTTTCAAGTCCAAAAACAGTCTGTTGATGGGACACTTTAAAAAGCTTGACCCTGTCAGGGAGTTGGTTTGAGACTCAGACTAGGAAAATTCAGTAGCAGCAGCCCAACATCAGCTCCTACAATGTACCACTTTAATCAAATACAAGGGCACATTATCATAGCCCTTTCTGTTGTCTGCTGCTTACGCAGTATAGAATTACATGAGATACATTTGTGTGTCACACAGAGAAAGAGAGGTTTCCTGCTTTGGAACCTTTGTGATGAGCTACTTTTTGCTGAATGATGTGAATGCTTCTCTTGACTATTATACAGGTTTTAACAAGAAACTGATATTTTAAATTTGCATTGAAATTGGCAGTGGAATTTTCAAGTTAAAATTCAGAATCATTAATCTGTAAAACCTGGAAGATATTGTGAGTTACTTTATAAGAAATTCGTAAAGCAGAAATGGAATAAGTTTTTATTTGGTAGGACATGGGTACATTTAAATTAAAGTAAGGCATTATTTACAATCTCTAACTGTAGTCACATATCAGTTCCTATTCTGTTGTGCATAGCAAGCTGATTTTTTAAAAGCTCTTTTGAAAGGCAGCTGAAAAATTAATCGAGTTCATTGAGTTCATGAAATGGTTCCTCCCATCACTGTGTCTGTGCCTGCTGTGCATAAGGGCTGCCCAGCCTCCCGAGCCTGGTCATGTCATCCACAGCTGGCAGTGACTCTCCAGTCCCATCTCTCACTGAGATTCTTCCTGTCCTTAGCACAGTTTTGTTCCACGGTTGACCTCCTAGAACAGGTGGTGCTGCAAACAAGGGATAAGCAGCAGTGGGGGCAGGCCTTCAGGGTGATGATGGTCTTCTGGAAAGAGCTCGTCCTGCAGCTCACTGCAGAGCTCGAGGAATGGTACAGCCCTGTGGGAAATTGCCTTAAGGCAGAGAAATTTATTGCCGTCTGTCATCCAAAGTGCTGCAGTTGAGCTTTTTGGTAAATTGGATGTCAGAACTACTGTCCTAAAGATACACACTGCCCTTTAGAGACTGTTTCCCCCAACTCTGTACTGATTTGGGTGTTGCACGGTTGTATTTCAGACAGTGGTGAGACTCATCTGCTTGTTCCTTGCCTGAAAAAATATCCCCTAAATGGGATAATTTCTAATGGTTTGTCAAAGACTGATTGAAAGTTGAAGTGTCTAGCTGAGGGAAGGATCCACAGTGCATTGCTCTTCAGAAATTCATACTTACTTTCCACCATAAGGATTAGCGTTCTTGTTCCCAAAACCAGAAAAGGCTTGGATAATGTTGCAGCAACACTGTTGTTTTGGACTTCCCCCTGCTTCATTTTTCCTCTCCTTTCTAAGTTTACTCAGTAGTTTTGCAGGACGCTTGGAATTTATTGGTGTATACAAGCAGATTGTTAGCAGATTTAGTGATTCTTGTAAAAAGCCAGACAGAAGAATTTTTTTGCTACTTCTAATAAAGTGTCAGAATATTTTCAGAAGAAAGCTAATGTTTGCTAACCATGTTTCCAATAGGGAGGAGCTGTAATGGCAATAATGTAATCCTGATATTTTGTTTAAATATCTGTGGTTCTACATCCATTTATATTCATGCTGATGAGACCACAAACATGGTAAGATCACAGGAGGATTCTCTGGCCTGGATGTTTGTGAGTAAAAGAGTTTCTAACTCACAGGAATGGAAATTACAGGAGTCTTCTCCTTTTCTGTTAACTCTCCTAGTAAATGAGAGAGAGGGAGAGAGAGAGGGAAGGAAGGGCTGTACTTTGAAGGTATGGATTTGCAGCTGTTTTACTGCTAGGAGAGATTTTAATAAGTGTTAGTAGAGAAGAGACCAAGGAAGTGTGGAAGTGTAATGGTGTAAATCAGACTAAATCATCTGACAGCCCCTTATACAGCTAGATGGTAATGCCTCATGGAAGGGGCCCACCAGAGTGAGCGCTATGGTAATTTGACCCTCAGCTGTGATTCAGTCTCTTGAGCTGACATGTGCTTCAGTCTGTGTCTGTCCGTCAAAACACCTAAGCATGTTTTTAAATTTGTTCACACAGCTTTGGGATGTAGGACATTAAGTAAAACCTTCTATGTATGTAGAGCAAGGTTTTACAAGGTTTTTAAGCTGTAGTTCTTCATGTGTGTGTGTGTTCTGGAGAAAGTCAAGTGCTGCCCACATTGCCACCATCTCATGACACACCAGGGTTCTGATGAGGACTTCTAGGATTAAGAGATCCTACAGCCAAAGGGCTGCTAGTCTGGCCTTGGTATGAGGCACCTAGCTCTTGTCTGTCAAGTGAAGATGTGGGAAGAGCCCCACTTCTCTATCAGCATCACTCATACCCCTGCAGACCACAGTATCATGCCGTTGCTGATGATTAATGAGATTGCTCTCTGCTTATGAATGTAGCAGCATTTCACGGAGCACAAAAAATGCATGTGCACCGTGTCAACATTTCACTATGCAGGTGTCTGAGAGCAGACTTTAAACCAGTATTGAAAGCTATGGCAATGTGTCCAAACCCTCTGAGATTAACAAACAATCTCAAACTAGGTCTGTCTCTCTTGGCCTCTCGTTCCCCCTCTGAAAGGGCAGCAATCAGTTAAGAATGAACATGTAGCAATGTGACTTTTCTTTCACAATCAGGCTTTTGCTGTACCATTTCCATCAATTTTGGCTTCCACATTATTCAGCTGTGCACCAGACAACTCTTTTGTTATGTGCCAATTAACCCAACTTGATAAATAGTGATTATGCATAATTTATAAAGAATAATATTCTTGTTGTTCCCTGTAAATAAGGCACTGGCTTAGCTGAGGGTACTGGTCTGTGAATTACTGTCAGATGTGATCATGAAGGTCCAAGAGGCTGGTAGCAAGAAGAACTCTGAGGGCTAAGGCAGATAGAAATAATATCAACAAAAATAGATGAGAGGATGCTTTGGTAAGGAAAGTTGGGATGTTGATGTGGATTTCTGTAGTTTGCACTTTCGGAGTAAATAGGTCTCTGAGTTCTAGTCCAGCTTTCAGTGAATTCCATGTGAACTTCTCCAGTCATACTGACGGGTGCTTAATTGGACCCATAAGGAACATCTTCAAATAATTTCCCTGGCTCCTGAAGCCACTTTTCACAGTCATCCTGTTTCTGCTTCTGCATTAAATGATCTGGAGCCTCTCAGACTGATAAGCTGACAGCAGTGCAACACAAGGGTGAGATTTGCATAGCCCCATGAACTTTGAGTAGAACAGGGGAGGAGATACAGAAATGTGAAATCCATTCCACTGGTCCAAGATGTACTTGCAGTGACAGTGCTTGCTGGAATACCATTGCGGACCCTGCAGGAAAGTGTGAGGGACTGTTGCTTTGGGTAAACTGGGCTGTCTGTCAGCCAGCACCGTGCTCTGCGAACATAGAGCCAACTGGAAACCCTCCAGAGCTGGAGGCTGCTTGCACAGCTGCTGTTTTGGCGTTCGCATGCCCATTCTTCTTGAACAACCTTAATCATGACCTTCACCTCCTGGTGAATTTTACTCAGCTCAATGCTTCAGGTGTGTTGGCCACTTCGCCTCTTCTATCTCATCCTCTGTAATATATCCCCACAGGCCTATAAATGGCACCACCTCAGCAGACTCAGCTCATCTTTCATCACACTGCCACAGCCTTGTTTTGATTTATTGCCTCTCACCACAGTGGCCCAGAATGAAGTCAACTTCTGAAATCACTTAGGGAAGAATCTGCTGAACAAGCATACATTTAATAATATGCCTCTGCCTTTTTACTTCCTCCACACTCAGATGTTCCAGTGATATAAGAAATCCCTTTAGACTACTGGGGTGCTGGAGATCGCAGCTGCTGATTCGCAGCTCTAAGGCACAGCACTGCCTTCAGCTTCTGCTCTTTGATTCAACCTTATGTTCTGCCCAGCATCCTCAGCTGCAAAATGCTTCCCTTTTCTGATGGGTATGATTTATTTTTTTCTTTATGCCACAAAGCTCTTGCTTTCCCTTAGCCTATTGTTTAAAGTATTGTTAAGATAGATCATCTCTGAAGAAGGTAACAGTAGTGAAGTGGGTACTCCCTGATGTACCACATCTTGTCAATTTCATATTAAAAACACTTTTTTGAACATGTCTTTTTGTTCCAAGGCAGAGTGCTTAATGGCTTGTGGAACTCTTATTACTTTGAACATACTTACAGAAAAATTCATGTTAGTATGTTTATTAGAATATACAGATTATTAGAATATATTGCCTGCTTGTAAATAAATGGCTGCTGAATTATCTAGTGTGTTATAACTGAACAATTTTTGAAAGAACAAGGGGTTTCATATTTTCCTCCCACCAACATTTTTAGAAAAATTGCTTCAGAAAATAAGAGATACAGTTACAACCCAAAGTGATCACAGCGAGCAGGCATGACAGACGATATTAACTTAAAAGCATTTCAAATGGTGAAACAGATGGAAACAAGTTATTTCACTTGAGTGAGTGTTACATATCTGTGTTGCATGCACACTGTCCGTGTTTCTGCAGAGATTAGTCACGAAACAGGAGTTGGATATTGGCTGTGAAGAACGCATATGATCGTTGTTTGCTGTGAATATATTTAAACTCTCCTGCAGAAAGCTTTGCCAGGTCCTCTGGCTCCCTCACACAGGTGTTAGCTCATCTCCTGTGGTTCGTGGAGAAAGGAGTGTGTGGTTATTGTACAGGATAGGCTAAAGCTTTTGCGAAGGGCAGAGCTCAGTGAACTGCTTTACGTCCACTCATTAAGTCTCCAACACTCTCTGAACCTGAGGGAGGCCTGTGCCATAAATCTGAAGCATCCAGGATGGTGGAGCTGCAGTCAGGAGCAGAGTGTTGGCATTGCACATACTGCTGCTGTTGGCAAGGCGTTGATTATCCTGGAGTAGCTGAGCAGAAACATCTCTTCACCAGGGTGTGAAAGGCAGATACCAATGCCCTTCCTTTTGTCTCCAGCAGTGAGTTTAGCTGTTTACCAAGAGAAGCCTCTTGCTTCTTCTGCAAGCATCTGCTTTGGTGTCAAGACCGCCATAGGCAGAAAGCAGAAGAGGTCACAAATAACATAAATCCACAGCATTTAAATCTGACTTCTACAACAGTGTTACAAAGTCTTGTTCCTAAAAGCTGTTTGTTTAAAACTGCGTGGTATGTATTTAATGTCTTTCCTTTAACAGAAGTGCTTCTTGTGAGCAGCTTGTGGGGATGGTGGGATCAGGATGAAAAGTGTTCTGTTAACTGCAGAAGATGGTGAATTATGAAGATGGGTTTAAGAATAGAAAACTTGGCTATAATCTGTGGTGCCTGGTTTGAGAGCTTGAACTCCATCTTGTAAAGGCACAAGCAGGATAATGTAGTATTCTGATCAGCACGTACCTAAGTATAGTTCTTAAGTACCTAACACATTTTTTAATCATCTTCCAAAAAATATCAGTTGATTTTTATGGCACGTATATATCTTCTCTCACCTTTAATCCATTTTAAGCTTAAACCCCTATTTTATTTCTTTCAAACTCCAATGGTTTATACTCCAGAATGAGTCGTCATTATCTGACTCCCAGCCTTCCAAAAGGAATATTCTAATAGTACTCAGCGTCAATGGTATATTTTTAAAAAAATCAGTCTGTAACAGAGATCCCAGGTAAACAAAATCCTTTCATAATTTGGTCCTGAGAAGAGGCTGACAGTTTTCTTGGAAACTGGCTAGACTGACTCCTGGGTTTCTTCCACCATCAGAAATGTTCATAATTACAGAGATTCTGTATGGCAAGTGATTTTTCTTTTTTTTTTTTTTTTAATGAAAACCATGCATTATAATTTGGTAGGTTTGTGGGACAAAAAGACTCATTTCGTGCTTGAGTTTTAACAAGATTCTACAGGGAAAAAAAGAACTTTTTTTTTTAGCTTTGTGGCCAGTAACCTGAAAACAGAGGTAGTTCAGACTCTACTCCATCTTAAGTTTGGAAGGAGCTTGGGAGCCAAACAGTAAGTGAGTAGAAAATAGCAACACAAGTAGCATTGCCTGTTCCAAGCTGCTCAGGCCACCTGTAGTACCTTCTCAGACTAGAGCAGTTTTCAGGAAGTTAAGTACAGCTTTCTCAGTAAAATCAAGTTTGTGTTCATCCTGTCTTACTGTTTGGTACTCAAGAAAGCCCTTTTTATTGGCATTTTAAATATATTAGCTAGTTTTTTAAATACCAAAGCTTTAATTCACATATATATGAAATTGGCAGTTTGGGCCAGAGAGGTTTAGATCCTGGTTTACTTTTACCTGACTGAAGCTGTGCTAATGGACAAATACCCCCGTCGTGGCATGCGTGAGGCTCGGTGCTGCTGGTGTTCCCACTAGCACCGTTACAGCCTAAGTGGCCTATTTTTGTCATTGCAAGCTGACATTTTTCATACGCTCATAAAATTCACACAAATGTTTCAGCGTGAAGAGAAGATCCTGCACACAACAAACTCATGTACATTGTTAGGGTTTTATTTGACTGCAGTCGTATATACAAAAGCCAAAATGTGTAAAGTTTAATGAGTCAAGTGTGTCATAAGTAATTGGGCACACTGAAAGAAACCAAGGTTGTGGTGATGGGTTTGTACAGCACCCAGCACCATGGAACTGTAATTGGGATCGGGGATCTAAAGTCGTCCTGAAAAGCAGATAAGAAATAAAGACTTCCTTAACAGTGTGTGAAGGAGTTGTGAAATGGTGACCAAAGTAATCTTGAGCAGGATCTTGACCAGAGAGTGCTTGGGGATGCTTGGATCTGAGCATCTGTTTTGAATTGCTTTCCAGTAAATGGTTTGTAAAATATGAATGGATTAATCCTTATGCCTTTCATTTGCAATTTAATAATATCCCCCTCCTGCTGCCTGAACATGCTGTTTTTATTTTGTTTGCTCTCCTAAAAAGAAATGCAAACTGAAGGAAGTGTGTGTATTCGAAGAAGACATTAGATAGAATGAAGCAAGCCAAGTAGTTCTTTATAAAAAGAGCTAGATAAAACATTGCAATTTCATCATTGAGAAAACTGATGCCTTAAATGAAGTAAAAAGAGTAAATTATGGTTTTGTTTTGTGCTCTGCTGTGAGGTTTTGGGTTGGGTGTTTTTGTCTTTAGGGGATATTTTTTTGTTTGTGAGGGCATATCTTTTTCTAGGTAGGATGAGAAGTCATATTATAGCCAATATCTCAAGAAGATTTGTATCCAATTTCAAGTTGTAGCTTCCTTGGTTCCCTTCTGCCCCCAGGAATTTTCACTGTTAACTATTCCAGGAATAGCTGTTTTCAGAAATGCATCTTTTCTCATCTGAATTTTAAACAATATTTTCTTCATGACAGAATTCAGTGTCTTAATTAAAATGTAAAAGATGGTTTTATTGACTATAGGTAAATGCAGTTCACTTCATTTTAAATTTTTAATATTATGGGCTTGTCTTTAAAGGAAGCTCTCAAGTCTGATTGCCTGGAGCCCCCTGAAAGTAGCTCATTCTGCATTCAGGGGCACTGCTGTGCTGATCTCCTCAGGGCTCAAGGTAGAGAGAGTTGTTGCTTTTCATTCTGTGTATTAAAATGAAAGCAAAACAAAACAGTAGAGGCATTGTCTGTGTCTCTAAGAGTATGTCTGTATTCTCCATGTAAGAGGTAATGTTAATGTAACCCTTGCTTTATTACAACAAGGAGGTCAGGATAGAGCCCTAGAAAATGGCAGCTGCTCTGAGATAGGCTGCATATTATTCCATTATAAAGTAGTCCCATTAGTCTGTTGGTTGAAGCTGGCAATGAGAGTTGTCTGGAATCCAAGACAATTGGCAGAAGAAAGTGGAGGGAATAAAATTATTTCACAGCTGAGGAAAACCCAGAACACAAAACTGAGGAACCAGTATGAGCAACACGCAATAACGTCAGCTGAGATGGAGCTCCTATGGCGCCGTCCCTCCCAAAGAGCTGTAGGAGTGTTGCTGAAACAGCTTGACAGTGCCCCTGTGACACAGGGTAATTTTGTCAGAACTAGTTTGTAAGAAATTGATATGGACAAAGGGGAAATTACTTGCTCATAAAAAGAGTAATGAAGAAGGAATACTATCTGAGGTATGGTAACCTCCAGCCCCTGACTCCAAAACTACCAGGCTGTTGCATCCAGGGCAGAAGTGCACTGGATGCCACACCTGGGAGGATCCTGCTGACTTTTACTATTCAGTCATTAATGATATCATCCAGTGGAAATGGTGTATTACAATCCACCATTAACATATCTCTCTTGTTAGCTTTATACATCTTTAAACAAGCAAAATCCAAACCTACTTGTAAATGTTCCTAGTAACGCTTCAGTTGTTTATAGTAAGAACTGGAAGTTAAAAAAACAAAAAAAAAGGTGTCAGAGAAGTTCTGACTTTAGCTTCCAGGCAATAGACAGTAGAAATGTCAGGTCTTATACAACCTTGTTGTGTCAGGAATACTCACAGTCACTAAAACATAGAAAAACTAAATACCGTTAGAAAGCAAAAATAAATTTTAAAAAGACATAAAATGTCTAATAACTTGTGTGAAGTGGGGCGTCTTTTGAGATTCTGGCCTGCAGCCTTCCCGGGATCTGAGTGCAAAGAAAAATTTATCTGGTTAATCTTAGCAAGTTTCAGTGGTGGGCCTGATTTGACTGGAGGGAGGATGGAATTGCAAGTAAAACAGAACTCTGGGTTCATTGGGTTACACTAATGCTTAGGATGGCTCAGCTGCTATTCAGTACAGAAACTAAGGTTTCTATTTATTTGGCTTCAGTAGTTGCGTTTTGGTTGGTTGGGTTTGGGTTTTTTGTTTGGGTGTTGTTTTTTTGGTTTTTGGTTTGGTTCGGTTTTTCGTTTTTTGGGTTTTTTTGTTTGGTTTGGGTTTTTTGGTTTTGGATTTTTTTGGGTTGGGGTTTTTTTGTTGTCGTTGGGGTTTTTTTGTTGTTGTTGGGGTTTTTGTGTTGTTTTTTTTTTTTTTTTTTAATTAAATTCTGCTTACCGCTGGTATCACTCTGGCTCTGAGAGTTTTCCTACCTTGGCAGGAAACACCAGTCTGTCATGACCTGAAAGTTTCTTATCTTCTCTTGACATGCTTGAGAATTCACAGGCTTCTGTCATACCATCACTTCCTCTCCTGGACACGATGGCATGTGGTAGTTCCCTCTGAGAACAAGTCCAGTGTTAAATCTCCATTAGTAAATACTCACCTTGCACCTAATGCCAAAATAATGGCTTATCGTGATCTCCCATTGGTTAACTGCTGCTCAGGACCTCTCTCCCTCGTTTGTGGACATTGAAACTTTTTCAGATCAGGTTAAAAAGCAACTTGGTTATGCGCTGTCCTTGGAAACAGATGTGCATCCACATAATTAAGAGCAGTTTCATAGTTCAGCAAAAAAAATTACTTTTTTTCTTGAGGGATGAGCTTGCACTAGGACTTGTCCAAAAAATCTCTTTAACAGCCAAGGTATGTGTTTGACCATCTGTATTTTTCAAATAGGGAAAAAAACCCAGTAAATCAACGGTGATTAATTGAAGAAAAATACCAAAATTCTTACTCCAACATGAAGATTGTTCTGATTGTCAGTTGAAAGTAGTTTGTAAAAAGAGCTTAAGGCTAAGGCTTAGTTAGGCTTTTTAAAATTTTTCTTGTGGCTCAGTGATGTTAGAATAATAGTGTAATTAAAGTGAATGTAATTACACATTTGTTTTTTGGAATACAAGTAACAGTACGACTGTAAGTTCATGGATATTCTATAGGCTTGTCTGATCACAGAGGAGATTAGTGTGGAAGACCTAATGCTACAAAATTTTAACAAAACTGGGAGTTCAAAAACGCAAATGAACATTGAGGACCAAGATAATTGGCCTTTTAGCTTTTCCTTAGAAAAACAAAGATTTATTTGCCTTTTAAATAGACTGGTAAAACTAAACACTGGTATCCTACTGTGCATGCAGAATAGATAGTCAGGAATAATAAGCTACTAACAGAAGATAGATAGCCTGTCAAAGGGTTAATGTTTAAAATCTGCTGTGAATACAAACCTGAACCAGGAGAAAGAAGAGTGGGCAGGTAGTTGCATTTGTTAGAAGATATTTTTGGTGATCATCCAGTACGAAAAATAGTTGTAAATACTCGGAAGACCAAATCAGAACTCTCACCTCCATGCGAACAACAGCTCCATGTTGGCTCTAGGGTGTTACTTGGAGAAGGTCCTGCTTAGTCAGGTTGTGCACAGACTTTTTTTTTTCCTCAGATTACTCACCAATTGAGGATGGGCTCTTTGCATAAATGAGCACAATGTGCTATGAAAATATACTTTAATTCAGTTGAGTCACAGTTCAGAAGTATTCCTGAGTCTTACACCTGATAAGAAATAATGGGTGAATCCAGGACTGTTTGAATTATTCTCAGTTTTTAGGATCAGGAGATCTTTGAGAATATGTTTGTTTACGTTGCAAGAAGGGATGATTCCTAGAATATTTGCTTTTCTCTGCAGTACAGAATCTACATAAAAACTAGTAAACTATGCCGTTATTAAATACGTAAAAGAAGGTTGATCTGTGAGGTACGGGCTCAATGTATATGAGGGTACTCAGCCCCATTAATCCCACTTCACTACTTATTCCCATGGAATTAGAGGGTTTACACACCATTTAAATGATTTAGAGACTGCCAGACTTTCTAATGTAATTTTTGTTTTTCCCTTTTTTCCACCTGTAAGTTAATGCTTTTTATTTGTTACTTCAGCAGATAATTTTTTATGGTAGCTTTTCTGCTTTATATCCTGCTGGTATATAGTTTAACAAAATGCCTTTTTAAACAGTGTATTTAATTCCTCAGTCATGCCTCTGGGAATAAATTCTTACTGTATTATAACTTTTATATCTTTTCTTTCCTGTGGTTGAGAACCTCTACAAACTTTCCTTTCAGAAATTACCACCTCTTATTTCCTTTTTGTGTCTTACCAGCTGTTATTTCCTGCTGGTATTCACAGCTGGTCATGTCCTGTTACAGTGGCTTAAATACTTAAGGAAATTCCTTAACAGCATTTCTAGTTTTTGCATCTAGAGCTCCAGGAAGAAAATCAAATTTTCACACCTGACTGCTGATTTCAGATGTTCTCCATGATGCTTTGTCAATGAGCTGATATTGTGGAGAATCCTTTTTAAAATTATTTCAACAGTTTTTAGTTATCCTGAATGGTAGCGTTTGTGGTGTTACTTTCAGAAGTAACAATGCTGTACATTTCTGTGTAGAAGTCATGTCTTCCTTACTGGTAATTACTTCCCTTGCTGCAGTGTTTTTGCAAAAGTGTTTAACGGGTGTCTCCATTTAGAGAAAAATTTTAGGAGAAAACGCCCTGGAATTAGAGTTTCCTCTAAAGAGAAGGGAGTTTGCCAGTGAGAGAAATGAATACCAGTGGGTGAAAGTGAAAAAAACCCAAACTGTTTATTAACAAAAAAAAAGGGTGCATGCAAGGCACAGAAAAGGATTGAATAAATGCTAGATATTGAAATTTTAAAATCTTAAGCCCCACCCCCCACCAGGCCTGCGTGGCCAGGAGGCAAAGACGGCGGCTGCCCCCTTTGTCTCAGGGAAGGGGAGGCACAGGAGTTCACGCAGCCGCTTGGGCAGAATAGATGGGAACCTTTCTGGCATTGGTCGCCTCCTCACAGCAGGCAAAGCTGGTGGGTTTTGGTGTCCTTTCTTTTGCTGGCTTGGTCTTTCCTGGTGCCTGGACTGTCCAGTGCAGCCCCCACAGGTTCCCAATAGTGGAGGGGAAAAAAAAAATTAAGCCAAAACAGTTCAAGGGAAAAAAAAAAAAACAAAAAACCAACTGAAGGATCTCTGCTGAAGTCCAGAGAAAAAGGTGGGAAAAGAAAAAAAATAAGATTCTTGCCTAAGCAAGCAAAAACTAATCCAACAACAGGAACAATATAATGTTCTGGTCCATGGTGCACAGAGCACACCCTGCAAAGAGAGTTTGAGCAGAGCCCACACCAGGGGTTCCAGCTCCAGCCCCACCCCTGGTTCGTCTTAAAGCTACATCAGCCATTTCTGGGCATAAAGCAGATGATTAAGGAATAGAATATCACCATAAAATCACCCCAAGACAATGGGGCTGGTTGTAAATTGTTGTTAAATCCAGTTCTTGACAAGTGAAATTGTTAATTGTTAATGAGTGAACATTTTTCTGGGAAACTTTCTTTCATTACAAATAAGCCTTGCTCATCCCTGTTCAGCAGTGTTACGATGAGAGGTGCTGCTGTGCTGTATTGTATTGCAGTTGTACAGTCTTTTTATAATCCAGAGCCCCAGCACCTCACAGATCAGGCTCCATCACTATCTGTGATGCAGACTCCCCCCATGTAAAGAACCCAGGGTCACAAGAATTTTGCACTTTTCCTACAGTGCTGAACAACAAATTCTTTTTCCTGCAATGCCCATGAAGCTAGCCATGTTTACAAACTGAAATACTTTCATTTTTGTCCAAAATGGTCATTGTTCAGTCTCTGTAAAAGATGGGAAATAATGAAGTGTTTCCCCAGATAAGTACATGTGAAAAAAATCATCTTTGTCTGCATTTTGATTTTTTTTCTGGTACAAGATGAGTTCATCAGGACAGCAGAATGGTTAATGACTAAAAGCCTTCAGCTTAAGGGATATCAACTTTAGTCCCATGAAGCAACAATAAGTGCTCCTCGTTTGTGTTGTCATATATAAGTCACAGACTTTCCAAATTGCTTCTGAAAGATTTCAACACTCAGTTAAGAAGCCACCATAATTTTTTACTGAAAAAGACCACACAGAGATTTCAGAGTTGTGGACTATAAAGGAATAAAACATCCAGATTTCTTTGAGTCAGATCTGAATCAAGTTTGGATACCAGGAAAAACTACGCCTTAACATTCTGACTTCTAGGCCTCACAGAGCTCTCAAGGTGTTACTCAAGGAAGGAAAGGTGTTTTACAGACAGGTAATATAATCCCATGTTAATTTTTAAAGAATAAAGAGAGATTAGTGGATTGTAACAACACAGGACAAAACACAACCAAAAAATAAATGTGTTCAGGCCAGTTTAAGCGCTACAAAGTTGGTACAATTTATTGCTATACTGAAATTAGTCTATATTATCACATTAATTCACTCATTCTGCTGCATCATACATGCATGAATAATTTCAGCAATGGTTAGAAGGCTCACCTCAAATACACTTTGAAAGTTTGATTGCATTCATTATATTTCAGATTTTAACACCCTTGTCTGTCTTTCTTAGTCTGTTCACAGTTTTCCAGAGGAGTTTATGCCATCTTTGGATTCTATGACCAGATGTCAATGAACACCCTGACATCATTCTGTGGAGCCCTTCACACGTCCTTCATCACACCGAGCTTCCCAACAGATGCAGATGTGCAGTTCGTCATCCAGATGCGGCCAGCATTAAAAGGAGCCATCTTGAGTCTCTTGACTTACTATAAGTGGGAAAAGTTTGTGTACCTCTATGACACAGAACGGGGTAAGCACTATCATTTTAACTGATTTTTCTGTTTCATAGCTTGCTCTAAGTGCTTCCATATCAGTACATGCAGCCCAGTTTTCTTCTGGATTGAATGTTCTGGAGGTAGAACATTCTGATGGTCCTAGAAAACAAGTTTGTTCTGAAGAAACTAAAATGAATGGATAAATGAAAAGGAGGCATCTTCATGTTACTGATCATTTTTAAAGAGATTGTCTGAGAATAGTGTTAGCAGTGTAAGTATTCAATTTGGCATGCCTGATTTCCACGGAACTGCAGACTCCACACTTGCCAGGGTGTTTGAGTCCTTGCAAAATAAATAAGGTCAACACTATGAAATAGGCTGATAAGACCTTCCACTGTGCGTGACATTGCAAATCCCACACCTCTTTACATAAATGCACGTTTCTCCTGTCACTGGACAAAGGCAATCCATGCTAAGATACGCTCTGGAGATGTCTAAGTATTAATAATGGTCTAAGCGTATAGTGTGTAAGATGCTTTAGGGCTTGGCTGGAGAAGAGATGCTCTAGATAGCTCACATTCCAGAGACAAATTGAGATACATGCCAAGAATGACCAGAGTTATGTTTAACTAAGTGGAAACATATTAAAAACAGTGTTTTCACACTTACGTCAGTTATTAACTGCTAATAAGCAGAAAATGCAGCAAATATTGTCAAAAAGAAGTCTAGACATCAGAAACCATTTTCTGTGAGGAATCTTTCAGCTGCCACCTGGTCTGAGTGTACAGAATTTGCTCTGTTACAGATTTCATCTGGGTAGCATTTTTTGTATCAAATAGATGTGCCACTGCCCTTCTTACCAGCTTTATGATTTGCAACTTCAAGGTATTTTTCAGATCAAAAGGATCTTGATAGAGACAAAGAAGCTTAGATTCTGTTCCTGGCTCCAATGACAAAATTTCCTTAGGCTATTGCATATTGTGAAGGATCAAGTCTTCAGTGGGTGTGCTTTTCACACTGAAGAATAGTAGCATCACTCAGCTAAGAACCCAACTAAAACCTAAAAAATCATATATTGAAAGAAAGTAATTTTCAGTCTGATTTAGGTCAGTGCCAAGAGCTGCAAATTTTCTGAGTGATTTGGAGGTGTTAAGTATTTCTAGCACTGAAAAACACTAACTGTGAGATTAAGTAGGAAAATATGAGTAAGTTAAGAATGCCATTACTTCTTAAATCTTGTAAAATTGCTACCCATACATCTGTTTTTCTGGCTTAGTCCGCTTTTAAGTGAAAGCTCCTCTGAATAAGTCATAAGAAAGGCTTATTTGGTGTGGCCAAATACGATGAACTTACAGTGTGTGGTGAAGTAAAATGCCATTTGTTCCAGGACTGATGAAACTTATCATGAGTAAGGCTAATAAAGTTTGCTTTGGAAAGAGTTTAATCACTCATTCAAGAAATTTGGCACTTTAGACTGGAAAAATCATCCAAAACAATGAGAGTTTCACTAGAACTTTTCTAGATGACATGACTATCAGACTAACTGAGATAATAATGGGAGTCAGGAGGACGGGAGACTTGCAGCATCAAACTTGCATTTATTTGCAGTTCTGAGTGTGTACAATCTTTAGGTAGACACAGTCTAATCATGAGCTTATTATGATGGCTAATTCCTTTGGAACACTTTACTCATAATCTTACAATGACTAACCAAAATCCTCTTGGGAACCTCCAGCATCTCACAATGGTGTTATACTGGCTCTGTGTTATGTCAACCATTCTGACTGTCAGAGGGACAAATCTGAATTAGATGACAGTGAAGGTCACTGTAGGATTATAAAATGTAGCACAGGGCAAGAAGATAAAGGACAGCTGTGTCTTTAGGATGGAAGAAGCATCAGTAGGTATAGGTAGCTTGATAATGGGCTTTAAGTTGTTTGGGATAAACTTACAACATCTTATCTGTCCTTCCTAGTTGCTGCTGTTTGGTAACATATCTACTGTCTGCTAAAACGGGGGAAAATGAACAGTTTATTAGCCTCACTTACTGCTGCTTTATTTTTCTTAATAGAAACTTGGTAGCCATTGTATCAGAGTTTTAATTCTTCTAGTATTATAACAAATTAAGACATTTACTATAGGAGAGATGCAGGGCAATTAGGTACTGAGAAATGGATGTTAGATTCCTTTGCTTGAGGAGTGGTAATCATGTATGACAGCACCTGAAACATTTGGCAATTTCAGTGAGCTCACCAAGTTCTTGTGACAGGCCTTCAAATACCAAAAAAATCCTCAAAAGTTTGGACAGTCAGAATGGGGAATGACTGCTTGTGTCAGGTAGTGAATAGACTCTACATGTTGTTTTGCTAAGAAACGCAAACACTATTTTAATTATGTCACAATTTTTAATAATTCCTGTCTGAGGTACTTAACTGCTTTGGGGCACAAACACTGTAGAGAGAATGTGTTGAGCAGTTAATTGTCAGTTCCTGAGATAAACTATCATTTAAATAGTGCCTTTCTAGGAAGATTATAATCTCACTGAGAACCTGAGAAATCACTAAATATTACACTACTCTTTCTTATACTGAATATTATTTATGGACTGAATTGGTGTTGCAAGTAGCTTTACCATGTTCTGCTGAAGTGAAACACCACCATGTATTAAACATTACATACAGTATTAATAAATACCACAGCGTATTACACGTGCTATACAAAACTGAGTAAACCTTCTTGTGGTTTTATTGAACTCTTTTGGTTTAAGCTTAGGAAAATGGAGCTTTGTAAAATTGGTTTCTTTTTGTTCTTTGCCATCAAGTCGTGTAATCATATGGTTTCCTCCTCAGTGATATTATGTACAATACTGTGATGTTTGGCTCCTGCAGTGAAGGCAAAAGATAAATCTCAAACAATAGAATAAAATTAAGATGTATAATTACATAGATAGCTGGTGAAGCTTTTAATCAGTTGAGTTAGTGTGTACATTGTATATACTTACATTCTTAAGTATAAAATATTTTTCTCTGTTGGTATGAGATGACTGCTGTAGATTGTGCTCTCAAATGTATATTTATGTGAAGGTGTGAAATTCTGTTTCTTAAAAACTGCTAAAGCACACCGGAAAAAGGTGAGATTCATAAATTTCACCAGCAAGAATTATGTCTTATCATTGTTAATTTCAGTTGATAAACTTATTCTTCTATGAAGAAACAGAAATTTAAGAGAAATATCGAATCATATTTCTCTCCTAGTACCAGCAGAAAAAAACCCAAAACATACTTTGCAGAAAGTAATGATACCTTAGGAAATGGCCGCTAAGGGAAAAATGGACATTGAGTGGTGTGTAGAAGAAATAATCCTATGTTCACTCCATGCCACATGCTTTTAGTTCATGTGAAAGGTAAAGGCAGGGTTGGTTTCTGTTTGTATTAATTCACATCAGTAAGTTGACACAGTTGGTTGCTGTGATGCGTGCAAAATATCTGATTAATTGTATGGTGCTAACTGCCTCAGTAGGCTTCTCTGCAGTAGGACTAAGACTAATTAAGATTATGTCAGGATGAGATGAGATGAGAAGAGGTTGCATACAGAAGGCTATTAAGAATTTGGGTAGCACTTGTCAGGAGAGTCACCTTTTGTATCTCATGCTGAGGATTATGTTTCATCAAAACCCTCAGGTTTACTTTCAGTCTTCAGGTCTGTTTTCTTCTCTTGCTTTACTGTAAATCAGATGTTGTTCCACTGAATTCAGTGAACTGAAGTAACACAAGTGTGATTGTGTGCAGAGGTAAACTTGTGGGTTTCATAATGATCTTATTGTTGCTTGAAGGTGTGAAATACTTCCTAATTATAAAAATGGTATGGTGAACTATAATGCTGAAGCTTTTGTTTATTTAAATTTTCATAATGTTAAGTAACATTTTGGTTTATTTTTGCCAGAGAAACACGATTTTGTACAGATTGTTCGCTTTCCATCTGTCAATGTAACACAGGCATTTTTTCTTAAGTTATTTTGATTTTTCATACCTACAGTGCACAAAGACACTAATTTCTGACAGGCAGATCATTTAAACAAAACCACACCAAGTGATTTCTGTGATTTGCATCAAGTCTTCATCTTCTTCAGGTCATAGGAGTCATCACAGGACAGGAAAGTGGCTGACTGTGTTTGTGTAATGCCTTCCTACTCAATGGCAGCTCAGTCTGGACAGAAGTATAGACACATCACAGTTTTTTCGTGGCATTGTAACCAAACCCCTCACTAAATCTGAAGTTCTTCTGTCATTTTGTTTTGATTTAGTCTATCAGTAAGTGTCTAGCAAGACCTAAAGTCAAGGAAAAAAGCCTTGATAAATAAGGTTATTGTTGGGCAATATTTTTTTTTTTCATTGGCTAGCAGTGGCTAGATGAAGGCTGAGGCAGGGAAGTGTTAATCTAATGCCCCAGGTTATTTGGCTAAGGAGAGTTGAAAATGTCTACTTTAAAAGCAGCTACATCTTTAATCCTTACTGCTACCGAAAGACAAACATTTGACCTGAATGTAATGGGTAGGTAAGGATGCAGAAGGCCTCAAAATATAAGTTCAGAAAATATGCCCAGTCCTATTTCTTGTAAATATAAAACTTCCTGGTACTTGGTTGCATAAAGAAATGCCAGGTGAAAAGAGTGGGGAGAAAAAAAAAGGTACAGCTGGAAGCTTTTCAACAATCATGTGTAAGGCATCAAATTGCCTTAAAATGGGTTCACTACAAGGCAATGAGGTCTGATTCCCTGCTTCTGCTGAAGACAAAGAACAACTCTGTTGAGTTCTGCTTTTACAAAATGAGGTTAGTTATCTATTGCTATCAAAGGACAAGACACTTCTGTACTGCTTTCCCTGGAGAATAAGAGATTGGAGCTGATAAAAGAAGTGGTATGTAGAACCAGGCTCATTATAGCTTCCACAAAATTAAATTGATGGATTTTTCTTTTTATTATTAAGTAAGAGTTGCACTGAAAGTTACTCATATGTAGAATGTAACAATTTTTTTTTGCAAAACATGAGGTAGGATTAATTTTTATGGAATCTAAAAGGACTGTGCTTTAGTGCTTACTGGATTCCTAGGGATTTTAGAATGTTGGGTTCTGGTGGACCGGCTCTCTGCTGAAAACAGCAATGAAGAATGATGTAAACTAACAGAATGACTGACTCCTGTTTATAAGCACCTTCCATCAGCAGAGAGGTGCAAAAGAACTCCTTCTTCTACATAGCTCGTTTCTTAGACCCTGTATTATCTTTCTGCATGTCAGGAAGTTTTATTTTATTATAAAGATCATTCTTCAATGAAGGGGAAAATAAAAATAGTGGTAGCAGCTACACCAGCATTAGTAAAGCCTGAATTCAGCACCTGCTGTTCAGTCAAATGTCAAAAAAATCAATAGCTGAGCTGTTCATTAACATGTTTATTCTTCAGAGCAGGGGAGTTATCTCACTAGCTGAAAAACTGCTCTGAAACCCTTACATAAAGAAGAAAGGAATTAATGCCAACTTACAGTTTTCTCAGAATTAAACATGGGCTGTATCCGTTTTAAAATTATAATTCTTGTTTACTAGTATGTTTATACCTGTGTAATTCTTCTCTGTTGCACCTATGAGATTGATGCATTGAGTTTTGCTTACACTTTCAAAAGTATGAAAGCATTTAAAATTTTGACATTTTCTTCTGTAAATGTCAGTCTGTGGTGAAGAATAAAGCAACATACAAAGCTTTGTTTGGGAGCCTATAAAACACCAAAAGTGATGGAAAAAGTTAGGGTTACTGCAAACTTTGATTCTTCTGAGTTTTTTGCCTCTTTGCAGGAGTGGCAGCAGCCCAGGACCATGTGTGTGACATGCAGACAGTATCAATTGCTGGCATTTAGGTAGCTATGTAGATAAGCTGTCTCATTCTCCTTTCCCACTTCTTTATATAGTGGGAAGTGCACAATAGGGAGTCAAATCTTGGCAAGATCTCCCATGTCACAGGACCAGGTGTCATAGGTCTCTACGTTTTAAGACTTAGGTGTCTCAGTAACTGCCATGCAGAAATTTTCTTCTAGGTCAAAAACAACTTGCAGTATGGCCACAAAATGTGGTGTCTTTTGCATGGGTTTGCTTGAAAGGATGTGGTGTAAGTTCAGGTTTTCATGCTCTGCTGTAACAGAGAACATACACAGTGAAAAGATCCTTATGACAGAAAATCCCTTATTTAGATTTAAGAACAATCATACTTCATGTACTTACATGCAATAGGAAAATGATCTGTTTCTTTCACTATCAGCCTTTTGGGCATGAGTGATTTTACCATCTTATAATGCCTAGAATTTGTATTTATATAGAGTTGAAAGTCATAGATACTGCTTAGAGATGTTTGTATAAAATATAAGTAATTTAACCTCACAAGGAGGCAAACTTCGACATACTTATTTAGTGCACGTTGTTTCATTGCTTTCAACAGTATGATGTATGAACCAATGCTCTACTCAGGAAACATGCCAGGACCTTAAATATTTCAAGATTACTTTACAGTTTGATTTTACTGCCTAAATATGTTCAGGAATAATCTGAGCTTGAACAGTTAAATCTAGCTTTTGATAATCACTTTCCATTTATTTCTTCTGAAATCTCTGAAGTCTCATACCGACTCCTTTTATCTTGGTCTCTGTGGTACACAGATACAGAAGAAAGCCCTTTCACTGATCCTTGCCCAAACAAACGTTGAGACCCTGCGTGGGAGAATGGATGTTGGCCAGTTTTTAGGTGGACTGAGAGCCTTAAGCATTTTTCTCCTGATCTTTCCCATTAGCTGCTATTTGTTTAGCTTGCCCCTGGTAATCACTTAAATCGTTTTTCTAGCTTATGAACAAGAGGAATGAATCAACTTTGAAAGTCATCCAGCATGAGGTGTATCATGCTGGCAAGATGCAGCTTAAGACCAACAACACAGAGTTCATGGGGGTATTCTGTATGGCAGCTTTGTGCCTCTTTACAACAGTTGTGTACACGCAGTGGGCTCAGTTCAGTGTTGAGATGCCCAGGCCCAATGCCTGAGCATCCCTTGAAGCTATTGGAACACACGCTGCTGTCAGCAGTGTTTTCCAACAAGAGGAGTAACTGCACATGTACAATAACATTTGTGTCTTGCTCCATGGAACCTCAGAGAATAAGGAAGTGTGTCAGCCCATTCTTAAAGAAAAGGGTATTACGGTATCCTCATATCCACATTCACACTGAGTGTGAATCCAGTTGTAGTTGAGAAGGTGTCAGCCTTCTGACTTGATGTTATGTGAAATCAGGTCATAAACCTGAGTCAGAACATTCTGGATACAGAGTAGGAATGGGCAGGTTAAGGATAAATATTGTCTGGAAGTCTAAAGCAGGATGTGTCCGTCCTTGTGGTCCTAATAAAAGCAACCAGAACCCTCAGGATCGTGAGCTGAGGCCCTGAATATCTTATGTAGTAAACAGGAAAACCAGCAGCATTCCTACTCACCAACGCCTTAGAAATAAGTCTGCAAATTATTGTATTTATAAACTGAGTTGGGTAAGTGCATGATTTTAAATATTTATCTTTTCATAAATATGCAGATTTTATCAACTTTCAGTAGAGCCGTAACATTTAATTTTTTCATTGTGTGCACAAGTAATTTAAGTGGCAGATGCTTTTGTTCTCAGTTGATTTTATGTCTGAAACAGCAAGGCTTAAATGGTCAGAATCTCACTTTTCCGGATTTCCTGAAACAAAGCTAAAGTTTCAACAGTTTCCAAGTGGAGGTGGAGGGGGAAGAGGCTGAAAAGATACATGAGAAGCATTGTTGGCCCTTCTGCTCTGAGGGAAAGGCAAGGACTTGGCACAAAGCCAAGCCTTAGAGGTGGACAGGCTTTGCCTGGAACCAGAGGAGGCAAGATGGAATTTCTGCATCCTGGGAAGGAGGTGGGACTTTTTAGACTAGAAAGGAAGGCTGTAGAAAAGAAAACCTGTATGCGAAAGACTGAGGGTAAATTTTTATCAAACCTATTTATTTAGTCCATCTCACCCAACAGATCTAGGAGTTTCTGAAAGTTTCTTTTCTTGAGTTCATTATTTTGCATCTATATATGCAGCACAGCTTTAAAAGCTGGAAGTCTTTGGTGTCTTTGGAGTATGGATGCTCCAATAAAGGCAGGCTGGCTTCACCTGGGAGCTTGGGCTGGTTCTGTCCATGGAAGTAAACTGCCTTGCTGACTTAAAAACTGGATAAGGGAGCTGTTACTCTCAGTGGGACTGAAGAAAGCAGCACTATTCAATATGAAATCAAGATGAAGCAATTTCCAAGTATGTACCAAAAAGAGATTTGTAACGTTGCATTAGCATGGGAACTTGACTACTTCAGTGGAGTAGCATGTTCTGCTTATCACAAGTTTGCCAAAGGAGGGACGTTTTGACACCCTGTTCCTTAGTGCAGTTAGGGTGGCAGTTATTTAGCATGTTAGTATTCTTACAAGTTCGCAAATGTCACCACCTTTCACTGGATCTTGACTGTGTGTTTGCTCTTCCTATGCATCTTTCTTCACCTAGAAATCGTCCTTTCTTAGCCTGAGTGACAACTGCTGCTGGTGGCCCATGGTATTTATGGAAGAAGGGCTGTTTCTTACTCACAATGAGGGAGCAGGTTCCCAGCGTACACTGTGAGAGACTACACACTTCTTTGAGCTTGACATGCTGGTGAGAAGATGGTTTTCAGCCCAGGCAAATGAGCCATTCACCGGATGAAGAACTGTGGAATGAGCACAGGCTGTTGTAGCTTAATAGAATGACTGAAATAGTTGGAAGTAGTAAAAAACACCAAATGCAAAGGAGATTTCTCCAGTGCTTGAGAAATAGATGAGTAAAATGGAGTATCTCAAGGAGTTAGTAAACCAAAGTGTCTCCTTCCATAGAGTGGCCTCAGATGCTCCAAAACAGCTTCTCAGCTGAGCAATGATACACGTTCTTTTCTCACTGCTAAAAGAGAGACTTCATATGCAGTGTTAATTTCTTTTGATACAGAACTATCTCATGCTGGGTGAATGGTGTGTAAGAATTTAGCTTTGTTAAAGCCTTTGTGCTTTTGAAGTGATTTTCATTTGATGGTCTCAAACAGCCATGAGAGAATGTTGGTATGCAAGGAGTTCCAGTCCAATTTTTCAGATGGAAGATTTGATGTACTGATCAGCAGGTTAGCAACCTGGTCTTTGTCTGGTTACGTGTATGGAAATACCTTTGAGTTGAAAGCACTGTGAACATTGACTTAAGAGATGTGCAGAATGTCATGCTGGAAGCCAATGGCCATGGTTACTAATGAAAAGCAGTTTTTCATGCTCCTGCGCAAGAATTCCCTTAAATTTTACCATGAATTTCCTTTTTCACCTAGAAAAATACTTGAGCCTTTGAAGAAACTCATAATGGATTACTTAGAAGCTTTGTATTTAAGGTAGTTATTTAAAGATGTTTGCCATGGAGTTTATATGAACGAATCCATTGGTTATGTCTTCAGTACTTTCCTTCATCTATGACACTTAGCCAGTTTAGATGTAGTTTCTTCTTTCAGGCTTCAGAGAATTTACCAAACTAGTTTGACCACATGCCTTTTTCTTTCCAGAAAATATCAGCTGTTTTAGTAAGCATAAAGATGACTTGAGTGCTTTGTAGAAGGAGAATAAACGTGAATGCATTTCTGACAAATCCACTCAGCTAGCAGGTAAAATGACCTCGTATTGTATTTAGGTTAAGGAGTTTTTAAAGGATTTTTCTCTCTCAGAGATAGATTTTTCTCTGGTTTCTCTTGAGACATTTAATATCACATGTTCTTTTTCTTTTTTTTAAATTCTCCTTCTTGCAATTCAGAGTAGAACAGCACTGTGAGCCTGCATTTCAGGAGGTATATAAGATATGGTAGTACAGTGGGATGAAAAATAGCTCCATAAAGTGATTAAGTATTAATCTCTAAAGAAAAAAAAGTGAAAAGTTCCTGACACGAATTTTATACTCAGTAACAAGTAATTATTCATTTCTTCAGCTCTAGATGCATAGCTTGTCCTGGCCACCTCTTTTGCTGTGATTCATGATGCAAAGAATCATCGGGAGGGAAAGGTGACCTGAGGTTTTATTCCTCCTTAGCCTGAGCTCATCGTGTTCACAGACTGTTGCTTTGCACTTTTAGGTATTTCTGACTTACCTGGGTTGTCAGCAGCCCAAGGAAACAAATCAGCTGTCAATGATTTGCACAGCTTAGCAGCATTATTCAGGGCCTCTCTTCAGTTTGTTAAACTGAACAGAGTTGTCATCTCTTAAAACAGCAAAGTATCCCCTTTAATGCTGAAGGGTTTCTGCTCCAGTACTTAGGGCCAGATTCCTCAGGCACCACTCCACGATGCAGGTTAGCCCTGGAATCTGGATTTACACGTAAAGTACATCTGTGCTCCTTCCAGGTGAATGGGATAGAGCCTAAGTGAGGTGCTTTTGCCAAGCAGGAGCTTGGTGAGCAGTGTGGGCTGGTGCAACACATCTGAAAGTGAAGTATTTGATAAGCCAGAGCTGTGACTACTGGAAACACAACTCGGGTCTGTGCTGTGCCCCAGCACAGTGACTGGTGCTGGAGCTGTGAGTGCTTGGGAAGCTGTGAGCATCCCAGGGCTGTGCTGGCACATACCAGCAGCAGTCCAGAAAGGTTAGCACATACAAAAAGTGGTTGGTAAACGTTTCTTAGGAGCTTCTGAGGTGGTGTTTGCTTAGGGGATATTTTTGTCAATGCTGATAGTAATAATTACATGCAGTGAATTTTCAGGGCTGTGCACATATTAGGTGTAAGAAGACTTCTTTTATTTGCATAAAGTGCTAATATCTTTATAACATTTCTTTTGGTTTTTTTATGAAGTTATGAGTTATTTCTCTGCTCTGTGTTCATGTTCAGAAGAGCAGTAATTAATTTTTGGTAACTCACATTTTGATAATCTGACCAACTGTACTTGAGAATGGGTTATAAATGAGCAGGACCACTCTGCACGGTGCATTGAACCCTGCTGCCCAGGAGCTAATACACATCCAAATTGCTTTGTTCAGTTGTGGCACTTTTTAATCAGCACCTATGCGGTGTGAGCATTTAACTGAGGCTTCTTTCTCCTTTGCAAAGTAAGAGACACTTCTGGCTATTCTGTCTTAGCCTAATGAAAGGCTGTTCAGTGAAAAGCCCTTTTGCTCCTTTCCTGTTCTTGTGGCATGGCGTACAAAGCAGTCTAAGCACAGTGGCTCTGAGCTGTTCTTAAGCTGTCTAGATCTCATAGGCGTAGTTAAGAGGAGTTTTCCAGAGGAGAAAATGCTTGACCATGGTCATTAAAGATTTTCTGAGGGTACCTTAGAATATTTTAGACACTGTGAAGCCATTAAATAAATACAGCAAATAATGCACACACATTCAGAGGTCTTTTTTAGCAAAAGTGCTTCATGCCGGTCACTCTGAGGACATAATATTGTAATTTTTGTAGCTATATATGGCCTTGTAACTTGATACTACGATCCCCTTGGTAATATAAAAATAATGATGTAGTCTCAGAATTAACATGGAAAAGCATTTTTTAAAACTCTTGGGTGCCTTCAATTCAAGTGGAGTAGTTAATACAGAAGTATGTGTGGTTCTAATGGATGACTGCATCAAATAAACTAAAATGTTGGCTAGAGATCTGATATAAACAATATATTTCCTTATTGAATGTAATTTTCAGTTACATTATGTCCTGCTGAACCATCTAAAGTATTTCAAAGAATCCCTAATTGTCACTCATTTTTACGAAATGCCAGAGTCACATACTACATTGACCTCAGTCTATGTGCATTAATTCATCAAAAATTTAATTTGATGAGTTTGTCAGAACTGCAGTATGAAATCCTTTCAGTGCAATTTATTTATTTTGCCAGCATTATATACACATAACACCATTGTAGACTGGATTCTGTCATGATCTGCTGCTACAACTGAAGATACTGTAAGCGTGTTTCTAGATCAAAGAGTGCTATTTGCTGCAATTTTAGTTCTTACTGGCTTTTTTCCTTCTCCTTAAAAAAGGAGATATTATGATTTTAGGAGCCAATATTAGTCTACAGTTTGTGTAGTTTAGCACATCTTTTATTAGCAAGATAAGGCTTTATTCTTCTTCAAGGGGAATGAAAAAGAAAAAAAGAACAAAAATAGGGATATGAAAATTAAAGAAGCCAGTCTCCTGACATTGTTTGGCTCAGCAAGATCAAGCCTTTCAGCTGCCTACATCGGTGTCAGTAATTGCTCTGTAGATAGAATTGCCTATTGCTCAGTAGTGCTGACATTATCGATCAGTTGGGTTTGTCCATGAACTGACAGTGATAATCTCAAATTAGATCAAGTTTTTATTAAAGTAATAAAATCAAATTATGCCTGACTGTAGACAAATAATAATGAGTTATATAAACACAATTATTGCAGTACCATTTTTGCAGAGATTTCTTGAAAGTAAAGCCCCAAACCCCCCTATTTTGTTTTTCCTGCCATTTGTTACACAGTTCTCTGGGCAAGCCTGTGGATTTTTAATGGCTTTGTAATGGTTGCCACAAAGAGATGGAGAGGTGGGGGTGGGAGTGGAGAGCTGAACTTCTCTCTGAAAGGGGAGGTGTATGAGGGGGAATACAAGGATGCATAAGTTATTGCAGCCTCAAGGCAGCAGTAATTTATGCACTGACAGTTTGAGTTTCATGCTATGCTATTTTAAAAAAGCCTTACAATGAGCTGTCTCTGTTACACAAGTATCTGTGGTGCTTTAAGAGATATTCCACATCATGGAGACAGTTTGAAGAAAAACTTTTGGAACACGTTCATCACAATGTTGTAGTTGTCCTGTTTCAGAAAGAAAAAAATAGTGATAAAAAAGCAGACTTATTTTCCACATCTTAACATGGATTTGAGTGCCCTGAAGCATTTTGCAGGGTTGTCTCATTGCCTATTTGTCTGGTTTTAGATATGTTGATGCAAGTGAAAATTGTGTGCTTCTATATTGTTTTAGTGTAGTCATTATTGTAGTTGTCCTCTCTGGAACCACTCAGCTACACTTTTCAAAGAAAACAACAAAATGGATGTGAATGGCAGACATTTCATAGTGACCCATTTGATTTGCATGTTTTCCTTATGCTCCAAATCAGAGGAGAGTATAACTGCATACAGCATTCATGAAATAGAACACCAAACAATGCTTCTCTTTTGACGTGACCATATGGTAGTATCTCTGTATTAAAGCACCATTTCCTTATAGGAGAGTATTCAGCTTGGCTGCTTGATTATGAATTCTCAATTATATAGTAGTAATTTTCATTCTTTTAACAATTATCATGAAACTACACATCTGGAGGCATAAATAAAAACAGTGACTTCAAAAGTTTGAAGTGTATAGAACTACACTGAACTTTCATTAATAGTATAATATACTGAGTGTAAGCAGCTGTAGACCATTACAATTTAGATTTAATTTGTGTAATCTCTGGGTTGACCTTCTTCAAAAACTGGCCGCAGTAGGCAATGTAAACACGTCATTGCCTGTCTCATAGTAAATTTTAGATGCCAGCTGCATCCTCATAACATTTTATTGGATCTCTTATGAAAATTATGGATAAAAAGATAATGTGAGCAATGATGCTATTTGTTTTTAAGTTTTAAGTGCTATTCATTTTGTGTAGATATCTTCTTGCTTTATGGGATATTAATTCACATTTTTCTGCAGATAGTGTTTCTATGACTTTAGTGACCTCCCTCTGACTCAAAAGCTGGGTTTTGTCAAAATTTTTTTAACATTAAAACTTTTACTGCAGGGAATTCAGACCGCTACTGGGTGTAACCAAGTCAGCTCAGTTGTGCAAAAATCAGCATATGCCTCAGAGCATAGCAAAAGCCATTCATTGCATTTCTTTGAAGTAAAGCCATGCAGAATTGCACAGGTAAAGATTTGACCTAATGTGTTTTAAAATAATTTTTTTACGTGTCCATTTCAAACAACAGAATTGTAACACAGAGATAAGAACTTGTACAAAACCATTCTTATAAAAGATGAAAAAATCTGCCATTTTTTGATATTCAAATGTGTTCTTTTTTCTAAATCCCAGATAGGTAATCTTTAGGACTCCACATGAATAATGGATGCTATTTAAAATGTTTGCTTAAGAACAATGAGTTCATTGTATCAATAATGAGAAGTTCTGCTGTGGACCACTTTGTAATATTTTGATTGTCATGATTTATACCACTCTTGAGGTCAGATGGTAGAACTTCACTTAATTACTGTATTTAACCTACAGTCATTACTGAAGGTGGGAAGGGAATACATTTTTGCTCTGTTCTGCAACGTCTGTCACAATGGGGATTCTTCAGAACTACTTTAAACAAATAATTGCAGATTATTACAGTAGAGTGAAGGGAAACAGGGAGGCTTCAGTGGACATTTTGCTAGAAAATTGAGAATTAGCTTCAGTTTTATTACTTGAGAGATGTTTATGGGAGTTACAGTAAGAAGAATCACGGCCTCAATTGTCACACAGAGACCAGAGTCTAGAAGCAATAAAAGCAGTAATTGCTGTGTCACAAGGGAAACTGGTTTTCTGTAAGCTAATAAAAATTATGTTCTGATGATTTCTCTGTGATCCCTCATGGATTTTTAGGGACATATTTGTTAAAGAAACCTGAAAACTATTGTATTTCCCTGGTTTTCGTGTTTTTTAATGACTGTCCTGTACAGAATATTCCTTGGTGCAGTGTCTTCTTCTCAAGTTACTATTCACGGTCTTTTCTCATTTCCTTTCTGGGAATTTTTACTTTATTCTGTGATAACATAGCACTAGGCTCTTCAACATAAGTAAAAAATGTATATTTTCTTTCCTGCCTGACAGAATTAAAGCTTAGAAAGAATAACTTAAAGTCAAGTGGAACCTGAGAAGGAGTGGGAAATGTTGAGTGAAACAGAAATTGCAAAAATCATTTTGGACCAAGCTGAAAAATGTTAGTTTTTCTGCAAGAAATCTGGTCCATGCTATTTCAAGCCTAGCATTTGGTTTAATCTTTGTTCAGTTTTGAAAGTAAGCATCATTAACTTTCATTTCGAAAAATATTTTCCTTCCTTTTTTTCAGCCTGAGTTATAATTTCCATTTGGCTTATATTAATTTATCACTGCAAACCCCTTCTTTCCTAAAGGTCTGTTCTTCCAATGAATGCAGCGTCAGTTGAAAAAAATGTCACCAGCTTTGTTACTGAATTAAAGAAGCTGTAATTGCTAATGGGACATTTCCATAAACTGTAAGTGAAGTTATAAGCCCACATACATATGCAGGGTATCAGAAATTTGAGAGTGGCCACTGACCACACTTTACAGAAGAAAACAAGACAACAATAAACATGCAGCTTTTTCTGCCAAGAAGAAATTTATCAGGACGTTATTTTAGTAATATCCCCATATTAATTAAATATTTTATCATATTCTTTTATCCAAGAATATAATTTTACTGAGACTAGAATTACTTGCATACCTGCCTGTAGTTGTTATCATCCACACTGGGTTTTATTGTATTAATAACTATTTAAAAATAAGTAAGTTAAGACACTGTAAACATATTGTAAATATGTTTCTGTATTAAGTTTGGTCAAAAGCAAATCAGATATTTAGTTATGATTTTTAATTCATTAAATTATGGAATTATTGCTCATCTGCATTATATAAAATTATTTGAAATTCATTTATCATTTATAGATATTTATTAACATATCCTGAATAAAAAGCATGAAATTATCATATGCATTTTGCTACAACAAATATAGCAAGTTTTGGTTACAGTTGTTCAGGTGCAGAGCAAACTTTTCCATGTTTATTTTCTGCTCACTATGGTCCCACAACGTTTCCATACTGTTGTATAGTGACAATCATGCGTTATCTTTGTAGACTTCTTGAACATTGTTTTATTGGTGTCAATGAGGGATGCTTCCCCTTTGCCCCAAGCGTTAGTTTGTATTTTTGTTAGGAATGATTATCAGTAACTTGCCAGAACCATGTCTATTTGTAAGGACCTACTCAAGAGCCAAGGGTGGTGTGAGCAGAGTCTAGCCACACCTAAGAACCACCAGACAATGAGCAGTCAGGTTTACTTGCTGTCATATTTCTTGCCTGTTACTTTCCAGACAAGCAGCCCAAGTTATGTTATTTTTGTCTTGCCTCATGCAGAAGATGAATGGTACTTGTGGCACCACAGGAGTCAAATGAAGCCATGGTACAAAGTTGCATTTTCTAGTGGTGAGAGTATTTTTGCAGATGGAGTAGATCACCTAGACAAAGTGCAGTGTTAAGGCTCTTACCTCTTATCCTGGTGGCATGTATTGTTCATTCTCACACTAGTCCTTACAAATACCAGGATGAAAATGCTATTAAAACTGAGAGCTTTTCCTTCATCCTATTCAGTTTTCAAAGCAAAAACCCTAAACAACAGGAAACAGACACCAAAATCCATTAAGCTACATAATAAAAAATTGCCCTGCTAGGAAAGCAAGCTTGTTTTGTATTCCTTGTGGAGAATGGAGAAGTTGGTGTCTCTGCCATCAGCTGTGGCTCTGATCATAAAGGCCCACTGCACACTATTGTGTTCTAGCAGCCAGTTCTACCACAGTGTTGTAAGAAGGCCTCTTCCAGACCTCTGGTCTTTTTAGATAGGTCAAACTGCAAGGTAATCCTTTTTTCTTCTGAAATTAATAGTAATATGTAGTTTAAAAGGCAAGTCTCTGTACATTGGGGTCGTGTTTTCTAATGGTGCCTGGAAGAGACTTTATGCATGAGCTGTGCTTGTTTCACTAATTGGATTGTTGCATTCAGCTGCTGTGAGTTGCTTTGACAATACCCAGTGGAGCCTCTGCATTTTGTGAGCAAGGGTACAATCATGGTGCATCAGTTTCACCACAACTGTAGCTGTTTTAAAATCATCACATTTGCTGACCATTCAATAAGGTCATTCTGTTTGTGACAGAACAAGCCAGCTAGAAAAGAATTACATGGCTTCTGGCCAAAAAAAAAAAAAAAGAGGAAGGGCACCATAGAAATATTTTAACTTTAAAGATGTCTCCGTGTTTTTTTTTTTTTTTTTCCTTTGGGATTCTATCCAGAGAAATGAAGTGTATTATTCATGTGGCTTTTGGGAGGAAGAATATTTGAAATAGCCTTTTAGCAATACATCATTGAGGTCAATATGTGTATGTCAGATACAGGTGTTGCAGTTTTATTTACTACGCAGTGTAGAGGTATGCGGTCTGATCCATCAAAGTAAGGAAAAGCTGGGTGAAAATTTAAGCCATTCTTTCAAAGACATCTGCTGGTGCAGAAGCTCCCTGAGTATTTCAAAGCAATCCTATGGCACTGGAGTGTTAAAGGTGGGTCCAGAGTGTTTGAAGGTCATGCTCAGTGTTGTTACTCTGAGAAACTGTGTGAAGGACACGGGAACTGAAGCTTCAGTAGGGAGTGAAAGCTTTCTCAAATTGCCAATAGTGTATTTTATTTAAGAGGAAAATCAAGCAAGAAAATACAAATAATAGCAAGGAAGAGCTTTCCTGTGCCACACCAGATGTGCAGCTCCATTCAGAATTCCTAGACGAGTCAATGGGAAGTATGTCCAGTGTATTAGACTTTTCCATACTGCTTAAATATCATGTCAGCTGGCTGTGAATTGATCTCTGCAACTTTCTAAAATGTGATCATTTGGATTCAAATTTACCCTTTCCCTCTTCTTTGGCCAGTATATTTTATATATTTTAAATTCGGAATGGCAAAGGATCTTTCCTGTCATTCAGGTTCAGATGCTTAGATCTAAACTGGGTCTTTTTGTAAAGTCTTTCTGGAATAATGCACACTAATTTCTTCAGGAATATGGCTGGAATAATTGCAAATGGTCTCTGAATTCCCACAAAAATTCCTCATGGCTTTAGCTGAAGCAGATTTAGGCTAATGTTAATTGTCAGTTTTTTAAAACTCTTGGCAGGGAATGGGCAAGATCTAGAACATATACAGTTAATTTAGCTCTCTTCCTGCTTCACTCCCAAGGTGTTATAGTTCCAGGATGTAAGAGGGAGACTAAAATACTACTATATATGGAAAATGAGGTGGGAGTATTATGTGGAAGGCTGAGGAATTAGAAAGTCAAGTTATTTCTCTTCTGCTGTTTGGGATAGATAATGTGATAAATCCACTCATGTCCAGAGTCCTGAGTACAGAGGACTTTTGGGAGTGTGCATAGGATAGGCTGAAGGTCTGAAGTGGTTCATCCCAGAGTACCTGGACCACTAATGTAAGAAGATCAATGGAGGTGTAGAAGGGATGTGCTTCACTGCATGCCAGTAGGATCGTGCTCTCAGCCCCCTGTGTTTGACAATGCCTGTGTTTGGAATCGTCCCTCAGTTCCACGTCATCCAAAGTGGAAGAGGTGAATCACAGTGGGGGAAGTAAATTGAGTAGAAGCCATGAAGTGTAGCAGAGGAGGACAACAGTGCTATTTCTGAAAGACAGGAGTGAAGACAACAAGACTTCCATTACAGGAGAGACAAAAGGGATGTCCAGAGAATGAGGACAGAGATGCAAAGTGTAGACCTTTTAAAACAAGGACAAAACTTTTGCTGCAGTATAAAGAATAAAAAGAAAAGGAATCAGTGAAGTGATGGGGCACGCTCCAAACATTAAGCAAGAATATCTGGTACTGAGAGCTAAGACCTTAGTGGGAGCTGTTAAACATAGCGGTACAGCTGGAATGTGATTCTAGGCCTCTTTTACACTATTTTACATAGCACAGTCATAATCCAGTGTTTAAAGAATATGCTTTATAAATGTTTGCACTTTTTTTGCCCTTTTTTTTTTTTTCCAGAAATAACAATAGTAGAACTTTTTGCTATAAAAAGAAAGACGTTGGCTTGATATTTCACTGCACAGAGTGTGTTGGTTAGTATTGAGTACAATCAGGGGGGACCAGCTCCCTGGAGGGAGCACAGGCATTATATTTTGAGCCTAGAACATCTGTACATTAATAATTAGTAAGGTTAGATGGAAATTTCTTATTGAAGTCAACTCCATTTGCTTGCAGGCGTGACCGACCTGGTTTTAACTTGTATTTCATACCTACACAGAGACAACGACAGTGGCAGGAAGTGTTAAAGGAATCTTACTTAGTTTGTTTGGGGGTAAAAAATAGAAGTAGACAAGAAGTGTCACCCTACTGCAGGAGGGCAGTGATGGAATGAGAACCTTTTGGTTTAAAGTATTGATTTGCACAAAACACAGCTTTTCAACTCTTCATACCAGGGACCTCCATTGTTCTGTGAAATCATTCTTTGCTTGAATGACTGCAGTAATGGTAAACTGGGAGATCAGAACTATCGGTGCTTGGGCCTCTAGCTGTGTATGCCAGTTACCATATGTTTTCTCCTTCAGATTGGATAATGCTAAAGTTCTTGCATATTTTAGTTTACTAACCATTGTAGTTTGCTAACCATGCAATCAGATTTGTGAGGCTTTGGATTCATGGAAGAGTAGTCATGCATCAGTATAATATCAAAGCAAATGGAATAAAAGAGTTCTTTTGTTTCACTGAATATCAAATTGAATATTCAAATAACATATAAGTATTTTAAATAATAATAAACACTCGGCAGCATAATTATGTGTAAAGCCCAACATAATTGGAGTACTGAGCCTGTCTGGTCTCAAGGATGTGTTTGCTACAGCTGCCTAATTTTACAAAGCAATTCTGAGAAAACATTGAGAACAATTTAGTTCAAACTGGTGAAAACAGAGAGTATGTGGTTTACATGCAACCCCTTCCTTGTAATAGATAATCTACTGCTCTGCAGCCTTGGAGGGGAATTTTCTATCTTCCTTTTCTTCTTCAAGCTAACGATAGTCTGTCTCAGATATATGTACATCCCATTTAGTCCCACAGTCCTTATCTGTGCACTTGTTGAACATGTTGCAGTGAAATAACTAATTAACAGCATATTCTGTAGAGAATTCTGTGCCACTTTTTAAGCAGGCCACAGAGTACATATCCTGAGATGCAGATAGCCTTTTTTGGTAAGTGATTTCCAAAGGCACACAGGACAGATCTTTCAGAGGTATTTAGGGTTTCAACACACAGAGAGTGACATTGTGAAGAGCACGTCAGTTAGAGCAATGTGTGGCTGTCATTGAAGGCAGTGGAATGCAGGCACCTCACCTGCTGAGGTTCTTCAGCATCAGCATCTTAATTGCCTCTGAAAACCTGCTCCCACCATCCTACCCAAGTCACTTTTGAAAATGAAAGACAGATACCTGTGAAAATGCTGTACTGTGAAGTGAGCCTGTTCCTGAGAGAATCATAGGCAAAAGTATTAATTATTTCAAATTCTCTGGTTATTTCCATTTCTAGCTCATTTAACAGAAACTTTACTATTTATCACGTACACATGCAAGAAGAAGACTTCCATTCCTACATTTATTTATAGTACAAAACTAAGAAACACAGTTTTACATGTTCAGTGATTTTACTGTGGTGTCATGGATAGCTATGAGTCTGTAGTTCAGCAGCAGTTAACAAAGATCTAGAGGACATGAATATATGAAGAGTGCATGACCTTTTGCTGATACTCTTCCATGTTCATGGTGATCCAGCAGTGTACACTTCTATTATGCTAATTTTTGGACAAATTTTGAGGGCATATGCATGCCTGTCAAAAGGTTCTTTATATGCAGGACCAGGTTTTGCCCAAGGTGATTGTAAGGTAAGGTTGAGCTTCTGCTGAAGTTGCCTTTGAAGTCAGATAGGTTACCTGAGTCCAGTTTCTCTCTGAAGCCTGTCATACTGGTATTTCCAAGTTGTCAGTTATCAGAGCAGTAAATTAGAAAAATTCCGCCCATGCTTAAGCAACGTTACTTTTTTTTTCTTATTCTTTTTAAATGTCTCGTGCTGTAGAAAAGTCTGAATCTGAAGCCCAGACCTTGCTGATTTGTGGAGCCAACTCCAAGAATGCCTCTCTGCTTCCTTCCCCAACTACGCACATTGAAACTTGGAGAGGTGAAGCCAGACCTAAATGTTTCAATCACATCCCTGTCTCTGTTTAGTGAATCCTTATGCTGAAATGTTTGCACATTTCTGTATAATCCAGACTATTTCATGTGAGCTGCCTTCCTGAGCTAAACTGGGAACAGCATGTGCATTAACTGACCACAGATCTGACACACGTCTGGGGTTTCTTCTCCCATCTGAGCTTACTGTCTCCAACCCCTGTATTTAGAAGGTGCAAAATACAACACAGCAGCCAAAAAATATTCTGTGAGTTAGGAGAGAAGGATATCTGATGCTAAATTTCTGATTTTTGGTGCAGTGTAAAAGACCTCTAATAGCCGAACAGTGTTACAAGGTTGAATAATAAAAGCAAGGCATTGTTTCCCCTTTAGTCTCTTTCTTGAATAGCAGGGAAAGCCGAAGAGATTTCCTGACTGGCAGGCAGTGAGAAGTCTCTAATCTGCAGGTTACATTAGCCTGTTGTGCGTCACCACCCTGCAGAATAAACCAGGTTCTTTTTGGGACACAGAGCATTATGCTGAGAGAAGGAAGGCAGTTAGGTCACTGATTCAGAGCACTGAGCCAGTCCATCCTCCTGCTGCCACCTCGTCTGTGTGAGGTGTTCTGAAAGGTGTCTCGTTACCCCCGAAGCCTTGTGCTGGGTCAGTGTTACCTACTGATGCCGTGTGAGTTCTCCAACAGCTCTGTCAATTGTCACCCTGCGGCATCACTGCAGGAGGAATCAGTATAAAGCAGATCAGGTCGTACGTTCTGTGCTCTGGTCAGTGCAGTAGAACTCTATTTGTGTGTTCAGACTCAATTCAGGCCAAATCTGTATTACCAAGTAGTTAGGGTGTATACAGACCAGTTTAGAATTAATATGAGGCCTTGTAATTAACAAATATGTCATTGTTATGAAGAGAAATGTACTGAAAATAGTGCTATAGAAAAGCTCCATATTGCCAGCTATTAGCAAAAACAAGGCAGAAATAGCCAGTTGAGTGACAAAAAAGAAACACATATGCAGACTGTGAATATGGATCCATAAATTATCATTTATATTACCATAAAAACTCATTTAAATTTCAGAATACTTTTAAGCTCAGTAGTCACCCTTTGATTGCTTTTTTTCTTTTTTATTTTTTTTTCCTTTTTTTTTTTTTTGTGTTCAGAATAAATAAAAGGAAATTAACTTATGGGTTGAGATATGAGACACATTCCAGCTGCAAGGGCAATTAAATTGCTGGCTACTAAAGGGTGAGATGTTGATGAAGAAAGACTTTGAGAGGCTGATAGCATCTGTTAATGAAAATTCTCAGAGGCATAAGATCTGTTTGCTCAGGTACTTTGAAAACTGAAAGTGTAGATAAAGGTTAGGAAGTGGAATAAATATTTTTGTAACATGATTGACTGAAGGTCAGATAGAAAGAATCATTTTACTGTGTCTGAGGACAATTCAACTAGCATTATTTTTTTTCCAAGACATTTATCTGAGGTAAATCCAGGGGGTTTTTTGTGATGAATATGTATTTCAATTCATAGTCTGAGTACCATAATCTCCTGTGATTGTTTCAAAGGAACAATATTTATCACTTTTTAGACTCAGCAGTTCCAAACATGTTTTTAAGAGAAGGCAGACAGCAACTGTCTGCACACTCATGCTAAAAACCCTAATGTATCGTGATAAAGAGTTCACTTGTGTTACCAATATTTTATGTTTACAACGCACTTTGAAATTATATTTTTCAGTCTTTGACTATATGAAGCCAAGTTTTAGGTATTTTCAAAGTCCTCTGCTGTTGATAAGTGAGTAAGTTTTGTTTTTCCAGAACATCTGTTGCCTTTAACAGAATAAAGGCAGTGATTCTCTCTTTTGGCTAAAAAGTTACTTAAGCTTAAAAAGAATAAATTTTTATTTCCTCTCTCAGATAACAATTCCACACAATAATTTCCTTCTTAACTCTATTTGTAATTGTATCACAATTATGCAACTTTACCTGGAATAATCAATAATGGTTTCCATCAGTATCCCAGCTCACTGGTGACTTGTAGCTATTCAGCTTGCTCTAGGAAATAGGAGAAAAATGTATTCTGAGATGCCATAGGGATGGAATGTGGCTTTACATGGAATGTAAAGACAGGCTGTCTTTTCTAAACTGATAATGGTTAACTCTGTGATTCCTAATTAGAATCTTTTTTTCTGAGATGAATATGTAAACACAGTTGGATATGTACTTTTAACATGCAGTTATCAGCCTCATCGGCTGAGTGTTAGTCAACACATTGGGATTTTTGTTCTGGTTTAGTTTTTCAATTGCAGGTAGAGGTTGTGAGTGATACCTGATGATGCTTTACACAACTTTGTTCTTTTATGTATTTTCTTCCATCGATTTCCATGCATGTTTCAAACACAGAAAAATTACACAACATCTCTCTCTCTGCTGACTAGAAAGAGAATATAAGAGACTGTTCATCCAAATGTGCCTGAAGTTAAAGACAGATGAAGTCCACTTAGGCCTCATTTTGGTCAGCTCACCATGTCTGATGTCAGGAGGATTATGGCTGACATATTTTCTATCCACAGTGACTAGATCTGGTTTTTTTCAGTAACCAATGCACAGGGGTAATGAAAAAAAACAAACAGAAAAAACATCTCTGGTGGATCTGAAGGAAATGGTTGATAATATCTGTGTATCTTGGTTTCTTCTATTTTTACCCAAAGCAACTTCTTTTCTGATTATATTATTCAAATGCTTTTCAGCTGAAGGCTGGTCTGTTGCAAGCAGCAATGCTTCTTGCTTGCTCCATGCAGGAGGCAGTAAGTGAGGCTGCAGAACCATGGTTGTGAGCTAGAAGAGCTCAAACGTGAAGAAGACAAGGGAAAGAAGCCTCTGCAGAAAGCTGCATCTTGGCAAGGCTGTGATATTGTACTGAGGTTGTGGTGTTGGCTTCTTGATACCAGCAGGATGCAGGATACTCAGCAAATGGTTTATTCTGGGTTTGTTGATGGCACTTGGAGCATGTCCTTGCTGGGGAATTCAGGGCGCTCAGGGAAATTGGTGTTGGTGATAAATATCACAGGAATTTATCTCCGTAGATTTGTATCTCACTGCATGTGTGACAGTACCGTGCTTACTGCCTACTTTTAGGGTTTGGACTCTGCTCGACAGACAAAGCCTTGGACTCTGCAGAGCTTCCCTGGTGAAGTATCTGTAATTAGGCATTTTAATTTTTTTTTTTTTTTTTGTTATTCAGATATTCTAAAGCTTGGAAGTTAATTACTTTTAATGCGAATGTAGTTTTACAATTTTGCCTTTTGCATGTAAAAAGTTTTCCCTTTGGGAGAGCTCTCCACTCCTCCTAGGCCCATGTCTCCCAGATCTCAGCACTTTCTGGTGACAGACTGCCCTCACAACTTTGGTAGCATCAGTATCAGTTTCATCAGCATCAGTACACAGAGGATACCCTACAGCCCATATCACTGGACAACACAGTGCTCTTCACCTTCTGTCACTTCTCAAAATTCATTATTTCTTTTTCTGATTTTCAGTGCTAGTTCTGCCTTCTCTACACAATTGTTTACCTGTTATATTTTCCTCAAGTGGAATCTAGTCTGGTTTTGATGTGGTTCCATCTTGTCTGTTCTGTTACCAGTGTGTATCCAGAAGCTGTTCACTCAATTATTATTCCTTTGAAAATTATTTAAATAAAGATTTGCATAGCAAAGCTAAAACTAGAACACAGCTCTTTTGATAAACTTTGGATCATATCCTTTTACTGAGGTATCCCTATCTGTCCTACACCAGCAGATTTGACCACAGCATTGTGAAAGTCATATGAATAAGTCCCCCTGCGGAAGTGACAGCATTGCTTACAGCATCTTTTTGTCTTGTCCTTGGTTATTGAACTCTTTGATCCCTTACTACATTGCTCTCATTTTACACTGGCACAGCTTCATTCAAAAACAGTGTAGTTGCACTGACCTAAAACTTGAGTAAAATGAGAGGTGAGTTAGATGCAAGGTTGTTATGAAAGAATAAATCAAGGTGAAATGGATTCAGAGCCATTTAAGGGGAAAAAAAGGTATTTTACTTGCATTCAGCAGCTCTGAATTTCTGCAGTTTTAGCTGTATCCCATCCCTAACAAATATGAACCAGATGGTTCCTGTAAATTCTCCTTTAGAGCCAGGCAAGTTCACATTCACTCAACCAAGCTGTCATACCTATTTGTGTATATTTCTCTGTTTATGGATGACAGGTTGCAGTACTGCAGTGTATGTACAGGGGAAACTAGAGGTTTACAGAACAGAAAAAGCAGAAATTAAAAAAAGATATCATTAGAATGTGTTTGCTACTTGGTCTAGAAGGTTGTCTGCTACCAGAGTAGTGGAGTGTAACACTTTACTTGTTGGTTACCAGCTAGAAGTGATCAGGTCAAAACCAGATGCACTGCACTTACATGATTTTATTTAATAATTCGAACGTGTGTTAGACTGAAAGAGCACTCCAGGGTCCTCATCATTTGCTGAATTGCTTCCTGGTGACTCGTTTAGTAGCTTGTTTCTTGCTTCTTCCCCTACTTATGAAGTCGTTAAGCAGACCTGGGTAATGCAAAGCCTACTTGCCCCACAGACACGTTGGGATTTTGGATGATGGGGAATGTTTGGGGTTGGCTAGTTGTTTTTTTAACTCGTGCCAAACATGTTGCTCTGTTTGCTTTCGAATTAGTGTTAGGTTCAGTGCCAAACACACAGAAGTCCTGAGTGTATCTCAACTTACCTACCTCTGGTACACTTGAAGTGCAAGCTGGCATCATAGAAATTGTCTTTGTCATGGGGAATCACTTGCCTGGATGGCCTCCTTTTTGGTGAGTTCATTGTGCCCTTGACAAACACAGCTGAACACTTAAATCCCTGAGGTTCACTCGTGGGCTGGAAGCATAGATCTTTGTATCATGTCCCAGATACATAGCTCAAAACACAAGTATTCAGATCAGGGCTGATGTTCATTCAGGTGGCACAAGCATGCTGTATGTCAGGAAAACACACCCCTCATACATCATTGCTACTCAGCAGGGCAAAAGGAAGAGCAAGTGCTCTTTCATTTCTGTAGGAGGCTAAAGGTCCAAGATCTTAGCAAGAACATTCAGGAAAAGAAATTTGCATAAGTGGTAACTTTTTTCAGTAAGTACTTTGGTATAAACTGCAAGGGCTCATGTGACACTACAGATGTTCCAGTGTCATCGTTTAGTCATGTCACATTAATGATTGCTGTTATTTAAACAAGAGTAAGTTCAGTGATGTAGCACAGAATTTCATATGGCTGAGCAAACTGCTGAGATTAATTTTGCCTATGTGAATGTGGGAGAAGTTTTGTGAGCTTTCAGAGATGCAAAAGAGTGAAATGTCCTGTTCACTTGTCGTAGTAGGGTCAGTGAAGAGATGCTTGTATGAAAGGAATGATCGGAAAGACTGAGGCACAGACTTTACTTTCCTGGCAGGAGTAGGAAGATACTGGCTGAATTTGTCTCCTAGTCCAGCTTCAGGGAGGACTGGCCAGAATGTAATTCCGTCTGCCTTGCTTAAAGTACAGAGATAACATTGTAACACGTAAGATTTTCCCTGCTTTACTGAAAATCTGTTTAGAATGTTTTCCTTCTTTGGAAACTTCAGTCTGCAAAACTCAAAATACTTGCTTCAGCTCACTGAGAGGCAAACTGGGCATTTCTTTTGTTCTAGTTTTATTACTGTATTTACCTGCCGCCCAATCATTTTGCAGGCTGTTTAGATGAGGGCTAGCTCTTTGAATTCATCAGTATTTTAAGAATAAGCCAGACAGTGGCATATGTGAATGTTAAGGCCAGGATAGGCTAAGCTTTTAGCGGTGCATGTCAGATTGACCTGTGAGATTGCACTCACAGATGACAGGAGCAACCTGTGTGTTACATGACCTGGGAAGTGTGGCCACAGCCATCGTGTGTCCAGACTGTTCTTAAATCTGTAATGCCAACTTGTTAATAACATAGTGAAGAGAAGGGATGTGGTGCCTTCAAATGAACTAACCTCAGAAACAGTCCTTCCAGAAAAATGCCTACCTGTCATCCTACTACTTTTTCATGTCCAAGATATGACTAAAAAACAAGGTTGAAAAATCAGATTGGGGTCTAAATAAATTTTTCTTGTGGTCTATACTGGTGTTAATGACTACAGAATGAGCAGCCACTAAACTTTGGTGATGATATTATGTACCCATTTCAAGATAATCTCATTGCTGTCATCTTCTAGGAAGATGACAGTTTTTCTTGCCTTAACTAATTTTTTTGGCTGTCTTGACGGTAGTATGAACTGGCAACAGTATTGATGAAATCTCTTCCTGCACGACTTCTCCACAGACCTGTGGTGAATTATCAGTTCTTTAGTCTTTTGGAGTAGATGTGATGCACACCAGACAAAGACTTCGGACCAGAGACAGTTGCCATGGCTGCCTGTTGCCTTCTCTTTTAGGGGGAACAAGATGAGAGGTACCTGTAAGAGTTCTGCACCTCAGGGGTGAGCATTTCCTGAGGAGCTTTCACAGGTGTGTGCCCTGAGGGCAGGGTATGGAAAAGCACTGTGTGCAGGCCTGGTCACTGACAGTGCACACAACACAGGAAATAATTTCCCTGTCCATTTTCCAGGCAGTGCTCCCAAAATGGCACAGCTTGCATTGTTACGCTAAAGAGAAAGGAAAGTTCACATTTCAAGATAAAATGGTCCTTTTAGTTAAGCAATCGTACTGCTTATGTAACAGCTCTTTTAATGGTAAAGTGCAGCTGGAGCCTGGAACATGTTGTTTACAGAAATACCACGTAATGGGTAATGATGTAGAATGGCAGTAAATGACGCTGAAGGCGTTAGCCATGGGGAGAGAGCTGAGACTGGAACAGTGAGGATGCAGGTGCTGCCTTCCTGAGAGCAGGAGGTTTGAGCAGAGCTTTAGTAAACCATGGGAGTGGGCTCTGTGAAGGTCATCAGAGGACTGGTCCAACAAGCTGCTGCAGGAAGGGCAAATGGTTCTTCTCAAAGCAAGGATGGGAGAGGGCCCAAGAGAGAGGAGCTGGCACAGCACAGATGGTGCCCATAGGGAGGATTTCAAGAACGGGCAAGGGTAGAGGGGACTGTGATTGCAAAGATTTCATGTGACAGGGAGAAACAGGAGGCAGAGAAGACAGAAATCACGAAGCTCTGAAACTTTCCGGTCTTAGTTTACTGTAATTGTATTTTCAAGCATAGGAGAAAGGCTGCTGAGTAATCTTGCTCTTCTCTTTCTTAAAATGGTAACCACTGACTAATGCACATGCATACAAAACCACACATATACTCACACCCACACAAACATGCAATTGCACAAAATTAGGAAAATTCCCCAACTTTCTTCTGAGATATTCAAGGTTTGACAAAGCAAATTCTGACTCAGTGTTAACTGAAACTGGAAGCATGGCAGTCAACCAATGGCATCTTCACTCCAGCATATTCATTTTCCTCCTTTCCTTGAGACAGTTCACAAGCTTTGTATGTGTCATTAGCAAAAAACAGAGCTACAGATATGTTTGAAGTGCCAGTTTTTCATAGTATTTTGAACTAATTTGTTCAATCTGGAGTAAAAAAACCTGCCTTTGTGGACTGTTGTTGTTTACAGCAAGCTCAAGGTTCATACTTAGATGTTATATGAATGACAAAACAAAGTTGTAAATATTTATTACTTAGTGGAATAATGTCTTTTTAAAGCACATTTTTGTACACAAAGCATTTGTAAATCCCCATTAGTGGTATTTATTTTTCCACATAAAAATTCCTCATTTGCAGCCAACAAAGTATCTTAGGCTTAGATCTTCCTCCTACATGTAGTGCAATCACAATGCTGTCACAGACATCACAACCGTTTTTGTAAAATATGATGTTAAGGAAGACTGAGTTCATTGTACTATACATATGTAAATGCCTCTCTTTCAGTAGTCTCAGAGGAAAGAAGATGCCAGAAAGAATTCTCAACCAGCGTACATATTAATTGTCACCACCTTTCATGGGATAGTAAAGTGCATTCATACAAAGAAAAGCATTAAGAATCAAGGAGACTGCACAGGGGAAGTGAGGGCATTTGAGTGAGACCTAAGGAAGTCACACGGTAAATTATGATAATCTAATTGTAATCCAGAAAATCATTCTTCCCTTGTTTGTGCCTGTAATGAGGTAATGGTGCAGCTCCTCTGGCTTCAGACAGGCGCTACAGATTTACAGCAGGCTGTGGAAGATCAGGCTGCAGCACAAGTTCTTTGTTATTGCCGTAGCTGTATAAGGATGTCTGAGTTCAGAATAGCTATTGGTGTAATTCACAGCAGTGAACGTGTTGTTCCTCTGTATCTCAAACTCCTTTCAGTTTCAGAAGTGTAGGGAACTGGTTATCACAGAGCACAATTAATTGGTTGTTGATCATGTATGTTTATGTGCTTGTGTGTAAGCTTTTTAAATCTGGCTATGGATAAGAAATCCACAGTATCACGAAATAATTGGAGTGAAAGTTTTGCAAATAAATTATCTCGTCAGAAACAGCACTCACGTGGATATGCTTCTGTACAGTAAAACTGCTGAAAACCACTGTCTGCTTGAAGTAGATGACCTCTGTCTTTGACTGGCATCTGCTCAGAATTGAAACAATTAGAACTATGCACAAAATTAAATTTCATGAATGAAAACAGGTAGTGCACCAAGTTCCCAACTACATGCTAAAATAAAGGGATGCAAATCAATATCCGATGACTCCTACATAAGCATGACTTGACAGAGATTCTGTTTTTAGTTCCACCACTTTTCACTTAGGGACTTGACTTGGATTCTGCCTTTTGCCGAGGCACGGCTGTTCTCAAGAAATGAAATGCTGCTTGCCTCTGTGATTTCCCACTGTGTAGTCCTTGGTCGTTCTGTGCTGCTTCTCTCCTGCGTGGAGGATGCTAAATGAGTTGGTGTTACCTTAATGAACGCATTGAAAGTGTGGTTAATGCTGCTAGACTCCATATTTAAAAACATTTTTTGAAATCAAAGTGAGTATCAGTAAAGTACTCTCTTGTGTTTGTGGCTCCAATGACCAGTACAATGACTTAATTGACATTCTTGTGCAGTGCTTGGATCCCTGCCAGTTAATGACCCATTGCTGCAGTCTGCACAGGCAAATCATCCCTTTTGTCCCACTCCTCAGGCTGATGGACTTCTGCCCAAGTAACGGCTGCAGGCTGCTAGTCTCAGCTGGCACTGACCCCAGCATGACCATAAACATCCCTGACAGGATCATAATATGGTATATTGGACAGATTCTGATATGCCTTCAGTAATATACCACCAAGATGTTCTGCTGAAGTCAGTGACTTTGCCAGTGGCATAGCTGAAAGAAGAAACTGGTCCCTACACTGCTGTTTTCTCAAGGAATGAAGCACTTGCAGGCTCTCAGCTAGTCTGTGTCCCTTTAGATGATGCACGTTTTTGTGAACCCTTTGTCAAACATTCAAAATAGTTTTTATTTTTGTTCTGCTTTTAAATGGTTGCATTGTCTCTTCCCCCACAGGATTTTCCATTCTTCAGGCAATTATGGAAGCAGCAGTACAGAACAACTGGCAAGTGACAGCCAGATCTGTAGGAAGCATAAAAGATGTTCAAGAGTTCAGAAGAATTATAGAGGAGATGGACAGACGGCAAGAAAAAAGATACTTAATTGACTGTGAAGTAGACAGAATCAACACCATTTTGGAACAGGTATCTGCTTTTCAGAAATTGTGATCTCTCTGTGACAGACATTATTAATATTTCCAGAACTGCTTATTTCTAGAAATTATTAAGTATCCTTTGAGTTGTGAGTCCCAACAACTGGCCAGTTACCTAGTAACATTAAAATGCCACAGTGATGCTCATAGTTGGTGGCAGCACTTACATGTAACCTACCAGGAAACGTCACCGTGGTATTTTTTCCCAAGTGTTAATAATGAATTATTTTTAAGTAGGTTAAGAACCTAAAACCTCAGCTGGCAGAGTAACATTACTGGAATCAAGGCTGCTTGTAAGGATTGCAAGACAGGTGCAGTTTCCTAAGCGGAACATGAAACAAGAAATAAAAAGCCAGTGAAGTATCACAGAATCATCTTAAAGAATTCCCAGAAGGAAATACTGCTAATGAAAAATTCAGCTCGTGGTCCAAACGACTCATTAGTACTTTTTGGTACATAAAACCCTCCCCTCTGCACAGCCAGTGCTGTTGACAAGCTTAAATTGTGGATGATGAGTCTAAACACCTTTGTGGAGGAAGATGCATTCGGAGGGACCGTTTTGCTCTCGCACGGCTTTCCCAGTGTTTGCTTTGCCCCAGAGGAACGGCCATACCCTCTGGCCATCCCAGGGTGCTAGCCATGATGCCTGTGCCACTGGTTGTGCTGTGCAATGTGCTTGAAGAGGTGCAGTAACAGATGCAAATTGTCGGAAGCAGACGCAGGACAGTTCCCTGCTGCCTGGGCTCACAGCAAAGCTGGTGCTGGTGTGGAACCAAATCCACACTGCTTGGTTACTCACAGGCATGTGGGAATTCGCTTGCATTAAGACTGAAAAGCCGTCTGATTACTGCCACTGCTTAAATTTAACTGTGGGTTCATAGTATGGAATAGATCAAGAGTAACATTTAAATTTCATGAAGCATTAGCATATCTCTTAGAAATGTTGTATTGGAAACTACCAACAAACTGACCTCACTGCCATAAACCCTAGGAAACATGAAAAATATATTCACTGCCTTCCTTCTCAACATGTTCAGTTCCTGTCAAGCCTTGAGGTGTATCACTGAGGGTCAGTCTCTGAGGATAGCCAGGTGCCATAGCTGCTACTTACAGAGCAAGCAAAGAGGTGCTCAGGAGAGCAGGGCACAAGCTGTGCTGGTCCCTAACTCTGACAACTGGTATGGTTGGGAGACTAATACACAGCATTGCATTTTACACTGTATTTTTAGGCAATATGGTGAGTGCTCTCTTAAGGGAAATTCATACTGAAAAATGTAAGAAACGTCTCTTTTTTTTTCTTCCATTTGCTCATATTCTTGGAATAGATGCAAAACATCATACCTACCCACAGCCCACTGTTCTGAAAATGCTGCAGGAGAGCACTCCTGAGCCAAGCTTAAAGAGCTCTTTGGGCCCACTCTCAGCTCAGAAACAGGCCTTTTGTTTGATCTAACTTCATTTACATTTGTTCTCATTTTTTCTTCTATTGTCCAAGTGAGAGAAAAAAAAGTCAAATCATTTCAGTGCCTAAAAGGAAAGCTGCATACCAAGAAAACCATACAGCAAAAAAACTGGCAGCTCTTTTCTTCTGCTACTATTCTAAATTCAACTCTAGTGAAGTTTAAATTTTGTTAAATGTATGATTCGGTCTTCTATCAATGTGATTAGCATCTGTTAAGTAAAAATTTGCTACTGGGGCCTCCAGGTTTCCCCAAACTCTACAGTACATGCTAGTGCCCCGATGCCAAAAATATCTTCTGTCAACAGTTTCCAGAGGTTTTTTTATTGGATACTGAAAAGCAGTGATTTAAATTTCTGCAGGGAAAGTCAGTAATGGTGGATGGACCCCAGGTTGATAGCTGAACAATTATTGTTTGTAGGCTTTTCCTTCCATCCCCTCTTCTTACCTTGTTATCTTCTCATAAAGTAGTTAAAAGTTTTCACAAACATGTGTGGTATTTAAATCCATCCATCCAGTTTGCTCAAGGGAATGGAGAATTGTCTTTTTTTTTAGCCAGCTGTGTTTGCTGATAGCATGTTATTGAGGGGAGAGAGAAGTCTTGATTTGCATATTTCAAATCTAGCGTTTTATTGCAGTTTAAAAAGTCAATTCAGTGCTATGTGTGGAGTCTAGGAAGGCTGCTCAGCTGAGAAGCAGTAACATCTGAGCCTGTTACCGCTTGCTGATGCACAGTTGCAGATGGGTTTGAAGAGTTTTTTTCCCAGTGAGAACAAGAGGAAGCCAAGACACTCTACCTGTGAACTGCTGTGTCAGAGTACTGATGGACAAACTGTGTCCCGTAGAGGGTTGGTATAGGCTGCCTCAGCCCAGCCACCTCTCCATCCCTCTCAATTTTTTGGCCTCCTAGGAGCACAACTTCAAAGGTCAACCTTCCCATCAGCTCCTGAGAGTGATGCCTCCCTCCAGAGAGGGGGTTTATGTGGTCACTGTGTGGCACCTGCAGTTTCATTCTCTGAGTCAGCAGCAGCATTTGCCAGTGAGCCTGGATTTCAGAGGCTTAAATAGAACTTATTCAAGAAGAAAAGTCATAGGAGAAATAAACAGACTGTAAACCACTAAACAGTCTACACACGCACTGAGTTTGCTATCAGACTTTTGGGCTCTTGGCCAGCCCATTCAGCAAGCTTGTCAGTGCTCTGCTCCAGGAACCATGTATCATGGCTTTGTGTTAGTGCTTGCATTCAGTAAGAGTGACCTCTTTTCCTGTATCAGGCTGGTCAGTGTGTGCACTTCTCTTCCTTTGATCCTTTTTTCAACCAGTTCAGACCAGGGTATACATCTCTTCCAAAATTTCAGGCTTATCCAAAGACAGTTACACATCTGGGGATTTTCTTCTGAGACTTCAGGTCATTCTGGAGTATTCTGTACCTTCCTCCACTAATGTACAGACATGCGAGTCAGTGACCTTGAGTATTCTGTATGCCTTTAGCATATGGCACATGTGTATGTCCCTACATTTCCAAGATCTGTAACCTGCCATATGAAGTATTTCTCTTCTCAGGGCTGGCTGGTACCTGATCTTCCCAGCTGCAAATAGAAGGTCAGGGACAGAGGGCACCTCAGCTCCTACTCTGCCTGAGTAACCTGTTTTGTGCCAAATTTCATACTGCAGGCTGATCTGTTTTCATTCCCCATTCAGAAGATTCTGTGATGGGCCTTTTATTTTGTCCTGGAGGTGGATACCCTGCCCAAACCTCTTCAGCTGTAGAATAGAGGGAAGCAGAGAAATCAGTAGTTATTCTGTAAGTTGCCATCTGTTTGCTCACTTGCCCTATAGTTCTGTAACCACTGAACATGTGGATCTATATTTCCCTTGCACAACAAAACTATATCTAATTCAATCATCTACTGGCCTCTCAGGCATACAGATAGCAGCATGTGTGTCATGCAAAATTCATAAGCTCCCCACACTTCTTGTCCCTTGATGCTGAAATATTCTGTATTTCTTCATGGATAGATATAAAATTTTGTTCTTATAAACAGAAGAACTTTTTTTTTCTGAGACCTAATGGTAAGCCTTAGCCTGTTCGACCATGTATTTAGAGACATGTTTTTGAGTTAAGAAATATGTTTTTCTTATTCCCAGGATAATAAGCTGCATTTCAGACTAGAGTGGCTTTATGTCCATTTAGAAGAAAATCTCCCGAGGGCAAATAAGGAGGAAGAAACTCCATTCAGGATCAAAATGGTGAAACTTTACAAAAGACCTGTTTATTCCAGAGACTGCATGCTTTTATCAAAAGGACACTATCTCCAAACTTAGTCATAAAGGTTGGGCTCCAAGGCAGTGTCTGTATTAAGTGAAGGCATCGCACAAAGCAAAAGCAATATTACAGTAGAGAATGCAGTCCCCAAAGTTTTACAATGACAGCCAGACTGTCAAAGACAACTTAAAGTGAAGCATCTCTAGGATTAAGAAGGGTAATCTGATTGACTGAACTCTGTCCTGTGCAAGCACTGACTATGACGACCTTCAAGTCTGAAATTTTGAGATTAGGATGGAGGTGTGCAGGTTTTCAGTACAGCCCCAGCTTCTTCTCTCTGCAGAGCTGCTCAGATCTCACAGGAGTGTGCTCACTGCACAACAGCTTTCACGTTTAGGATGTTGTAAGAATAAACACAGAACTGCAGTATTGGGTTGACTAACAGTCGTTAAAAATAACAGTAGGGGAAAATGTAATTGAAAAAATTCAAGACCACTGTCTGGTAAGCTTTCTGGTTTATGTGTTCTGTTATAAACAGATGGTCTGCTGGGGGTATGCCTGTGTTCTCTATAGCAATTTAAAATACACTTCCCTACAAATGCAGAGGGACACTTGAAGCAGAGCTGTGAGTAGCTTCAGCTTCTGCTTGGCTTTTGAAGCCCAGCTATGCCATGTCCTCTGAAGGTACTGCACTGCTTGGAGCAGGCCCTCCAGAGCAGTGTGCCCGTCGCCTTCTCCAGGGCTCAGGCCACAGCCATGTCACAGGCTGATTGTAGCCTCTGTCTGGAGCTGTGTGGAGCAGAGATGGGGTTCAGCTGAGGCTCCAAGAGAGTATCTGCTTCGTAGACTGTTGTGTAACATCACTCTGAAACTGGTACAGTTCGTTTTTACATTTCCAATGAACTAGAAACTTAAAATTTAGGACGTTTCTTCGTTAGGTACCCATGAGTATTGTTGAAACCAGGATGTAAAGCAGAATGAAAGGTCACTTCTTTTCCTTCACACCCAGGGAGTTTCAGCAGCTCCCAAGTCCATATGGGCATATGGGGAGGAAAGGGGAATTACTTAGGTCAGGCACCCTCAGGACGTAGCCAGTGGAAGAGTAAGTAAAGAATGGGCATAAGTCAAAAGTGACAGCTGTATCTGCCTTGAAGGGCCTGCTCCTGTCAGCTGTGAAACTCATAAAGGGCAGGAGATGAATTGCTAAAGCAGAGAGAGTAATGTCTTGGGTTAATTGCCCCACATACAGCACATTTCACACATAGCTGAGGAAAGAATTTCTAGCTTGTAAAAAGGATTGTCTCTCGAAAGCCATCATCCAGATTTCATAAAACAAGCCAGGTTCTAAATGACAGGAATTTATCAGAGCATTATTAGTCATCCTGCAGAATGATTGAAGTAATGGCACACAAAGCTTAAAAGTGTTCAAAAACCATTAAAGCACAGTTTTAAATGTATCTGATCAGTAGTAATAATAATACATGCCAGAAATGTCTCACTGTAAATGTGGAAGCTGCTGTATGTAGAAGATTGCTGCCAAGCAACTCTTGTGTCTTGTGCCAGGGGCGTATGACCCTGAAGTCACCATTAGAGTTTTTATTTTCTGTGAGTGTAGCAGTTACTCATTTTATGTTTTATGATAATTTATGGGATATAAATGCACACACCAATGCACACACATGCATCTGCTTTTAATACTTTGCATATTTTTACCACAATATTTGTAGTATGCAGTTATGCTATTACAGCCATATTTATATGGCACCCTCTGCATTGCCATTAAAGGTACAGAGAACCAAAATCTTTGTTTAGTTATGCTGTTGCAAGTAGAGAGTCAACCATTATCCTGGAGACGATATTTAAATTGGTATCATTGTGCTCTTACAGAGATTGTATTTGCTTTGAACTTCAGTTAATAGGTAGCTTTAAAAGCACAATTTGCTGCACAGTTCACCCTTCTGTGCAGCTTTTCAGTGCACAGAAATGGTGCACGTGTTTGTGCTGAGCCCTCTGAGGGTCCCACTCACTGTTTAGCTGTGTCCACACTGTCTAAGATGCTCAAATTGTTGCCCTTGTGGACAAGTCTCAGGAGAAGAGGTCCTGAGGGCCATTGGCAGTCACCTTGCCCTGCTGCGTCTGGTGTGCTTTGGGAGCAGATGTGCTCATGGATGCTTCTTGTGCCATACCTGGGATGGAGGAGAGGATTTGGTCTTCCATTAGCTCTACAGGTATTTTTCAAAAACAACATTCACAAGAAGTGTCTTAAAGACACAGAGTATTTGAGGGAAAGGGAGAGCTGGCTAGAATTTGTTCAATGTGTGATCCCCTGAGTTTTTTGTCCTTCCCTATTTGTCCATCTCCCCATCTCTAACAGCACTGGGAATCTTTGTCACCTCTTCTAAGCTCCTGACTGACTTTGAAACCCCTCACTCACTCATCTCTTCCAGGTTTTAAAAATCAGTTTGTATATAAGTTGCTTTGTTTCAGTCCTGGCATTTAAATGTGGTTCTTTCTTCTTATACATAAAGGATAAGCCCTTTCATCTTAGCAGACATTACCTTAATTTCTGCATCTGTCTCTCAAATAGTTTAATGCTTGAAACTCTGCTTCTATCCAAAGCCTTTCCTTAATTAGTTTCCAAGGCAACCAACCATCTTGGCGACAATTCAGATGAACCAACTGCGGGGAGAGGAAGGAAACACACTGTCAAAATGAATAGTAATAGCACAGTACCACTGTGCAAACAGGCGTTGTACATCACCAGAGACAGCGCGATAGTTCTGGTGTCTCATCAGTTCATTTACAAGGGAAGGAGTCCCAACTCAGTAAAAGAAAAGCTGCACAAGAGTCTGTGTCTTTTTTTCACAGCTCACTAAGCTGGGATTAATGGCTTGGGTGTGATATGAATCACGTATCTGGGGGAGGAGGAGAGCCACTGGGGCTTTGCAGGGCCCCTCATGGACCAAGGTGTTCCCAAGTGCATTTCACGGAGCACAGTCGCACTGCAGTTCACACAGCAAGATTTTCAGAATGGGGGCCACACCCCTGGGCTTTTTGAGCCCAGCTGCTGGTGGTGCAGTCTGGAACACCCTGGCAGTTCATAGCTCCACTCTTGTGGAAGACATCCCCAAAGATGAGGTGCAGAGGCGTGATGCAGAGCTGTGGTGTGTTTGCTCCAGGCTCCAGGCGGGTTTGGATCAGGCCATTCCATGGCAAAGTACCATCCCAGTCAAGTCTCCCACTGCTGCAATTATACATTCATATGGGATTCCTGTCTCTTACCCCATCCTCTTACCTGTGCAATTCCACCTGCCTCTGGGGAGCAGATTAAAGACATCAGGAGCAGCCTGGACTAAATTTATAGAGAATCAGGCCCTATAAATCAACTCAACTCAAATACCAACTTATCCCACAGTATCCAACCAGTAAGCTGGAAAGCAGCATAATAATTTTAGAGATAACTAATGTTCCCAGGTTTAAAAAAAGCCTGTGTTACTAAATTAAATTTGTTCGTGTCACACCATGGGCATGCATGTGGAGGTATAATGGTGTATGTATTACTGGAAGCTCTTTCTTCCAAAATCTGTAATAAATAAAATTATCAACAATATACATAGACCCTTAAAAAATATCCCACGTATCTTCTGTCCTGGGAAAATGCATGTAAAGAATCAGAAAATAAAAATATTGCTGCATCTCTATTACCTCATATGAGTAAAACAATCGCCCCTGCTGCATAAACTAAATCTAGTGAAAATAAATTAATTCTTCATAATCTTTTTCAGTTCATGGTTTATGCACCAAGTTATATGGGAATATTGCAGAGTGCTGCTTATAGTGATGCAGAATAAACCTTTCAGACTCTTTGAAAGCATTGAAAAAAGCAAATTGAGTGCAATTCCAGTCACAGTAAAATGCTATTTATAAGAAAAAATGTAAGAAAAAATAACCTTGTCTTTCCTAGACGAATTTTGTAGGGCATTTGAAAAGGAAAGGAAATGCTTAAAAAAAAAAAGAATGGCTACTGTTCAGTATCTTTGGTCTGCTTGAAGGCAGTGCTCTGCAGTACAAAACCCCTTCCAAAAAATTCTCGTGTGAGCATTGGGACTGAATTACTGCGACACTTCTGGGTTATATCCAAATAATAGTTTGAAGTGATCCTGACGTGCAGTAATAGTTTATATAAGCAGAATTCTTTTTCCAAGGACTCTTGTCCAATTCCAGGAAATAACACTGGGATTTTACTCTGACATGCTGATGGGAAGTATGGAGAAAATGGGAAATTTGTGTGTTTTTAAAATGAAAGCTGTATGACTCAGTTTACCTAATTTCTTCCTTTCTTCCCCCAGTGGATATAGATCCTTTTATACTTTGAGCAGCTAAGACTGAAGAAGTTTTGTTTACGCTGTGGGATATGAGACGAAGAAATGAGCATGGTTATATGTGTCTGTGATTGCAAGGGTGTGCTCTTAAGGCTGTTGGATGTACAGTTTCATGGAATTGAAAGCCAAAAGGGACAGCTGGATATCTCAGGTGTGCTCTTAAGGCTGTTGGATGTACAGTTTCATGGAATTGAAAGCCAAAAGGGACAGCTGGATATCTCAGGTGTGCTCTTAAGGCTGTTGGATGTACAGTTTCATGGAATTGAAAGCCAAAAGGGACAGTTGGATATCTCCTGTGTCACAGAGTTTGGGCACATGATCCAAGGGGCACTAAGGAGCTGCCTGTTAGTGGTGTGGAGACACCATCAAACTGTGTGACAGTGCTGAAGCATTGCTGCCTTCTGCAGAAGGTTTGGACAACTAAGAATAAATGTAATATTACTGTTACTAGCAAGCTTTGTGAAAGTGACTTCAGGTGTTGTGAAATTTAGGGAAGCATGCTAATCTGGAAGTCAGTTTTGATAGTGATGGTTTCGATCTACTTGATATGGACTTGTAGCTCTACAAGAGCTGCTGAGGAGCAAGGAGGCAGCGTAAGCAAAGAGGGTATGGGAAGCTGGAAATGAGGGTGGTATGTGCTGGGATTGGAGCTGGTTCCACTGTAGATTGAAGGAAATGTAACTACAGATGTTTCTAGGAAAGCAACTTTTCTGTCATTTCTGTGAGATCTAAAGCCTCTGTGGGAAATTTTAGGTGAAATTTAAATTCCAGGAGAACTTGAGGCTTGTAAAAGTACTGGAAATTCCTTGGATGTTAAATCATCTTTTGTGATCATTTCTCAAGGGGGGGATATTTCTCAAAAAATATACTAGAACTGCGTGGAAAATTTAAATATTATCTTCTTAAAATTACCCGTGTGTAAAAACCACTGCTGGAGAGTAACATATGTAATAAGTAATTTGCTTCCCATAAATACAGCTGCAAAAACTCCTCCAGAACACGACTGGATTTTTAGTTTATTACCCTTACTTAAGAATATAAAGAATTCACTAATTAGAAGTTTCTATGACACGTCTGTTCAAGGAAGCTGTTTGGGAGCAAGTGTGTTTTCTTGAGAATATCTTGGCAAAATAAGGGGGAAAGGTCTCAGCAATTCTGACTATCCTTTTCATGTGGTACAAAGAATTTTTGTGGTTGTAACAGCCCCTTGTATCTGATCTTGTTTTTAGTGAACTAGCTTCAAGTGATGAAAGGTACTTTAAATTTTCATTATTTTTGACATGAAGGTCTTTGTATTGAAGGATGTGAGTTGTGAAGAGAGATGCAGTCCTGAGGGATATAACACTGGTTCTGTCTGTCTGAACAAAGAAATTGCAATAGAAAGTTTATTGAATGAATTTTATTCTGAGTAAAGAGTAAATAATTGTGATTATGAATGGCAGTTACCAGGAATCATAAAACTGTTCATCTCTGTGTGCTCTGATCTAATGTTTTGCAGTCAAATATGTCCTTTAACAATAATTATGCCAACAGATTAGTTAATCTGACAATATTCGTACATCATATCAAGGAAAATGAGTTTAAGAAAATTTTTCAGGGCACAGAAAATTTTGTCAGCACAGTGAGAGAAATTAGAAGAAAGTACTATGCTCTCAGAACTGATGTTGCAGTTTGTACTTTTTTTCTGAAATATTTTCTAATATAACCTATTATGCACAAATTAAATGTGTATTCCACTACACAATCTTCAATCAGCAAATGTCAGATTGGTTATGGGAAAAGTAGGTTTAGCCATATGGAGGGAGAACGAAGCACAACCCAGCTTTCAGATGTTGCATTTAATTACCCTCCAAGGACTAATGTGTACAACCATGATCTATCTGGAGATGGCCTAAAAGCAGAATTTCACTCTTGATGTGACTATTGTGAAGGAGAGAGGCAAGGGACAGAAGGACACAAGAAGGGGGCCAGAGGGGGAAAACCTAATGAAGTGCTTCAGAGGCATCAATTCCCTGCTTCCGCCACGCACATTTTTGTCCTCTTCTTATAGCAGATTCCGGTTCTCTGGGAGAGAATCTCCCGTGAGAGATTCATTGCGGAACAGCCAAAAGCTGTTTGAAGAATATTTTATATGCCCAAAAAAATGATCTTGGTATTGTGCTGTAGAGAAAAGTGAGGATTTGGTTACAAAGTGTAGTCACAAATGTATAAGGTGGCAGTAGCATGTAAGTAAAATTGTAAGGTCCATATACTGCACAAAAATACAAAATACATCAATTGGGACTGTGTGTGGATTTGTGACATTCTCTAAAGAGCATGAAGACTCTGAAATGGTGCATGAATTAATCTCAAATATATATTCAGTTATTTTTATCTGCAACAAATAATATGTGTGTGGAATCTTCATCTTAATGTTTAATACATTCTTCATTTAATATTTAATTCAAATTTAATATAGTACTCATTCTTCATATAAATGAAATCATTGTTTACTGCATATTTTACAGCATCACTATCCCCGTTGGCCAGATTCCCGTCCCATTAGTACCAAGCGAAGAGATAAATCGCCTTCCCTGGGTTTGCACTACAGTTACAGTCACGAGGTTTTGACCCTTTGTATGAGGGAAGCAGCTCCTGCAGAATGTGGAAATGGTTTTGTCTCTGCAGAATTAAAGGCAGGACGGGCATCACTTGTTTGGCAGTGACAGACCACCAGTCGCTGGGATGGATCTTCTGTCACCATGAGATTGTGGTTCCTGTGGAACCTCATATATTGGCACTGGTGGTGTTGGTGCAACATCGTGACACCAAAAAAGCCCTTTTTTATAAACTTACTGAGGGAAGATTGAACCTTATCTAGTATTTATAATCCTCAAAGGGAATTTGGTCTTCCTTCAGAGGCTTGTGTATAAATTGGAAAACAGGTAAGTGGGCTCTGCAAGCTTACAGTAAAATTGAGCTACTGAGGTTACAAGGGATCTTATTTTTACTGTGATACCTGGTTAGATGAGGAAAGTCCTGTTCCTGCAGGAGAAGTTTTATTTTCTGTTCTCCTGCTGTTTTTTCTACTCCTGTCTGGAAAATTTACGTGACAAGGGGTGACCTGTGCAGAGCAAGCATAGTGAGGAATGATTATGTGCTGCTGTCCATTGCTCTCAGGGTAACGCTCCAGGAGGTGACTGCATTGCTGTTTATAGGGCACTGAAGCACAGAACTGCAGTGCCGTGGCTGCAGACCCCGTAGGCAGCTCCCCCACTGCAGGAAGGGTCTGCAGGAGTGGGCAGGAGCCACGGAGAGGACTCTGAGGTGCTTCATAAGTTCCTCCTTTTCCTGAGGGGTAGAAACAGAGCTGAGATGCAGTACTTGCAGATGGCACTCGAGAGGCTAAACATCTTGCTAGCATACTGACAACTTTTTGGGCCTTGCCTTCAGTTTCTATTGAACTAATTGGATGGTCACCCTGATATTCTGTTCCTCTCTTTTCTTCATTTTGTCCTGAAGACAAATTAGCTGGTACCACTGGTTCAGTAGGGTGCTGCCTCACCAGGCACAACTTTTCAGTCATTCAATCCAGTATAGGTGGGAGCTGCTCAGATCTGAGATAAGCTTCAAGTAACTCCATCCTCAGAACAGAAATGCTTTCAATAGGGAAAGGAGCTAGAAAACACCTGACCTGCTACCCAGGTGAGAAGACAGTGTGCTCCTCAACAATTTAGGCTTGCCAGACAGTTATTGCTGTGCTTGATATCCCTCTGTTCCCATGGAGTGCAGTCAACACTGATAGCTCATCCTGATGATGCTGTTAAAATTTTTTTAGCCCTGAGTTCATTTATCAGTTTTGATTGTTTGCTGTGGGAAAGAAAGAATTGTGCGATCACTTCTGACATTTGCTCACTGCTTTGAAGGCAAAGGTGTCATAATTGTATTTCTGTAGCAACATGTAAAGGCACATTACTGTCTAAGTGAGGTAGCTACATTCTCCTGTCCTTAGAAATGTGCATGTATACTTGAAAAACAGCAAATTCTTTTGTAAGTGGGGGCTTTTTGCAACAATGGAACCCAAATTAATGTACAAATAACCTCAAAAAGACAACAGAATACTTTTTAACTCTGATCTTATGGGAAATCTCATTTTTCTTACAACTGTCTTACTAAAACCTAGGAAAGAAGAGCTCTAGAGTTAACACTGCCTCATTGTTCCCAGATATGGTCAAAATGGAAAGACACATTACAGCAGGTCAGATCTCTGCCTGTCATTCCATTAAAGTGGCATATTTCTGCCACTTGTCAGGTATGAAAAGCACAGTAAAAATTTTCAGACCTTCTTTGTGGCAATACTGCCTGTCAGCATCAATATTATATGTTACGGAAAAATCTAATAGACTCATAAAATATTATGATTTTGAGCTGTAGATGAGGTAGTCTGTACTTTTGTGATCTAGTTTTTTTTCTTTCTTTTCTCATTTGTAAATAAAGGATGATAAATAACTTTGATTAAACAGACTAAACTGACCAGATGGCAGTGGATTCAAGTGTAGAGAAGATATGTTCCTAACAAGTATTAATTGGACATGGGAGTTTTCCTTTCACTGCTGCCCAAAGTCATGATAGCTCCTTCTCTCAGTTCAAGTACGAACATGTCCTCTTAGCTTGTATTTTTCAATGACTTTTTAAAATTAAAGCTCACAGAGGCAAGAAGGTGGATTTAAAAATGACTGAACTTCTGGGCTTAGAGAGTTGTGATCAGCAACACAGAGGCCAGCTGGAGGTTAGTTACTATTTGGGGTACCCTGAGGATACTGGGGCTAATCCTGTTTAACCTCTCTCTGCGTGATCTGAAGGTTGTGGGATGGAGTGCAGTCTCAGCAAGTTTGCAGATGATACCAAATTAAGAGGAGTTTGATAGACCAAGTATTTGTGGTACAATACTTTGACAGGCTGATGAAGTGAGCAGAGTGGAACCTCATGAAGTTCAACAAAGGGGAATGCAAAGCCCTGCACCTGAAGAAGAATAACCCCATGTACCAGCACAGACTGGGCAGAGGCTTCCTGGCTGGAGAGCAGCTCTGCAGAGAACGATGTTGGGGTCCTGGCAGTCAAGCTGACCACAAGCCAGCTCTGTACTGTCACAGCAGGGAAGGCCAGCAGCATCCTGGGCTGCATTGGATCTGCGTGGTCAGCAGGTCACGAGAGGTGACCCTTCCTTTTTACTCTGCAGTGGTGAGGCTGCATCTGAAGTGCCGTGTACAATTCTGAGTTCACCAGTGTAGGAACAACATGGGTGTCCTCATGAGAGAATTGTCGCTATTACTCTAGAAATACCACAGTGGTGCATACTAACTCAATATTAGCCAGTTAATATCTTTAGTGTTATCTTCTAAAGCTTTAAAAGAAATCGAAAAGCTAAGGCAAAAATTTGTAGTTGCCTATTTATTATAATGATGACTGATGCAGTGGAAACCAAATTGTCTTTATGCTTGCATTCAAAAAATAAGTCCCTTAGGCAAAAGCAAAAGTTAAATTGGCAATGCTGACTTAATTTCTCAATTTGGTATGTAGGTCTGTACTTCAAGTAAGCCTGGTGCTGACCAGCAGATTTTACTTTTATTTTGAAAGCAGATACATTTTAGTTATGTTCCCTCTAGATGTTCTCTTAATTAAATGGAAATATCCAAAGAGTTAATTAAAAATACAAACTTTATTTGATTCTATATCAAACCTGACATTATGATCTTTTTATCTACAAAGCAAGAATTATGTGGGATCAGAAATCTGAATTATTCATGATGGTTTCCAGCCATTTTTTCTCTTCTCCTTTGTTCAGTGTAAAATCTTATAAGCTTTTCTTTCAGTCAAGGTGAAAGCAATATTAAGTCTCAGAAGTCAAACTTAGGAAAGACATGTAGCTCTGTGAAATCCTTGCCCTGTAATCCTGGCTTTCTATTCACCACCACTATTCAATATCCCACTTTCTGTATAAGCTTCACAATGTATCAGCAGTTGATGAGATTTATTTGTTATACTCCTGTTATGCTGTTATACTCCTGTTTTCCTTCTTCATAAAAAAGCTTTCTCCATCGCTTTGCTCCCCTGGGAATAACACATGTCTGGGGTTGTTTCTGCTGGGCTCGCTAATCCAGCAGCTCCCTTCAACATGCTGGACAGTTGGTGCAGGGTGGAAAGTGAGGGAGGAGGAGAGTTGTACTTGTTAAGATTTAGGACAGCTGTGAAGTGTGTAGTGAATTTTAAACACATTGTTAAGATCCAGTTCAATAGTTATGAGCCAACATGGTTGATTGTATGAATAGAAATGCTGTCAGGTCACTTCTGAAAGATGCTTTCTGAATTAAAGCTTGACTGTAGTACGTTGGACCTCTCAAAGGTTTAATAAACAGAGTCATTTTTAGGACATGACAACAGATGAGACAAAAGTTGAGTCTGATCTATGGTAATGAGTCCTACATTTCCTGTTTGCAGGATTGCTCCTGATGCCTGTAGCAGTTCCATGTATGTTCTTAGAGCCTCTGACTTCATCTGTGGTGATATTTTTCTCTTAAAGAAACATATTTCTCAATAGAAATGTGAAAACTTTCTTATTTGTTGTTAAGGTTAAAACCACAAAGAGTATTGTTGTTCTTAAATAAGTTTTTTGTCTCTAACCTGCCTTTAAGATGAAATTAAAACATACAGAAAATTCAGTATGCCAATAGCATACACACCAGATGATCTGAAGGAAGCCTGCACATTTCCACAGAAAACAAATGTGAGTGTAGGAAAGCAGATGCTTTCTACCAACAGAGTGTACATACAGTTCTCAAGAGAACCTGAACAACAATTTATTTTCAGGCTGCTGGAAGAGTGCAAATTCCTACAGAATTAAATGTGAATTTAAGAGAAATGGTATCTATTAAGGACAATATTACCCAAAGAGGCAATTGGGAACTTAATAATTTAATCAAGAACTTGAGCAGGCTCAGCAGTATATCTAAAGTCAGTTACTCAAATGTCCTCTCTTTTTAGCAAAGATGTAAGTGGTTATGTTGTCTTTTAAAGTGTGGTGTTGGGAATGTTTTTCTGTGACCATGGGGTATGTTTGTATGGTTATGTATAGATTTTCAGATGATTCTCCATCAAAAAGCATCATCTGTTTGCTTGAGCTGCTTGTAGGATATATACTACGATAATATTTGAGTGTATTGCCAGCATTATGTTTGCCATTTTTAACCCAGCAAGCCTGGGTGAAATGGATCATGTCCTGACACGCATGCAATCAACACAATTATAAATTAAATTCTTACTGGTGGATGTTGTTCCACTTGATGGCTGTGGGACTGGATGGATGTTTCTGAGATAATCTGAAGGCAAGGGCACAGTCTTGCACAAGGGGCATTCCTGGTGAGCCAGCAGCCAGCTGTGTAGACATGGGAAGTGTGTGTTTTCCTTCCTTATGCAAAAGCACAGCGTTCCTGGAGTGGGGGGGAGCACACAGGATGGCAGAGTTCAGGCTTGCCAGACACTGCTGCCTGCACTGTTCCCTGTTACCCTCAGAGAATGCAGCTGCTGAGTTCATCCTGCTGCCCTTTTGTCTCTTAGCGATTCCATTTAATGACCGTTTGTACAGAGAGATGCCCGAGTGAGGTCAGCGAGGGCAGGAGATGTTGCTTAGTGGAATGTGCAACATAACATTTAGTAGAAGTTTTGACAAAACATGTAAGGTCAGATGTGTCCATTTAGATGCACTGGAAGTGAAAAGTTTTCAGGCGTTTTGAAAGCTGTCAAAAGGCAATGAAGGTCAGTGCTTACAACTTTGGGAATTTAACTTTAGACATTCATTTATGACGAGGCTTGGCCAGGGTTCTTGTAGGGAACTCCCTGTACAACATGGAGCCTACCCAGCCCTGCTGTGCTGGTACAGGTTAATAAACACAGCGAGTGGTGCAGAGTGTCCTGCACCTCTCCTACACTCCACGAACAAGGAACAAAGTAAACAGGAGTTTACTTTGGGTGGATACAGTATTACCTCATTTCAGAGCAGAACTACTTGAACAGATAACTAAAATTAACCTGGTCAGCAGCGTGTGACCACAAGGGTGAATTTGCCAGGTAAGGTCATCTCTGCAAGCGGAGTCTTCTCAGCCTTGTGAGTTACTCTTTGTTGTACTCTGCCCATGCGTTTGAAAAACACAAATGCCTGCATCTTGTCTGTAGTGCCACAGATCTGGAATACTTGTGCTGCCCATGGATTGAACGTGGAAGATTACTAAAATGTTCATTCTCTGTCTCTTTTCCACTAGTTAAGAGTCATCTTACAACCGAATAATATGTAATGTTTTTCTCCACACAGGTTGTAATCCTCGGCAAACATTCTAGAGGCTATCACTACATGTTAGCTAACCTGGTAAGAACTTTTCTTCATGGAAAGTATAGCTACATTTTAGAGGGTAAAATATTCTGTTCAGGTTGTGGAAACTTTAATCAGGAAATGGAAATGCATGGATGAGTTCTTGGATTTTGAGAAATTACTTCAGTAAATACTAGAGCTGGTATGTCATCTCTACTCAGTTTCTCTTGTCAGAAAATGTCATGTCCTTTACTAATTTTAAAGTAATAATTTAATTATATGTGTTACACTAAATTAGATACTTCTGACTGTAATTTTCTATGTAACATATTTTGAATTTAAGCACTCCAGGAAAAATAATTGTAGCATATTTGTGTATAAGTGGTAAAAAGCTGCAAGTTAGAACAATTCCATCAACTAAACCACCAAGGCTGTTTAGCTTTTCTTTTGTATTTCAGAGTGTAGGGTTGTGACTGTGTATGTGCTGACCTACCAGGAAGAGGCCGTACATTTCTATCTGTATCAGAGCTTCTTCTGGAGAGTAGGATTGACTTTCAGGGATGTTCGTGATGCTTTTGAAACTCCATCTACTTAAGTCCTTATAAAAAGTCTTGTATTGTAGTTAATCCTACAGGAAGACTCATTTTTAGGTTCTGTGTCTACTGCAAGTGGAAAAATGTGGATTTTTCCAAAACTCTCACTTCCTAGTTAGCAATCGTAATTACTCAAAGATTCTCTGTATCCATGTTTTGGTGTGATTAAAGCAGAAAAGACAAATTTTAAAGTATCCTTATTTAGTATAAGTACTGTATGACTTTAAGATGCATCATTTTGCATTATAAGAAGCAGTCATGATCTCACTGATTAGCTCGTGCATAGAAATACAGAGGTTCTTATTCTGGGTTGCCTTTTAGTATGTGTAACCATTGACATTCAGATAAACATGACTGCAATCAAGTCACACTAATCAAAAAGATTCCAATTTACTGCCTCAGGTATAAATAACAACAGAGTGGGAGAGAATCATCCCGTTCTGCTTGCACGTGACGTGCTGAGTGATGCTGTGATGGAGAACTGCCTGGCAGAGATTGAGTGGTTTCCTTTCCCAGCACTGAACCTGTGTGTTCACTTTACTGTACAAACGGGATTTGAGGTCCTTGACCAGTTTTCACCATGATCTGGACAAAAGAGGAAACGGTACTTCAAGTTTCCCTGCTGTTTTCTTTCTGACCAGCAAATATTACCTACCACATTGCCACAACCCAACAGGGAAGTTTTCTATTGCAAAGAACAAGAAGATGTTTTAAATTCTATTCTGTGCCACTATCAAAATCCTAATTGTGATAGTAGTTGTCTTCTTGGTAGAATATTTTAACCTTACAAGAGGGACATTAATCAGTGTCTTTTGTGCTGCACTTGTAGCAGGTGAAACTGAGCCAGAGGAAAAGGGCTTTGGATGACAATGATTCTTCTTTTCTATGTGTGTCCTCCCAGGGTTTCACAGACATTGTTCTGGAGAGAGTAATGCATGGAGGTGCCAACATTACTGGATTCCAGATTGTTAATAATGAAAACCCAATGGTTCAACAGTTTCTACAGCGCTGGGTGAGGCTTGATGAAAGGGAATTCCCTGAAGCCAAAAACTCACCATTAAAGGTATTTATTTTAACCTATCAGTGATGGACATGATATGCTTTTAACAATTCTTTGGGAGGTTTTAACCTCAGATGTGTGCATGAGTATGATACAGATCCCTGATGAGAATACATCGCAACATTCGCTGCCCATCCGGAAGAAAGAGGCAGAGGCTGTTAGACACGAGTGCCCACCGTGGGGGAGGTTCTCAGAAGCCAAGGCTTGGTCTTGCAAATCCTGTCACTGTGCAGTGGATATAAAAACTTCTAACTCGAACCTCTTGAGTTAGTCTTGGGCTGGATATGGGGGCTAGTTGGGTTAGGGTTTAGATGCAAAATATGGGTTACTAGTCTATTTTAATGGTAATAGAGAGTTTGACGTGCAAAATGAAGTAGCTCTGGATTCACTAAGGAGCCACTGCCACCTCCTAGTTACTGCTGGCAGTTACCCTCATGATCTAACCCTCTGGTTTGCACCACTCTCCTTTACTTAAACAATCTGGATATTATAACTGAAACCAATAAAATTTTTCCAAATTTTTTGGGTGAAAGTCCCAGGTTCACCAAAGCTGTCACAGGTTAGATGAAGTAAATGCAACTGTTATTAGAAAACTTGCAACCTGTTACTGTCTCACCCAGATTTTTTTCTGCCTCAGCATCTCTATTATAGAGGGGGATGCTATTCACTGTCCAGTCAAGGAGTGCATCAGGGAAACTCTGTCCAGGCACTAAAGTCATAAAATCTTTTAGGACCACTGCATATTAGTAATATTTCTATTATGTTCCTTCTTTCTCTTCTTCTATTGGTGAGACCTGTTCTTTTTCACCACTGTCCATCGGTGAATGAAACCCGGGTCTGGTAGTATACAGACTGGTTTCTCAGGGAAACCAGACCTAAGAACCACTGCCCTGATGAGACAGTTCATGTCTTTCCTGTTTGATTTGGGAAGGACACATGCAAATCAATGGAACAGATTTGGAATTCAAAATTACTTTGATAAACTAGCGTAATGTCTCGGTATGAGTAAGACAAAATTCAGGAAAGCATTAAAATACTAGATAGGAAGGAAAAATCGAGTCCAGGTCCATGCTTGGGGGGCACCAGGGTAGGCAGTAGCACTGAGTTGGACTACAGACGGAACAGGAACAACTTACGAGGTTCTGCTATTTCTGGCAGTGCCATTCATGAATGGCTGGTGCCATTTGGAGAGATGCTTTTCCATCCCTGGGATCATGTCATTTCTGTGAGGGAGGAAAATTATCTTAATCCCACGCCATCTCACAGCCTTGCTGGCATTTCAGAGGAGGCAGAGAAAGGCAAACAGAGGCCCACAAAAACTGGATTAGTGTATTGTTGCCTGTGGATTAGGGCTTAGTCCTGCTTTCTAAAGCTTTCTGGCAGTGATGCAGAAGTGAAGATAAGTATCATGCTAATCTTAAAAGCTCTGAAATATACAAAGTTAACCTGAGATGATTTTATTCCACTTGAAAGCAATTTACCTTGAGGAAAAAATTATTCTCTCTCCTTAAAAAAGAATCTTAAGTATATGGTAGAAACACAAAGATTACATTACCTTTCCACAAATGTACAGCTCGTTATAGAAATGTGCACAATATTTGTCAATCAGACAAAAAGCGTACTTAAAAATTGATGTACAATATTTTTGATTAAGAAATAAAATTGCCTAGAGATTAAAGCCCTGATGTTTAATTTATTCTGTATTTTATCAGCCTTTCCCTTCTTTCTCTCTTTTCTCTCTTTGCATGCTCATGCATTTATAAGTAGAATTCAAATAAAGTAGAAAATTAGATAGCTCTCTTGGCATGACTTGGAAGGGACTGCATTAAGGTTACTGACAATTGACGCAGTCTGCTGAAAAAATTATCAATGTGTAAGTTTTATGTAGTGCTAGATTGGACAGCTATTACAAGACTTTTTTTTAATACAGGAACAAATACCTTAAAACTCCTATTCAGTTCTCTATTGTTGTGTGGATTGTGCCGTATAACCTTTGTTAACTTTCTAAAAGAGGAGAGAGTGATGATTGCAAAGCTTCACAGGGAGAGGTAAAGGTGGGCAGGATCAGAAGAGTGCCTGTGCTGTACAGTCAGAGCAGGAACCACCACCCACTCCCAATAAGTTTATAAACTGCTGTCATTTAAAGCTCAATGAAATGTCTGCTCTGTAACCTTCTTCACAGCCCTGCCTTTGCACTCTTTTTTATCAGACACAATTCTCTTGATCTGCACATGCAGACACGCCTTGTTCTGTGCAGAGTTCCTATGGCTTGATATCAAACTGAAGAACTTGCAGTAAGATAATACTCAGTTTTAAGAAATGCAGAACCTCCAATTGTGCTGTCCTGTCCTACAGGATCCAATTAATTTCTGAATATAATAAATCTTATCCACAAAGAAAGTAGCTGAACAAGCAGTTGAAACTTGGATTTCTGCCTTTCTAACTCACACATGGGCAGCAGGTCTTGTGGCCTGAACTCCAGCACAAGGTTACTCAGGAGGCAGGATCTCTGTGGGACCACAGCCAGCCAAAAGAAGGGCAGGCACACCTTCCATTCTTCAGTTCTTCCTTCGTTGTCTTACAAATGATGTGGAGATATTGAGGATCACTTACAAGGGATTTGAAATCTGCTCTCACAGACTGAGCATGTTCAGTTGCTCCCAGTAGGTCCAGGCTGAGAGGGTCTCCTCTGCACAGACCCTGAAATTACAGGCGTGCTGTAATGCCAGTGGAACCCAGAGATATCATATACAAAGCCCAGGCCTCTCTAGGAGGGAAGAACTTTCAGACAAACAGATACATGTGGAAAACATATGAAAAAAAATCTCTTTGATGACATTTCCTAAGTGATACTAAATTTATAGCATGGGGGGGTGTCACCAGATAACATGGGACAAGCAGTGAATGAAGTTGACAGCAAAAGGAACCTGTAAGTTAAGTTGTCTGGGGGTTTTGTTCAAGAGCTGCTGCTACACAGAGCAGCAGATTTATCATGGAGTAAGGGAAGGCAGATGGGGAATTACCAAGGAGATGTAATAGCTAAAGTGTATTTTGTGATTACTTGCTTGTATAGCTGTTTTCTAAGAAAAGTAATCTTACCTATTCCTTGCCACAGATGCTACCTAATCAGGATGGTGATCCAAACAGAAATGATTTATGTTAACTTCAAGTCAAAGCTGTCTTGGCAATCTTGTTAAAAACAAAAAAAAATACCTGAAGCAAAAACTCAAATATGAGCTTTTATTTGCTATCAGTATGGTCCAGCATGGAATTGCAGACTTTTGTAGTAAGCCCATCTAGATGAGCAAGTTTCCAATTAAATTGAAATTTTATGCAGCTATGAACTGGTATTGTTATTTTGCTGCTATATGCTGTACAGAATGAAAATAGTTTTAATTTGTTAGTTGAAATAGGTGGAATTGTTACAAAGCACCAGCTGAAAGGCAGAGAGCAAGCAAAGGGGTCTGCAAGCATGATTCTTCTGTTCTGACAAAGAGGAGGACTTGACCTGATACACCTGGGGCAATTCTAAAACTGCGGTTTGTCACCATCTTTTCTTTGTATCGATTGCAGTACACGTCTGCACTGACCCATGATGCAGTCCTGGTCATAGCAGAGGCTTTCCGGTACCTCCGAAGGCAGCGTGTGGATGTCTCCAGGAGAGGCAGTGCTGGAGACTGCCTGGCTAACCCTGCAGTGCCGTGGAGCCAAGGAATTGATATAGAAAGAGCACTGAAAATGGTAAGGGCCAAGAGAACAGCTGAAGAGCAACAGCAGCAGTTCTGTAGTGCTCGTGTCCTGCTTCATGTGCACAGAGCTTCTGAACTCGCACAAACAGCTGCAGCTCCTCAGGGGAAAAAAGTAAAAACAAAGTTCATGATGAACTTCAAAGGATGGATAAAATATACTCAATAGAGGACAAGGCGTAATGTACTAGCTCTCAAAACTTTGGCCAAAATCCCTCTGGCACCAGTGCAGCAGCTGCCTGATTGTCCACACCAGAGCACCTAAAATCCCCCAGATCCCCTGTAACACCCCAGCTTCCCAGGAGAGTGAGCATGAGCCATTTTGCAATCAAACGCATATTGGGGGTTTCTGAAGTCAGGCTGAGCCTGCAAATCTGACTAACAGAACTAGGCTGGGTCTTTGGCACATGTATTGTAGTTCTTGCAGGGATAGGTGTGTTTGGGAACTTAAATGCATGTGTGCAGTTTTGATAATTTGCTGGTAAAAAGTCAACTCAGACTGGTTTAAAATAGTGGAGAAATTGTTGTTGGTCATAGCAGTACTGATAGATTTCAGCACCAGCCTGAACCTGGGAACAGTTTAGCCTCCAACCAATTCTGATTCCTGGCATAACTTTGCACTCAGCCAGATTACCTTCTGCATGGCAAATTTTTTATCCCTAACACTAGTTATGGCGTGGGATCCTACCTCACTTACGTCTCTAATTTTGTTGATTTTTAACTCTTTTTAGTCTGCTATTTGTGTTAAAGCAAGTGACAACAGGAAAAATTGGATAATGTTTTTGTAGATACAAAAGACAAAATTGCTGCTTTTAATCTGGCTCAAATAACTCTCAAACCAACCTGTTAGCATTGGTTATATTAATACAGACATAGAACTGGAGCGAGTGGGATCAGAATTAAGCCTGTGTTAGATGTAAACAAATCCTAGGTCAATCTTCAGACACTTAGCTTAATTACTGCTTTTTCTCAGCTACCAAATTGGAAGGATTATATCAGAATATTATAATGAGTTGTGGATGGTTATAATCAGATTATATCTCACTCTTAAAACTGGGATGGTTTGGACTCACATAAAAAGAGCCAGAGCTCTTTTTTAGGCCATTTTTTCACCTCCAAACATATGCCCTAACTGCACATTCATTCATGTAGCATTACACACTTTTGAAGAGAAATAACTAAATTCAATTTTCACAGTAGTTAAAGAATTTGTACTGTACTGATATACGAGGTATTCATGTCAATAGAGAAAACCAAGACCGCAATAGGACACGCCTTTATTTAGGATAATTTCTTTTAAAAACATATTTAAAAATATAAAAAATGCAAAATCAGGGTTGGCAAAAAATGCAGAAGTTTGACTTTTAGCTGGTTGCCTTGAAATATTTTAGCTATTCAGAATCATTTAAATGAGGTTTAAATGCACCTCCAATGAGAGCTACCCAAGATCATCCCACATGACCTCCAGTACTCATCCTGTCCATCACCTTCTCTCCTTCTATTCAGATAGTGATCTTGAATCTTTGCTCAGGAAAAAAAGCCCAATGATTTAATAATTTTTCCTCTCCACTCTGTAGCATCAACTCAGATAAGAATGCCTTTTACGAGATATCCTTGAAATACCTATCCTGTGCCAGCAGAAGGCCCAGTGCCTCACTGTGGTCATCTTGCTGGCAAAAGATAGTTAGACATTACTTGAAACTTCTTCCCAACAGCCTTGAAAACTGCATGTATCTTTGTTTCTGGAGCTGCTTCTAATACATCAGGTCAGTGGCAGACAGTTTACCTGAACAGATCTGGACACTTATAAATAGTCACTCTGCAATTGCCTCCCCACGCTGCCACCAAAAGCGTTTGAGTCCCGGCGAGCCTTCCTGCCTCAGTGCAGCCAGGTTTTGCAGAGTGCTGAGTTTTCCCACCAAAGATAGAAACAAATTAAATTTCAAGCCTAAAGGTGTCCAGTGCACAGTGCTCGTGTCTCAATGGGTATCAGGATGGAGCCAGTGTAACAAGCTCTGTGAACACCCAGTCACCACTGTGCTGCGGTAGCCAGACAGCTCCAGTAAATGCCAAAGGCAGGCACAGCAGCTCACATCTGGATGCAGCTTACGTGCCAGCTACCCTACAAATACATTTGCTCAGCCCACAGTTGATAAGACCTCTTGGGGTCAAATTTGGTTTTCAAAGTGCGATTCATCTCTCTAGCTTTCTGCAGACAGGAATACCTCGGATTTTTTCCAGCCCCTGTAGTGATATAAACTATTTTAAGAAAGGTTCAAATCCACTTCCTCATAAAAAGAAACTCCCTATATGTCAGTGTGAATTTGGCTCAGTGGATAATTTGAGGTCCGTGGAGTTCTGGTTGTTTTATGTAGCCTCATACCTCATCTCTAAACAGTGAACAGCAGGTCAGTCACCAGCCCTGAACAGTTTGCCTTTGACTGGTCTAGCATCACCTCTTCCTGTGACTTCTACAGTTTTTTGCTAAATATTAAAGCTTATTTGCCCCTACTGAAGTTTGAGACTGTTACCTTTTCTGCCAGAGATGACAGCTTGTCAGTATTGATAAGTGATAAATGAAAATACCTCATCCTTTCATACAGGGAAATAAGAAAGGCTTTTTTTTGAGACAAAGTACTTCATACTTCCCCTTCAGATGATTCATGTGAGTAGGTAATGATAATGACTTACCGTCTGTACACCCATCCATCCCGACTGAGACCAAAACTCCATAAGCAGCAGAGACAATTGTCTGTGCTCATTCAGAGAAGACATTCATTCCTTTCTCCTACACTGGGACTGATCTTAAAATAAAGCATTTCCCAGAATGAGCAATGATATGCCATTCTGGTCTGTACTGCAGATCACTCTGTGCCATATTGTGAGGGGTTTAACTGCACTAATTGTTGCTTGTGCCTTGCTGATGCTCCATTCTGTACCAGTGAACCCAGCGTGACCAAGCATGGCAGAATCAGTCTTTCTTACATTTAACATACCTGCAGGGCTAATTTCACTTAAATGCAGCTCACTCTGGCAGTGAGTCACCAGCTGAGTGCTAACAAATACGTACAGCTGGAACTCAGAGACTGGGGACTGGGGTTGTTCTGAACAATACAACTGGCTGTGTCAAAAGCAGTACAAGTCTCTTACATAGATAAAAAATAAAGTGAATCTTTTATTAAAATATTTTTTCTGTTTATTCTCTCGAGGTGCAAGTTCAAGGAATGACAGGAAACATCCAGTTCGACACCTATGGACGGAGAACAAATTACACAATTGATGTGTATGAAATGAAAGCTGCTGGATCACGGAAGGTGAGTTTCAAGACATAGATCCAGATTTCACACCTTCACAAATATTTATTCCAACAAACCAATGAAATTCAAAAATACCAGGGATGCAGTGTAATAACAGGTCCAGAGAAGTGTCCCCTTCATGCCATCTTCCCTATCCCACGAACTCTGTTATATTCAGCTCCTGGACTAAACCACTCACCCTGCTTAACATCTTCACTGGTTCAAATGTCAACTTCAAACACAACTTTTTCCCTTGAAACCCGTCTGGAGCTTTCTCACTGCCAAGCATAATACCTGCTGTCATGGTCCTGTGCTTAGTCCTGTCTTCTAAATCGCTCTCCATCTTTCCCTCCCTCTCCATACTGGGCTTTGGAACCATAGTAAAGCTGGAACCACTGAAACCTTCTGAAATTAACAGAAAATAAGTTTGATTTTAATTATAATTTCATACTAATTCTCTTGTGTCCTAAATAAAGTATAGATCCTAAGTGGGATAGTTGCCTAGATCAGTGTTATAAAAGAAGTTTAAGGCAGATTTTTAAAATGATTAGATAGACAGGGTCACAAAAGTACTGAGAGAAGAATGTGTGTGGCTGAGTCTCTTAAATCTCCTGATTTCACCTGGAGATAGGTATTTAACCCGCTTGGTCACCACTGAGACTCCTTAAACATTTCTGCACATTTGATAACCAAATACCTCTAAACATGGCCCAGCCACTCAGGGTGTGCAATGCAGAGGACAGTGTTACTTCTGTGTTGTGCAGAAGTACAAAAGCTGTTCTGATAGCCCAGTGATGCGGCCAAAGGTCAGCACCAGCCAGCTGATAAAGTCACCTGGTGCTCACAGAGGGTTTTGTGTCCCACACTGGAGATAATGTGGCTGTGTCCACATTGCTAATGATGGTCTGTGCATCTGCTCTAAAGCCAGCTCAGGTTTGCAGGGGCTGTATTGGATACAAATTACAAAATCAGAGAATATTACTCAGAATGCTGTGCAGTTTATTTTGTTGTCTGTAGTATGTTCTTATGCTGTGGATACATGGGAATTTATTCCACAGGCACCATAATGATGTGAATTGAGATAGGGAGAATTTAATATGTATTTTCACTTAGATTTGGCTTGTTTGCTCTTGGGCTTGAGAACATTGTTTCTTTAAGGAAATGAATGTAAAGCTAATGTAGTCCCCTAATGACAAAAACAGTGAATGAGGAATATTATAAAGCCATACGTTTTGACAGTTGCTCTTACAAGTTCAGGTACCAGAGTCCTTGTAAAGGTGTGTAATGAGATAACAATCTCCATTTTTATAGGCTGGTTATTGGAATGAATATGAAAGATATGTGCCAGCATTAGATCAGCTGCCCTCTAATGACACTTCATCTGTGGAGAACAGAACTATAGTAGTCACCACCATCTTGGTAAGTTTTACATTCTTGGTGTGTTTGTGTTTAGGAAACAAGGCACGTGACTCCTGAGGTGTGTTAGACACCTTGTCAGGAGGCAGATGTTGAATTCTGTGTGACTTCAAGTGACTGGAAAGTTCAGTATCTTCCAGAGATGTTCTGAGGGCTTGACCCTGCTAACTTATATTCGTATCAGTAAGTCTGCTCACAGGAGGAGCTCACTGAGCTCACCATTGTGCTTTGCTGCTTCCCAGACACTTGAACTCAACTAAGTGCCTCAAGTTATTATGCATGCATGTAAATGAGCACAGAGATTGGCCTTTCTGCTGTAGAGTCAAATCTTGCACCCCTCACTCAGGTACAGCTCCTGTAAACTCAACCCCTGTGGACTGAGTAAGGGTGGCACAATGAAGCCTGTAGAGAACTGGAACTGCTCTAGCACTGGGTGAAAAGCAGCCTTTACCTGTGCAATTCCAAAGGAGCAAAGCTCTTCCCGTGTGTCACGAGCAGCAGCACCTGTGTCAGTCCCAACGCCTCTACAGACCTGCTCTGTACAGCATTCGTTGTGACTTCTGTGCTTTTTACAATTCTACTAAGCATGAGTCAATTTTATGCTGTTTCCTAAAGCATTGTATTTTATACTCCTATGGATTTAGTGAGATATAATCAGCATTTCAACTAGAATTTTCCAAGAAGGCTAAGGGAATTCAGTGACAAAAAATGCTGCTGAGGATTTCGACCTAGCTTCCCTTAGGCTACTTTGAAAATATCTCCATCAGAGCCCCATTCTTGCCCACTGGGGCCTTAGGATATTGTGTTGATGGTACAGGTGTTGGATATGTCAGACTTTAAACACTAAAACTCGAAGTATTACTACAATGATGCTACTTGACTGTCTAATCAGGCCTAATTCTGCAAACAGAAGTGTAACTTTGTTAAAAAGTCCTGTTGTTTTCAATGGCTCCTTGCTAGGAATAGAGTCAATAGTATGTGTGGCTGTAGGATCAGCCAAGGATTTTTATACTGCAGAAGTCTGTCTTTCTAATTTCTGTACCAAAGCAGGAAATATTGTAAATACTTGCCAGTAATATAAAGGATAATAACAGCTCTCATTTTGTGTGGTTTACAGCTGTATTTTACATTCATAGACTTTTGATCTTTACTTTTGTTTCAAAGGAATCACCATATGTAATGTATAAGAAAAACCATGAACAACTAGAAGGGAATGAGAGATATGAAGGATATTGTGTAGACTTAGCTTCTGAAATAGCAAAACATGTTGGAATAAAATACAAACTGTCAATTGTTGGAGATGGGAAATATGGAGCTAGGGACCCTGAGACTAAGATATGGAATGGCATGGTGGGTGAACTGGTCTATGGGGTAAGTTTCTCTTAACCTTCATTTTAATGTTCTTTATAAAAAATTATGCTCAAAGTTAATAAACTGCAAAATAAAGATCATCTGTTTCAATACTACCTTTAAAATTCTAGATATTTCTTTGTATTGCCATTTTTATAGTCTACTTTTCTAATTGTTTCATTGCAGGAAAGTGTCACTTTTTTACTGCCATTCTCCAAATCAGAGTCCACAAAATGTTGAGAAGTAGCATTGGGCGAATTTCAAATTCTTGTTTACAGCAGAATTTCCAGTTTGCTCTTCATATACATCTTCTTCATTTGCCAGATCTCCTTTTTCTATATCAGTCTCTTAAGTGCTGGGGGACTGTCCCTCTCATTAAAGGTCTGATCTGGGATGCTGGCCCTTGCTGGGTCACTGATCTTGGTTTGTGTTTGACCAGACCCATTTAACCCCATGGTTGCTTTCCAGGGTAAGAAGCAATGCAGGTGTGAAATCACCCACATGTTTTTTTCTCTTTAAACTCTGGATATGGCTTCAAAAATCAACTGTCAGACAAAAAAAAAAAAAAAAAGGCTAATTCACTGCATTCCTCTTTATATTTCTATATTTGGTGTACATCACTTTGTTTAGTAAGAACAAAAACAGTCCGGAACTGCCATTTTAGAAACTTCTTTGAAAATGAGAATTTTGGAATACAGATAAACCAGATGGAAGGGGGAGAAAATTGGCTTTGCAGAAAAGACTTCTCAAGCTGATATTTCATCTTTTTTTTCCTCAAATGCTAATGAGATGATTTGTGATTCCGCCCAAATCTTTTTTGCAGTTTATTTTTAACAAGCTTTCCTTTATTAAAAATATCTGAGCAGAAGTGCATATTTCAATTGCCTCCTTTTGTTCTGTGACTGAGTGTAATTTCTAAAAGTCACCTCAAAATTTCCTTGGGATAATGCATCATCATTCCTGCAAAATGTTTGGTGAGATAATTCTTTTCAAATGAATCGGTCTTTTTTAAGTAATTGCTAGATTTGCACAAGTTTTCTTACTCTGGAGCACTCAGTCCTGATGCCTTATTCTGTAATTGGTAGCATGTTCGACTGGAAAATGTTTTATAGAAATAACAATGTTTTTGTTGTATTGTATTATGGCAGGGAAGGAAATCTACTGATTAGAGAAAGTAAACAGGGTTCTGGACCCTTGGATTACTTCTTTGCTTCCCTGTTGCTTTGAGATTTGACATTATGCAAATCTTCTGAACTCCCCATGCCTCAACTGTGCAGTTTGGGAAACTGATGTTCGCTCTCTTAGAGAACACAAGTCCATTGAGAAGCTCTGAAGCAAAGGTTTAGTTTAGTTCCAAGCAAATTACATTGCACCGGAAACCTACACCCTCAATTGCTCTGTGTGTGGTTCAAGAAATATCAAGAGTATCAGCTGTAATTGGGTCCTTTTGATGTACTTGCAAGTGACAAGCAATGAAACTTCATTCACTTAAAAAATAACCATACCATGTGGAAAAAAAGCATGGTGAAAGAGAACCTGAAATTGCTGGTAACGGTCAGAGCACAGGGACTGTGTACACAGGGGAGGAAAGGTGTGATGTGGGCTACAGCTTTTGTGTCTTGAGCCAAGTAAGATTAGTCTGTGCAGCTGCTGTGCCATACAAGATCCACCTGCATAAAGGGCCACAAAAATGCTCTGAGGGCTGGAGCACCTGTCCTATGAGGAAAGGCTGAGAGAGTTGAGACTCTTCAGCCTGGTGAAGTGAAGGCTCCAAAGGGACCTTAGAGCACCTTCCAATACCTAAAGGGGCTACAGGATAGATGCAGAGGGATGTTTTAGAGGGTCATGTAGTGATAAGACATGGGGGAATGGCTTTAAACTGAAAGCAGATCGATTCAGATTAGATATTAGGAAGAAATTCTTCATTGTGAGGGTGCTGAGGACCTGGCCCAGGTTGCCCAGAGAGGCAGGGGATGCCCCATTCCTGGAAACATTGTAGATCAGGTTGGATAGGACTCTAAGCACCCTGATCTAGTGGAAGATGTCCCTGCTTACTGCAGTGAGGTTAAACTAGATGATCTTTAAAGGTCCTTTCCAACCCAAACCAATGTGTGATAAGCGGCTTGGCTGCAGCTGCCTTTTCCACAGCCTCTTGGGACCAGCCTAACTCAGAGAGCTCTGCCTCCTTTGCATCAAACTTAGCCCTAACCACACTTGTGACCTTTCCACACCAGCAAAACCAGCCCCGCAGGCACCACAGACCATTCCTTCAAACAACCCCAAAACCACCCCGCCATTCTCATTTTCCCCTGCAAAAAGGTCAGTTCCTTTGTATTCTGAGCACAGTTTTCATCTGTGTTTTCTCGTTAATGAAAAATTGAGGAATGTTTTCCTCCCTGACCCCCAACAGTTCCTGTACTCACGCTGTGAGCTCCGTTACTGAAGCCTCTCTACTGCAATGCTCAATTATTCAAAGGTCAGATGTGTCCCGTGAGGTTTGAGTGCAGACCCAGGTTAATGCTTCCAGCCCTGCGCTGCTGAGCCAGCTCCCCAAACTGCCCGGCTGAACTGAGCTTGCAAGCTGCATGGAAATCCACCTGGCTTTCTGTGAGCAGGGAAAACAGTCCCTGAACTCCGAGTGCAAACCTCACCAGCCCTCCAGACCTTTTCTCAGCTCTGTTTGCAAACACTGTGAAATACCCTTGGCCTCCTTCTCCAGCCGTTGAGAGGGGGCTGTGTACCACACTCACAAGGATGTGCACTAAGCCCTTTGAAGATGAGAAGTACTCTAGAAGTGCTAATTATTTGGAGCAAGTGCCTCATTTACGTGCTGACTTTCCTTTATCTCTCACGGGCTTAAAACTCTATTAGGGAACTAAAACTATGTTACCATAATGCCCCTCTGAGTCTTGTCAGCAAAATGACTGTCAAATTTGGCTCCTCTGGATTCCATTTTGGGAAGACAAGAGGCAGATTAGATTTTAAGTACTTTTGTTAGCATCTATGGAAGATAGACTTGGTCGGATAAAAGGGGTCTGATTGGTTTTGGTACCAGTTATCCAGCAGCTGAGCTGAGCTGTGGCAGAAACACAATCCTTTAGATTGCATTTGTCTCAAGTGATAACCAGTGAGTAGTGATTTGTCAAACACAGCATATTCCTGACCCAGCAGCCTTCTTGCCACCACCTGGCACTGCTGGAGCATCTCAGCCGACTTTTTGAATACTGAGCCCTTTTTTGCATAGCCCCATGCATGCAACTCTTTTCTAAAATTGCTCTTAGGACAGTCATAGGAAGTGGATGGCTTGTCATTTTAATATTAAAGCCCTAATTAACTGTATTTAATGTTTGGGTTGTGGCAGTTCATTGTCATTATTGCTCTCACTTCCTATGGAATGCAGCACAGAATCAGGGGAGAACAGGCAGCCTCCAGACCACTGCATGGGAGGGGAGGGGGCTCCGTGTGCACTGAGCTGTACCCGGAGCAGCAGGGGTGATGTGTCACTGTGCTGCAGGTCTGGAGGGGGCACAGCCCTCACTCCAGTGTAAGACTCACTGGAGATCAGCATTAACTAGGCCAAGTGGAGCAGTCCCAAGAGTTACACATTGCCATTTGCACACTAAAATACTTCCCGTTAGAAATTCTCCCTCCCCTGTCTCATATCACGTCAGGTCTGGTTGGAGGCCATAAAAGTCTGCTGTGCTGTAGTGTCCCTGAAGTCAAGGACAGTCTCAGCTGTCCCCCTTGGGCCTTTCCTTGTGGCTTTGCAAGGGGCTGTACCAATGCACCTGGTTGCAGAGGGACAGCAGCCCTGGAGGCAGGGAACTCTGCCTGAGCAGATATTCCCAAACTCCTTTGCTTCAGGCAGGAGAACCCAGCAGTTAGAGAGGAACTAACAGGGCTTTGTGGTTTAAAATGTTTAATTTTTAAATTTTAGTGATGTTTTTAAATGTTAGTGATAGTAGTCATAGTAGTAATGATAATTGTAATACTAATTAATAATAATAATACTGAAATTTGGCATAAAAGGAAATTTATTTGGTTTTTCATAAATCAAAAAGTGTCAGTTCAGGCTGAAAAAAACCCTCAGTTTTGCTCTTTCACTCTGATAATGTCGAACCAAAACTCTTCATCCTGCCAGAAAAAAACTACCCATTCAAGCACTGTTATTTTTTTAAACTAAGAGAAATTTCTGAAGCATAGTGGAAACTTTCAACAGAATAAGAATAGAAAATAGGTAAAGCTTTTTTCCCGGGCATTTCAGAAGGGAAGTAGCTAAATCATTCTCAGTCCAGGAGACTGAATCACTATTTAAATCTAACCAGCAGAGCAGTCCAGCAAGGCAAGTGCTGTCCTGCAGTGACCCACGGGCTGAGGACGTGCCCTGGGCTGGGGCTCAGGAGCACCTCCCTCGGCCCCTGTGCTCGGGGCTTTGTACCCACCAGCTGCTGAGCACTAGACAGTCGTCTTTTCTCTTCTGTAGGGTCAGCCTCTTTCTGTAGGCTTTTATTTCTTCCTCCCCTTTTAAAGCAGGCTGCTGTTCTTCCTTCCCTGTTCAGCCAGGGGAAGCCATCCCTCCCCGGGCCTGATGCCTTTCACAGCGCTGAGGCTAATTGACAGTAGTTTTAACACAGATCTTAATTGTAACTACAAATGCTTTGGGAATGAAAAGAGCAGCCAGACCTTACAGCCTTTAAAACTCTGCTCAGGTTAAAACAAGCCTTTGTAAAAACCTCTCAATATGTAAAATAGCACAAAGGAATGAAGCAGGGATGTAAAGGACAGGCAGTCCCCGGAACAGAGCAGCCTCCACAGTCTGTCAGAGTGGGACTGCCGACACATCTCCCTGCCTTTAGCACACTAACCAGCCTCGTGTGGTGCTGGCCTCTCTGGCTCTCCCAGCAGCATGTAGAAATACTAAAGATGGCATATGCAGCCTTTGAATCATAGCAGAGAGGCAGACTAATTTGATTCCTACTTCTCCTTAAAACCTCCCACATGCTCTTAGTCTGTGGCAGAGCCTGACTGTGCCATGAGTGGGTGAAGCTTGTCCTTTGCTCCTCACTCCCGGTTTCTGCGGGGGAGAAGCCCCAGTACAGGTCCCCAAAGGCAGCTGTGTGATGCTGCTGCCCTGCAGCTCAGACAGACCCTCGTCCTGTACACGTGCACAGATGTGGGGTCCCTGGCCAGGCTGAGCTGTGGTGGGGGACAGCATCACAGCCCTGGCACAGAGCCACGCTGCCGTGGTCCTGGGCTTTGGCTGACCCGCGTCCAAGCACAGGCGGAGGAAGCACACATATGTCCACAGCCCCAAAAGCAGATGTACCCTTTATGTCTCCATCTGTGAATGGCAGGAGTGTGTCAGAATGAGACGTGGGCATCCACAGAAATCACAAATGGGCTTAACTTTGACAAACTGTGGCAGACAGGGCCAACTGCTGTTTTAACACCTTCATACCTTTTTACACTGCTCAGCTAGGGCACATTAAGACTTCAGTGCAGCATGTTGCTAGTCAGATATCACCTGTTGGCTTTACATAAGTGTGAGCTAATGTGTTAAAACCACATTGCCCCCATGACCTGGCCTCTCAACACACCCTGAATATCCTTGGGGATACTGGACTGCCTTTACAAAGGTAGCTCTTACCAGCCAGTATCGCAGGTGATGTGTTGCTCTGATGCTATTTTCTGGTACCTGGAAACCTCAGACTGCACTGAGAACTGTTAAAACATGCTCAGAGACAGTCACCATTGCAGCACAGTCTCTTCTGGTGTCCCTGTGTACCTGCATTCAGCACTTTTGGTGTGCCCAGAGGTTTGGTTGCCAGTGGAAATCGGTCAGTGTCCCTCTGCTTCAGTCTGCCCAGAGTTGGGGTGCTGCCTGGCTTCCCGTCACACAAAGTGACTGCAGTCCAGACCCACTGCTTGAAAAGTGACCCTCGAGCAAAGGAGGTGCTCAGTTCTGCGAGCAGGAGTGACCCAAAGCACGTGCAGGCAGGAGTATAGCCCAGATCTCTCGCTGTCTCTAGTGCATAGCTTTGAACTTGGGAGAGTCATCGGCAGGTCTGTAAGCAGAGGAATCCCATCCCTCCTTTTGGATTACAGAGGTGGAACATCTTATCATTTTTCATTCTCCATGTAGAAGGATATTTCCATTTGCTTTTTTTTTCCCTCCCTCCCCATAAGAGTCTAGAGGTTTGCAGCTCCCTGGGGTCATCTTTGAGCAGAGTGGGCAGCGCCTCTGTGCTGCCTGTCCTCTGTAAATCCATCCCTCCCACACTAGTAGGCAAAGACAGAACAAGCCTCAGAGGAATCCATGACATTTCTCGCCCGGCTCAAATGCAGTGAAGATGATGTTTGAAACGCCATTAGTCATGAGTGATTAGGAAAGCTTAGTTGTTGAGGTTCTTAAACCCCTCTCCAGTTCTGTACGAAGAAGGGCATGTTTGTGGTTGTGTTCTTTTTAATCGAGCTCAATTTGTATGGGTTCTGCTTATCTGCAGCCATAACAGGGAGAGAAATTCTCAACAGTGCTGCAGTTATTAATGATCCTTTAGGGTGCTTAGAGCTCTCCATAAGCTCTCCATTTCAAATGCTATATCTCTAAATAAATAAGCAAAGAGAGAACTGTTTTTTAACCTCCCTAGTGCAGCTAATGTTCAGGGAAGTGGTGAGCAACCAGGCTTGGGTGTCGAATTGTAGCTGGTCCACTCTCAGTGCCCTGGTTTTCCAAGACCCTGTGTGTGAACCCATGCTTGTTCCCTCTGCAGAAAACATTTGCTGCCATGTTCGCTTAGGGATGAGAGTGGTTTTTGGTGTTTCCAATACAGTGACTGCCTTTGGTAGGGATGGTAGGAAAGCAGGAAGACTGAAATGTATCAGAAAATTAGTATATGTATCCCATTCAATATTAAAATGCAGTCTGAAATTATTTACAAAGAAATCTGTACTGTATGATATGAACATGGTAACAATCAGGGCTTTAACAAGTGATTTGTCTGTGCTTCAGCATCAGCTTCATCCCCCCACAGGAACATCCTGCATGAACGCAGCTGGGCATGAAGGAGATACAGACCTTATTGCATGCTGCATCAGCACTTAGGAAGAGTTCCACCATGTCTACTTTGGCCATTAAAATATTACTTTGGGAGAATTAAAATTCTCCAAGTCCATGCAAATGCTCTAGAAACTAAATGCTCTTACAGCTGAAGCCACCTTTCCCTCCCTTGATGGGATGCTCCAAGGCTGGCAGTCCATGTGCAGAAGTGCCTGGTGGGAAGGCACCTGCCTCCCAACTAAGCTTCACTTCACATGGAGCCATTGCTAAGTCTCCACAGGGGTCCTGATCCATTAAGCTTGCTCTAATAAGGATTAATTTGTAAGTACCTCATTAGTTCAACAAGAAGTACAGTGGCATGGTCAAAGTGCTTAGTCTTCCAGCTGGCTGTGGACTCTGACTATATTTAAAACTGATATTCTGTGTGAATCTCACCCTGACTGCAGACATCTAGTATTTAACAGGAGCTCAACAAGCAGCTGCTGTAAGACAAATATATGTTTTGGGGGTATTCCTCAGGGAACAAGTTCCAACATCTTCCAAAGATATTACCTCACTCTACCCATATCCTCCCGTACAGTCTGTCCATTATTTAGGTGATGAACACATTCATCTTCAAAACCAGTGAACATCCAGGCATCCAAAGGCATCTTCAGTTTTTATATTTAAGCCACGTTCAGCTAGAATTTTGCAGTAAGTGACCACAGATCAGCTGGGGTTTTCTCCTTGAGGAAAGGACCACTCAAGGGGAAAGGCAGTGTCCCAGCTGACTGTCTAAAGGGGCTGAGCAGAGGGGACACCCAAAGCCATGATTTCCAAGTGGCTTCCTTACGTGCGCAGGCATGGTTTTATCAGATTATTCCAAGCAGTGAACTTGTGCACATGCCTCGTAGCTGCACACGCCGGTATGAACTGTCGAGAGATATTCTTGGGTGGCCGGAGCAAACCTTGAGGTTGTGTGTGCAAATGGGTGCCCTGCAGAGAGAGGCAGCTGTGGGGAGGGCCAGTCCTCATCTGACAGGGCTGTCACTGGCCTTGGTCTGCAAAGCCTGAGCCAGGATGGCTGCATGGTGCTGCCGAGCACCAGCAGGCACCAAGCAGGCACCAAGCCTGCTCCGATCAGCTGTATGAGAAGCCTTTGCCATTTCTGCTTATTAAGCAGAAAACCCAAACCAATAGCTAGGAGGAGGAGCAAAGCAGGTATTAATGACGGTCATGTACATCACCATCAGATTTACATAAAGGCATATTCAATTATTTTATGGCACAGATTTTAATTCTATCTTATTAACATTTCCCATTAACTTTTAGTCAAACTTCCACTTAATCAGGCTTTATTTTTCCACCAGAAAGAGATGCCTAGTTACTAGTGGGAAAAAAAATCTGGTGTAAAAGGTGCACAGTGGTTTAGGTACTGGTAAGTTAAGGTTTCCCTAAGAACCATTTTTTCTTTCTGAAATTCTTAATTACCAATTAGAAGGCCTTCTTTAAAAATATCAATAACATGAATAGTTAGAGTGTTTAAAATAGTGTATGTGGGTATGTAGACTCTCATAACAATCTTCAAATGAAAAGGGCTCTTTTTCTAGCATTCCATTCCACTCTGATACAAATACTGACACCTGCTTGAGTACTTGGCTGGATCAAGGCTAGGGTATCTAAGTAGAATGACTTGAATCTTTCTAGCAAATACAGATACAGATACAGTTAGAAATACAGATACAGTTAAATATGTTGAAAATCTATTCTGGAATGTTATTTTTAATCAGGAAACTAAGTAGTTTGTTTTTACATGCCTGCCTACCCATGGAATCCAGCAAGGATGTATAGATTGAAGGGAAGGGTATTTGTTCACCAGCACACGGGTGAATGATGAGTGATGCAGTAGATGCAGTTGTGCTTCCAGGTGACACAGCCCCAGAGCATGGTCTGTGACAGGCATGTAGAGCCAAGGTCTCCAAGGCAGGAGGGCATACACGACACTGCGTTCTCCTCAGATTATCCAGGCTATTGACTCCTCAGGGATTCATAAATGTGTTAACTGTTCTTCAGTGACCACAGAAGGGGTCTGTCTAGCTCCTATCCCCCTAGTACTTACTGTCTTCTGCCCCATACTGAAGTGGAGTTTTAAAGGAGCATACAAGTAGTAGCACCCAAGTGCAGCTGAAATTCAGTGACTGATTACTTCTCATAGATTCCTTTTAAAGATCCTGGACTAATCAATAAGGCAAGACAACTTGCTGAAAGAATGGGAAAGAGAAAATGTTTTAATTTTTTAAATATTTTAATTTAATATCAAACACAGAATTTGTCCAAAGTCTTTGAGACAAATAGGTGGTTACAGACATTTACTAGAAAATGACGTTGTGTTGGTTACCATCTCACTGTCCAGTTTGTGTAGTGTTTATTCATCTATTTTAACTTAATAGAAATATCTGCTGCTGTCATGAGTCCCTTGAACAGATTCGATTGTAATTTTTCTTGTTAATAATTTTCTGTTAATATCATGTTGTCCTTAACTTCAATGACTGCAAAATAGCCTGCAAAGAACATGTTTCCACTCATTCTTGTAATTTATCATCTGATTCATTAGCCTGAGACTCTAGACTGTGATTCTGTTGTGTCTGACTTGTAACTAACTTGGGTTTGTTTTCCCTTTTCAGAGAGCAGATATAGCTGTTGCCCCCCTCACCATAACATTGGTGCGAGAAGAAGTCATAGACTTTTCCAAACCCTTTATGAGCCTGGGCATCTCCATCATGATCAAGAAGCCTCAGAAATCTAAACCGGGCGTATTCTCTTTCCTGGATCCTTTGGCTTATGAAATTTGGATGTGTATAGTCTTTGCTTACATTGGCGTCAGCGTAGTTCTTTTCCTAGTCAGCAGATTCAGCCCTTATGAGTGGCACTTGGAAGACAACACTGAAGAACCACGTGACCCTCAGAATCCTCCTGACCCTCCAAATGAGTTTGGAATATTTAACAGCCTTTGGTTTTCCCTGGGTGCCTTTATGCAGCAAGGATGCGATATTTCTCCAAGGTTTGTTCCACATCACTCCATCACCTTTTTGCATTTTATGGTCATTTTCTGATGCCATGGTGCATATATGTTACTTTCTCAAATTTCTTTTTAATTCCAAATTTTTTATTTTGACATTTCCATTCAATATTCAGCATCCTCATCAAGCCACCATGCTTGCTAACATTCACCTCCAGAGTAAGTAGCATTGCTTATAATGCCATTTATGCATTTCTGCCAAACTTATATTCACCATGTTGAGGCTGTAAAATGCATAGGGTTTTCTGTTTTCAGCAATGCTTGGAGGGCTACCGTGTTTTTGCTGCATATCTCATTTTACGGTCATCTCCTTGGTACATATAACACATTCTGCTTTGCAAAATAAGATTTATTTTTAAAAGTCACATGCAACAGCTCTTTAAAGCATCTCCACTCCCATCAAGGCTCCTGCTAGTCTTTTTACTTTTTGTTTTTGAGCCTACTTTCTCCAATTTTGTTCTTCTTGAACCATCCTTTCATCCTTCTGCTTACCACCATTTTGCACATGTTCGTGTCTCCAGATGTACTGTGCTGCCGTCCTCTGTGTGCGTTGTTGTTTCAGTCCAGTCTAATCTGTTGTCCCTCTGTTCATAGTCAATATGGTCTAATCAGCATTGCCAGTTTCCATAAAGATTTTTCTTATTCATGAAGACGGTCTTTCTGGAAAAGGCTGTAGTAAAGTGTGATTGATATTAGTACCAGTTTAACAGAGAGCACTGCTATTAACTATTGGAGAATTATATTTCTTTTTATAGAAGCATTTTAAAAATCAAATGAAAATAGTGATGTTCCCTCTAATTGAGCAATGCAGACCACAGATTTTTTTTTTTTTAATAACATCTATCATGGTTCTACATTTACACTGGCCAAATACTTTGGTGATGTGCTTGTGATAAGCAGTAAAGTTATCTGGTTTCTTAGTGATGGAGCAATAATTTTATTTTGCACGACAATAATTTAATAACCAGTTTCCAGCTATTTTATTAAAACCACCTGCTAACACAGAATGCGGTTTTCCATTTAACAAGGTTGCTATTTAGCAGAAGAGAGAGATTTTTTTTCTAAGTACTGACTTTCAAAATGCACCTTGTTGATCTCCATGTTGCCTTTTTCAATACCTGAATCATTGAAAAGGTGCCAGGTTTTCCTGGTTCGTATAGCATTAGGAGCCTTGAGTTGCCTCACTGAAGCAAGTGACAAAATTTCTGTGAAGTTTCTTGGGAAGGATCATGATTTTGTGTGTCACAGTGCAATAATCATGCTATGAATTTGTGTCAGTTCCCCAGTTGCTGGTGTCTGGGCGTGCTGCCTCCCTGTGTACTGACAGCCGTTGGCCTCCTCCCCGTTTGCACTCCCTGTTCCTGCCTTACGCCTCAGCCCTGCACTGACACTTTGCCCCAGTGCCTGCTGTTGGAGGGGATGAGTAGTGATACCATTTAAATTGCTGTTGACCATGTGTGTGCCCAATATAAAGGACCGGGAAATAAGCACTGGGACATCACATGGAAAGCTGCAGGCATCTCACTGTTTCCACTAGGTCTGGTTATTGACAGTTAAATAGAAGTGCATAGGATTTTTGGGAAGCTCTCATGTGACTCTTTGGCATGGTCAGCCATTTACCTTATATAACAAGTGGAACACACTGGTTTTTTTCAATACGATCATGATAAGTGCCTTGGAAATACCTACAAAAAAAGGAGAGAGACAGTAGTATATCTATCTATTTTATCTGTCCATCAGAAACTATTAGCTCAGTATTAATATATGGCCCTCATTTGAAGATGTTGTCCAGGTATTTTATTATCTTCCATGATAACATTTGAGGCAGTTACATGCATTGTTATGGAAAAAAATGAGAAATTTATTACCTTGGTTTAAATTCCAGAAACACTGTTCCTTTGACTGATATGTTGATTTAAGTTGATTAAAATGTCAAATTTCTTTTCCATAGAAGGGATTATTCCCAAGTATTCCATTCTTAATCCATATCTTTGTAAGGTTACACCATTCACAGTACATTGACTATATGAATGTTTCATACTATTTTATTGCCACTAAAAGGGGCTTCATTCTTCCATTGTGAGTTTTGTCTGAATAAATTTCTTATATGAGCGCGTACAGCACTCGTAGAGAGATGCCGACAAGCAGTCTGGAGAGATCACTTTTGTACTTGCTGATAAAGGCTCTTTCAGCTGCCTTTGTGTGGAACAGCTGTGACATCTAATGACTAGTTAGATCTATCCTCGGTGAGTATGCTGTGTGGATATTCCAGAGGATATATCCCTATACTCTCCTCTCTGTATTTAATAGGAGTCGTCTAAACAGAATCAGAGAGCAGCCAAAGGCTGGGGGTTAGTGCATCCCTTGATGTAGTCAACATTTATTTCAGCAGTTTTGTTCTGCTATCAAAGGCTGCTGTGTTTTCTGCATAGTGAGCTAAAGCATTGAAAATTCACTTTTGAGGGATCAAAAGTAGATTATTAAACTTGCTTTTATGTAAGATGTGTACAGCAAATGGAAGGAAAAAACAGTCAAATTTGTAACACTGTTCTGAGCAAAAGTATCTTTGAAATCTCTATGAGAGCATGTATTTTCATTTTGCTCTTTAGTCACGTAGAACAAAGAAGCTAGATTAATTAATTGCTGGTGGAAAATGACAGGGGGGTTATTAAAAACTATCTCCGGAGGCTGGTCATTTAGAGGGTGTATTTCTAGGTCCCTGTTTTCACAGCAGAAGACTCAAGAGACTCCTATTAAAGGCCATGGGAATGACTTTGTGGGACTTTCACACTAGCAAGGAGAGGGTAACCTGACATTCCTGAAACTCCCACTGCCATTCCTATGATGGAGCATCTCAAGCCAGCGCTTCAGATGCTGTTCCTGCCTGTTGTGTCTCCGAGGCCGAGGGCTGGCTGGGCGTGGAGCAAAAGGCTGGGCCCGGAGCTTGGGGGTACCAGCCGAGGTGTGCTCAGGATATCGAGGGGCTCCACACTAGGACAGGTGTTCAGGGTTATTTGTCAGCATAACAACTGTCTTATATCGATCCAAACAGCCCAATTAACAATGGAGTAGTGTGAGAAGCTTATTATGTATCTGTAATATAGGAAATCAAATATCTTTTACGGCCTTGAGCAGAAACAAAATCCAAGCTATTTTGATAAATGAGGTTTTGTTTGAATGTATTATATGTTTTATTCTCCTGGAAACTGAATGTGAATTTGAATGTTTATTTTGTTTTTTCTCTCGTTACTAATTTGCTCTCATTTGACTCCATGCTTCCTTTTAAATTTCCTCTCAAGGTATGCACTCTTCCTGTTTACTTGCTTTTGAAAACACCATCTGACTTTGTTTTCACAATTGAGTTACAATCCTGTTGTTCCAGATCTGTGTTGCTCCTCTCATTTGTTAGCACTCTAATTCACTTTAAGATAATGTCATACAAAGTATCTATTTATTGAGGTGATTTGGAAAACTATATTAAGCTAACACATTAATTGATTGTTTTTAATTGCATCATTGCACATGTGGACAGGTATGCCTTACATCAGAAAAAGTGGTGCTGGTATTAAAAGCTGTGACTGAGTTTTCTATAATTATTATCTGAGTAATAGAAAAACATTTCTGTGGTTCACAGTATAAACCAAACAGGCGCTCTCTGATTACCAGCCCGGTGTACGTGTACTAACCCTTTTTCTCCTGCATCCCTCTACACCAGCCCCTACAGTGGGTATAAGGAGTCTTCGTTTGAGCAGATGGACGGGGGAACTGGGGTTCTTTGGTCAAGGAGGCTGCCAGGCCATGCTTGTCCATGTTCTTGTTCTTCAACTCTCTGTCTGTCTGTCTTTCCTTCAGTGTCAGCTTTGTGGTTTATTTGATTTTTCTTTTGCCTCATCCTGTGACACCAAGTGACAGCTGTGTCAGCGCAGACTGCTCCGTAGTAGCTGCTGTGTAATCCCTCTTTCTGTGCACATTGGAAGACTCTGGGAGAAACAACTCTAGTGGCATCCAGTTTTCTTTAAAGTGACCTCAACTCTTCTGAGAACAGTCCTGGTCCCCATCTAGCAAGACCACTCCCTTGCACGTAGGACCCTCGGGGAAGTGCCTTTTTCGTCAAGGGATCCCCCAGTTCCCATCTTCTCCTGCCTCTCAGGTGGTCTTTGTCCTGTATCTGTCTGACTTGGTTCATGCAGGCTGCCAGACCCCTGGGTCGAGGTATTTTTACCTTTCTCAGCGTGTAGGATGCTGTCTGAACATGCAGCCTGGCACAAACCTTTTATTGTTGCAGCAGTGGGAGCTTGAGGTTTCGCTGGTTTGGAAAACTGCACATCTCCATCCTAGCAACCCATCTGTCCTACTAACAGAAGGGGCAGCTACCAGTGCAAGTAATACATTTTCTAAGGGAAACCGTAGGGAAGATGAACACATGCTATTTTATTCCCAATGCTTCCACTGAATTTATCAGAACACCCTGTCAAGTCTCTTTTTCATCTTTCTATTTCAAGACCTACCTTAAAGCAAGAGGGCCATGGGAACCTGGAAACTCCAGGTAGAGCTTGTCCTGCTGTAGGGAAGTAGATGTTTCATCTTCTGGACCTGCTAGCCAAACCCCTCCTCAATCTGGCTCTGAAATTGTCCACATCACTGCAGGGAGGAGAAGTTCAACTCCAGATCTTCTCCGAAGATGGAAAGTATATAGTAAAGAAAGGAGGAAAAGGAGGATGACTTTCACCTGACATAGCCATCAGAAACCAGTAGATTGTGTTTTTTAGTAAGGCATCTTGGTTTCCTCCAAAGTCATGAGACAGATGGACACCTTTAGATTTATCCCACACTACAGCAAGTGAGATAAATCTCTTTCTGAGGGTGTCAGGCTCTCCTCTTTTTCTCTGCTGCCTCCAAAGAAAGCCTTACGTGACAAATTCAGCAGGCACTGATTTGTAGTTGGAGAAAATTGTGTCAGCCCACATAAGAGGGTATCAAGCTTTACCAAATAGCTAAAGCCAACACCCTACCTGTTAAGGAAGCTGGCCAAGAAGGGCTTCAGCCATCTGTAAAATCCCACTCACATGATACCTACAAAGAATGTAGAGTAAAGTAGAGAGATTCCTTGACTTAAGGCATTATTCTGTACTTATATTGCTGCAAAGGGAATTTGAAGCAACTCAGTAGCCCTGTGTTAGAGCACAACAGCTGCACAGCACAAGCTGAACCTCAGAAGCCTTTTATCCTCTTGGCAGGCCCTCAAGAAAGGCAGGGAGGCCTCTTCCACTTGTGGGTGATCTGGTGGATGTGTGCCTACTCTGAGGAGCCAGCCTGCATCTGCCCTCTCAGTGGGAGCTGCTGCTTCAGCTCCTCAGGCAGAGGAGAGTGGAGAACAGTGATGCTTCACCTTTCTCCACATTCCTTCACATATTCCAGAGTGAGCTCTCTGTTTTTATTGTGTTGGTGATTTTTTCTTTGTTATATTCTTTAATGTTGGATGAGTACGTTTTTTTCTTTCATTTTTTTTTCTTAATAATTTAGTGGCATTTTTTAATGGCTCAGGCAATCTCAGGCTGTGGCCAAGACTGGGCAGTTTACCAGCAAACCCCCGTGTGGGTGGGTGGGGGGCACATCACAAGACTTTTGCTTTTTGCCTATCTTCATCTGTTGGTAGGACAACTTCTACCCACTGTCTGGGGATGGCACTGAGGGACTTGAAGGAAACAAATAAAGAGGTAAGAGTTTTCTTGCTTTCTGTTTCTTCTCTTCACACAAACCAAGGACTACAGCACCCAGGTTCCACAGATGTATCTGGGATTGGTTCTTCCTCCATTGGTATCAGCAGAGCGAAGGGCAAACATGAAATAGCTTTGTCTCAGCACTTGAAATGATTCTTGATCAACATGCTGTATTTGAAGAACAAGCAATGTACATGGCAATGAAATTCCCCACCCAGCTGAGTGATGTTTCACTGCCATCCTTCAGCCCAGATCAAATACTTTGAGGATGATGTTCAATTGCTGTAAAACGTCAAGAGCTCTTGCTGACAGGATCCAGACCTTCTGACCATTAGGCATTTTGTAATTACATGTTTGCAAATGGGCTTTTTCTTAAGTCCTTATGGAATCCCTTTAAAAAAAGAAAAACCAGAGACCGCAACAAAAACGAAACAAATTTTTTTCTGTTTCCTTTTCTGTTGCTCTGGTGCTTATAAAACAGGGATATGCTTGACTTGGAACAGTGCAACATGCAAATTTTAATTAACATAAAACATGAACCAAATCAGCCTCTCTTCTCACTTCAATATGCAGATTCAGTTTGTAATTCCTGCTAGGTTGTGATGAGAGAAGGATACTGGATCATTTTTGGTGCATTCTTCTGCATGTTTACTCAGATTCCTTTTTGCAGTTTGCTGTAGATTACATTTTGGGAGTGGATGCAGTAAAGTTGCATTTGTGTCCTCCAAGCTGGGCAAAGAGACACGATGCTGGCATATCCCAGCATGTCCAGCACAGAGAAAGGCTGGGCACGCAGAGACGACAAAAATCTTCTTGCAAAAGCCTTCTCCAACAAAGGATTTGTGGAAGTCGGGAGAGCTTGTTCCTCTCCTCAAATGAATTATCTCTTAATTTACTGTTCTTGTTTTCACTGGAAGACTTCAAAAAGAATTGCACTAGACCAGGTGTGCACTGATTTTTCACTCCTGAGGAAGGTTATCAGGAGCTAGCTCACAGTTCACAGATACCTAGAAGATGTGGACAAAAGGGTTGTGCATGTGAATTTCTCTTCAGTAAAGAAAGAAAAAAAGTCAAGGATTGTCTTCAAAGCAATTTAATGATGTGTGTTTTTCCATAGATCTCTCTCAGGGCGAATTGTCGGAGGAGTCTGGTGGTTCTTCACTCTCATCATTATCTCTTCCTACACTGCTAATCTCGCTGCCTTCCTTACGGTGGAAAGGATGGTTTCACCCATAGAGAGTGCAGAGGACCTGGCTAAACAAACTGAAATAGCCTATGGCACTTTGGACTCAGGCTCAACCAAAGAATTCTTCAGAGTAAGTCTGTTAAATCTCCTTTAAGTGCCTAATTTATGGGTTTCAGTTGTTTGGTTTTACCCAGCTGCAATAGCCATCCTGGTGATGGCTGATTTGTGCAATCAGGACAGGCCTGAGTGCAGATTTTAATATGAAAAGGCATTTTATCAAAAATGGGTGGTTTTTCTTAACCTGAAACATCTCAAGATGGAAAACCCGACCTCTGCTGTCAAAGGAAGAGTTTTGTAACACCAGTTTCAGAGCCTTGGTCTGACGAACAGTAATGCAGTCGTTGGCACAATATTTAGCAGAGAAAACTCTTGCAAGGAGTGATGCTCTTGACCTACTTGCTGTGCGTGCCCAGCTGGCAGCCGGTAATGCCATCCGACGCCGTGCTCACTTGCCAGAATGAAGGGGGGATGGGAGGCCTGTGCTGCTGCTCGTTCCTGGTGGAGCTTTGATTGCTGCCATTGTTGTGTCTTCATTGTTCGACAGCGTCTGGCTGTGGCTGTATCTGACAGTCGGGGTAAAAGTTTTGTATCCCAGAACTCTGGTTGTTTTTAACCTTGGTTAGGGAGAGCAAAGGGTTTCCAACATTTGAGAGTAGGGGCAGGTGCATGCTTTTATTTAAGATCATCCATTCTTTCTCCTCTTGGCAAGCCACAGGCTGAACTGCAGAGAGTTTGGTGAGGGGCATTAGGAAGTCTAAATATGATCTCAGACCACTTTTATGTCTCTGGAAACATTGTCCTGAAAAGCTCTTATTTCTGGTCTTTCCAAGGGTGAACTGGAATGCTCAGGCCTTTCAGGGAGCTCTTGGTTCTCTCTCAGCAGTGCCAATCAGATGCCATTCAAACCAACATTTTTTTTGTATAGAAGAGTGGCCAGTGCTGCAGGACTAATTACTGCCTGTCACACATACTGGCCAGGTGCAAGTGAGAGGGAGGAGGGAGACAAAAAAAGCCCTTGCTGCAGTAGGCTGATGAAATACTGAGGCCTCCTTGGAGAAATACTCAGGGCTCCTTGAGTTTACTTAAAACTTAAATACATGACCACACACGCACATACATGTACGTAGACATCTGATGTAAACCTGAAAGGGAATGCAAAGGTATTTTAGGAAGCTTTTGCACTCTGCCTGTAATGTCTTTATATTAAAAGAGATACTCAATGGGTCTTAATTAACTGTGGTAGCAGGTACATTACAACAGCTTCTGTTTGTGTTAAAATCATGTGAGATAAACATTGACCTTGTAAGGGTGACATTAGTGTATAAAAAATTTTATTCTGCTTAATTATCAACTCAAGGCAGTTATTATCTCTACAGCAAAAATTAGTTGAGTGAACCTGTCAAAAGAGGTAGCACAACTTGTTTAGAAATATTGGTGCTGTTCATAGTCACTATACTGATCTTAGGGAGAAAAATGCCTTCTTTTGACTATCTTGTTAGAGTTCATATAGAAAGAGAGATTGTATAGGAATGTTCCTTCATTTCCTTAATAGTTTGACAGAACAAGGAAACCCCTTCTCACAGAGAGATCAAAAGAATGAGTGTTTCATGTGAAAGGATACAAAGTCTGGTAAACATATGAATGCTTTGTTGTGCTGGTAATAGTCTTGAGATGAGCTGTGTCTCTCCGCTGGTGCTGGGAAAAGCAGGATTGTAAATGAGCTGATCTGTCAGGAGCTGCCAGCTCCATCAGGCCAGGACAGGAGTCGGGTGGGGACGGATGAGAGCAGAGCCCCAGCAGTTTGGAGCAAGGCTGGATGGGCCAAGTGGGAAGAAGAATGAGCCCTAAGTGTGCTTCTCTCTCTTTGCCGTTCTCAAGGCACACAACATAATTTCAATTGTATTAACTTTTGCAGAGTAATTAATTTGAATAGAGTGATGCAGCCATGAAAGTGTTGTAATTAGAGTCTTCTTCAGTTGATTTGAAAAGGGCAAAAGCTTTGCCTTAGATTAAATGTGTATGTTCACATAAATACTTCATTGTACAGTCTTTATTAGTTACTTAATAAGATGGTAAAGGTGGCTGAAATTTGAAATAACTTGGAGGACTCTTGCTTTCTGAGGTCCTGCAGCACAGACTGCACCTCTCTGTGTTTTAGGGGACCTGTTCCCTCTTGGCATCTCTTTTCACTCTGCTATTGGAGACATCAGTGGGAGTGACACTGCTCTGAGTTGGAAAAAGCCGTGAGTTCTCCTGAGTACAGGGTGATGCCTATGCCCTGTGTAAGGGGAATATCCTCCACACGTTCTCCCCCAGCACTTAGCTAATTTAAACAGCAGTTAGCTGAGTGGCTCACAATCATTTACTCAGTGAGAAAGGAGTAACTTGGCTTTAGAGCTGGGCCATGGCTTCACACAGGTGGTTCAGGACAGTCTCTCCAAGATCCCATTAAGAAGCTTGTATGGGTATATCTCTTTCTAGAGCTGTAAGGCTAAAATGTTTCTCAAAGATACTAATCAGATACTGATCTTAACGGCTGCTGTTGGCCAGTGGGAGGTGCCAGACTGGCAGTAGAAAGGAAAAATTGCCTCCTGATGCATCATAAAGGGATGACATGTAAGTGAGCTTCAGATCCCCACCATTTTGTCTGGATGTGCTAGAAGGAGCTCCTTTAGAACCTCCAGGCCATGGCTGCCTTCTGCCAGCCCCATTTCCAGACAGGATCACTTTCGAAGGTTTTTTTTGCAGTGTGAATACCTGAACCTGGACTGATACCAGCCTCTCAATTCAGATGAACAGATGGTAATGACTTTGAGCCACTTCAGACCTGGGCAGACTCCAGCTCGTGACCTATTTCCCAGTCCTGGCGGTTTCCCTGACCATCGCAGTGTCTCCCAGTAGACGCTCTCCCAGCTATGGAGGTTGAGGTGGATACACCATTGCTGCTTGAGGCTTGCACGGCGACTGCTGTTGGCATGGCGCTGCTCTCAGAGGCCCAACACTGCTCTCACAGTGCCAACACTGCTCTCACGGTTCCAACACTGCTCTCACAATTCCAGCCAGAGCTGGCATGTTGTAACAGTTTCACAGCAGACACTATTTACACTCCTCACTTGTTGGTGATTCTCTGCATAAGGCATTTGTCCTCCCGGTGTATCTAAGATTCAGAGGAACCTTCCTGTATGCTCACGGTTGTTGCTTGTTTCTGCTCAGAAACATTTTACATTTTGCACTAATTAGCTTAGAAAGACATTTAAATGGCAATCAATAGATTACATCAATTCCCTTTTGGCTTTCAAAGGGCACTCATCCATATTGAAAAAGAAAAGAAAGAACCTCTCCTGAGATATTTATTAACACATGGTCTCAGATTAAGTACTCCAAAATTCCTCTTTCTCGAATGTTAGCGAAGGCCTGTATGAGAAAGAAGTTTCAGATCCCTAAGCTATTACTTTTAAGGGTGTGGCTGTTAGAATTAACATCTTCTAATACATTCAGTTAAAGTTTCAGCATATCTGAGCAGCTTATCAAATCAATATAATGCCATTTAATCCAAATTTAGCACTGAGCCTAAGTATAATACCACACTTATACATTTCATCTCCAGTGTGCATATATTCAAAAGGCATGACCTTTACAGCCAATTAGTGATTCTTGTCTAAACTTGGCTGTATTTGAACTTCAGCAGAAGCAGAACGTGTTTGTAGACGTTCAGAAATATAAATTGCCCTTGAATTTTTGGTGGTTTCTTTTCATTGGTAGCAGATATCTCTGTTAAGAGGCTTCTGCAAAATAACTTGCTAAGTGTATGTTTGACCATTGACAAACACAGCTGACCTGCTAGTACACTTCACTGAGAACTTGTGTAGTTAATCACTGCTAACCAAATAAAGGAGAAAAGAAGGTCTCAAATAAATTGTTACTTTATTGTAGAAATTTTTCTTTGTATATTTCTCAGCACAAGTTTAAGGATGTCCCAACCAAACAACTCAGCTACCCAGTGGCTCTCCCATGCCTCGGGTGGAATGACTTGCTGCCCTGAAGTCAGTTCCTGATTTTTTTCTCCTGGAAATGTCATTAATTGCCAGATCTGTTAGGAATTTCAGTAGAAAGGCCAAAGATCCTTTGGGCATGATGGTTGTTCCAGCTCTTACAGTTGGTTCATCAGTTTCCTCAAAATGATTCTTAGCAAACCAGGTTCAGATGTGAGGCCTTTCTGGACTTTGTCTATACATAAAATATGTATAAACCTACAGTTTTTAAGACAGAGGAAGTCATGCTAAGGATGGCCCCTTAAGATGTTCCCCACTTTGGTCTCTTCTTGGTTTCATCACATCAGAATAGTTCAGCAGGAGCAGATAGAAAAGCATGAGATGCGCTGGCAAGAGGCTTTGCTTTTCTGGTTGCCCATACTGAGGAGAGGTGCTTTGACATGTAAACAGCTACCAGAAAAAGCTGTAAGTGGGAAGGGGACTGGTGAGGTATCTCTTGAAAAGAAACTTAAGTACGAAATTGTTTAGCTGGTAAAACTAAAGACAACATAAAAAACAATTTGTTCAAAAGCAAAGGAAAAAACACCAGACAGATTAGCACCAAAGCAGAAAATGAACATTTATCTGAAAGAACAGTGAAAGAACAAAGAACTCCAAATTCTTTTGAAATTAAGAGAAAACATTCCTTTAACCCATCAAAACGACTTTGAAATACCTTCAGCTAAAAGCACGTGAGGTAACTCACACCTCCCCTCCTGTTCAGAAGAGCCTTGTGTTGGGCTGTGTGAGGAGGGGCTGTGGTGGCACCAGTGGGTCCCTCTGGCTCAAAAGAGCCGAGTGCCACTTGTCCCCCCCAGCTGGCAGCATGCAGAGAGCATTCCCCATTCGGGTGCCTCTGACTGTGGCAGACAAGGCCAATGCTGGTCAGGCAGCCAAGGAGGAGCACAGCTCCATCCCAGAGCCTCAGGAGAGAGTGAAGAATTATGACCGTACAGCATTCGGAAGCACCAGTGTGTTACACCCCGTTATAAGTTAAAGAGCTCATTGCTTTCCTCTGATGATAAGGTTGTGTGAAGAGGAGAGGGAAATAAATTCCACGAGCAAGCAGTTTAGGTAAGGAGAAGCCTTGGATTATACACCCATAGCTGCTGTACAATTTTTATGCATTCTGTGCAATCAAACGATATTGAGACCATCATTAGAGCCTATTAAAAACACCATTGTGAACTCTGTGCATGCAGCACTAAGGGTTTCATCTGTAGTTAAACTCTTTGATTTTTAATTTCAAAATTTATTTTGCTAGTGAAGATGAAGGACTTGTTTCTAGCACAGCAGTCATACAAATGCTTTGCTTTTGCCTTTGGATAAAACTATGATTAGCAGTTTGGAGCTTTCTGTGTTCTTGACATCAAGCAAAACAACACAGTCATCATTACAAATTCCTGACAAAAATATTGAAGTGTAATTGTATTTATGGGCTTTAAAGAACAGAACATTACAGAAAAGTGATAGCTTCAAAGATGAGTTGTATAGATCTGAGATATGCAGTGTGACAGTGGTTAATCATAAAAAGTACTATAGTTTAACTGTTTTTCAACACAGAAGGTGTGAAAATTTTATTCACCCATATATTTTCTCCCTCTTCCCCTGTTTGATATAGGTGGGTGCATGTGCAGATATTAAAAGGTGAATGTATGTGTGCAGAGAGATCAGAGCCTCTCAGTTGCTGGATGATAGATGGTCTGCTTGTAGGGTTCGTTTAATCTCTTGAACCTCCTTTCTGCCACGTGGCCAACAGGCAGTTTTAAAGGCAACAGGAAATCAAATGTGACATAATTGCAAAAGAAATGGTCTCCCATGAAGTGATCTAATGTCTTTAGGCCTATAGATTGGAGAGGAAAATGTATCCTTACAGGAACTAAAATTAACATCTCATCCATCATCCACTCCTTGGAAGGGAAGCATTTGAGTGGTGCTGGGCTTACGGTGGCTGAAGCATTTTACTAATTTCAGCAGGCAAGCCAGTATTTAGCAAAGCTTTCAGTCAACGCTTAGTAACAAATATTTGAATAAATCTCTCCATTATCTTCAATAACAGATGGCATTTGTCTGTCAGCTCTTGTGTTTGTGGTTTAGGCTTTCCAGCTCACCTCTGTCCCCATACCACCCAGCAGTCACCCTCTGTAAGAGCAGGGCTGTGGGTCCTGGCGGCCAGGTACTGAGAGGGGCTGCAGCCCTTGGGAAACCGGACACAGAGGGGCTGCAGCCCGTGGGAAACCGGACACAGAGGGGCTGCAGCCCGTGGGAAGCCGGACACAGAGGGGCTGCAGCCCGTGGGAAGCCGGACACAGAGGGGCTGCAGCCCATGGGAAACCGGACACAGAGGGGCTGCAGCCCGTGGGAAGCCGGACACAGAGGGGCTGCAGCCCGTGGGAAGCCGGACACAGAGGGGCTGCAGCCCGTGGGAAGCCGGACACAGAGGGGCTGCAGCCCGTGGGAAGCCGGACACAGAGGGGCTGCAGCCCGTGGGAAGCCGGACACAGAGGGGCTGCAGCCCGTGGGAAGCCGGACACAGAGGGGCTGCAGCCCGTGGGAAGCCGGACACAGAGGGGCTGCAGCCCGTGGGAAGCCGGACACAGAGGGGCTGCAGCCCGTGGGAAGCCGGACACAGAGGGGCTGCAGCCCGTGGGAAGCCGGACACAGAGGGGCTGCAGCCCGTGGGAAGCCGGACACAGAGGGGCTGCAGCCCGTGGGAAGCCGGACACAGAGGGGCTGCAGCCCGTGGGAAGCCGGACACAGAGGGGCTGCAGCCCGTGGGAAGCCGGACACAGAGGGGCTGCAGCCCGTGGGAAGCCGGACACAGGGGGGCTGCAGCCCGTGGGAAACCGGACACAGAGGGGCTGCAGCCCGTGGGAAGCCGGACACAGAGGGGCTGCAGCCCGTGGGAAGCCGGGCACAGCAGCTTACAGCGGGTTAACGCTGTAACTGTGTCTGTACCACAGAGGCAAAGCAGAGAGTGCCTGGGGGGAAAATCACTTGCTGTTTGAATGCTCTACTTTTTGGAGAGCAGCTCTATGATAATGATAATGACATTGCTCAAGACAGCGAGGACCCTGGTTTTTCAAGTCTCTACTACTTTATGTAATGCTGCTGTGTCACATTAGTACATGCTTATTAGGGATTCATTTAAAATACATGGGTGCTGATAAATGACTCACAGCACTGCTACTGTTACTTTTGCATAATTAGAAAACACATGAAGGTTTAGAAACTCTAATGATGTGAATATGAAACATCCCCTCTTGCAGTCTGCTGGGATTTCTCCATCATTGCCTGTATATTGGCCTTTTCTGTCTGGAGCTGAAAACTCATTAGACCTGACAGTGTTCAGATCATGTGCTGGAAATGCCGTTCTCTGTTAATTTATTATGGGCCAAATCCAGAGCAGGGCTGGTTGTGCTGCTCAGTTGTCCACACAAGACAACTCTGCTGAATATGTCACTGCTGAAAAGATGCCCCTTAGCCTGAAGGCTGACGTAAGCCTCCCTCCGGCCAGCTCGAGCGTGTGCTGCTCCTGCTCCCCGGGCAGACAGACAGACAGACAGACAGACAGACAGACAGGCTTACCCAGCACAGCTGTCCAGATCCCCTGGCATGTGCCACCCAGCCCCCGGCACCCCCCGGCACTGCTTCCTTGGGGCGAGCGCTGCCCGTGCGCTGGCTCTGTCCCCGAGTCACAGAGGATTTACAAAGGCAGCTTGTCTCTGGTAAAGACTTTCATTTTAATTTCCCAATCAGCACTGCAACAAGGAGGAATGGATGGCAGCAATAAAGTGAGGAGATGAATATAGTCTGAAGTTCAGTGTTGTGCCAGGAAAGGACATCTTAAAATCTTGATTTACATTCTGCTGCTCAGACTGTTACTGACATGTCAGCAACGTCTGGTTGCAGCCGGAGCAACTCTCTGCTTGTCTGTTTGTGTGAGCAGAGCTCACTGCAGAAAAGGTGCCTGTTAAAGCAGCTACAGCACATCACCCGCGTGCTGCCAAAGGTCACACTTTCAAAAGGACCATGACACACAGGGAGAAAGTCTCAAAACACAGCTCCTAAAATATTGTATTATTTCTGTAAGACACTTTCTTTTGTAATGAGGCCACTGTCTGTGTCAGGTGTGGAAAAACTAATGATGCTGAAGCCTGGAGGGGTTTTATTAGGCTGCTTCCCCAGCTGTTTGGGTGGGCAGCACTGCTATGGACTGTCCTTCCCCACCATCACCACGTCCACCAGCCCCATGCTGGACTCCCCATCTCTCAGTCCCGTCCAGGGGTTTGTCTGCATCTTGACATAGAGAATCCTAGAGAAAAGCAGCAGCTCAGGGGTTTGTGAGCCTGGTCCTTCTGCTCTTTGGACTTCATTTGCCCCAACTGGGAAAGAAAAATGCCATTTCTAAAGCATAAGGTATCATTTGAGCAAGAAACCAACATGACAGTGTCTCCCATCACATGCTTGGCTGCAAATTATTATTAGTCACCAGATCACCCTTTCTTTTATGTGTGTGCATACACTCTCAAAGATTTGTGTGTTCCTACAAACGTACAGACTAGTTTACATGTGCATGCTTGAACCTCGCTTTTCTGTGGCAGCCCACAAATTCATAAACCATGGGTAGAGTTTGGTAGACTTGGGGGCTGGCCTTGCTAGAAGAAAAATGCCCTGACCTACTTTCTTCTGCCGAGAATGTAATAAAAGCAAGAGGTTCATGTAATGATGGGATTGATTTTTCTGTCCATATAGGTAAGTAAATTGCTGGCATCACAAGTTATCTGTGGCTAAAAGCTGTGACATTGATCTGTTAGACTCTGCCCTATGACCTTCAGTAAATGACATCTCTGCTTTCAAGTCCTCACTGGAGAAGGGGGACTAATGGTGCCCTCTGGCCTTCATGAGACCTATTTTTACCTTCTCAGTAAAGAGCTTCTCAGGCAGAGGGACCTTACCAGTAATATTTATAATGTTCTTATGTAGCCTCATCATTAGCCTAGCCTCCATGGGCTCCAGGGCTGGGATTGGGCTCAGGGCTCCCACCAGTGTCCCTCACTCCCCCCCAGAGGCAGCTGTGCCAGGGATGGCTCAACATGAGGCTTGGTGAGTGTGAAAAGGCATCAAATCAAAGCCATGTCCAAACAACCAACACAGTGGTGCCACTCCATCGCAATTTGCCATATTAGAAGTTCTATCAAGCAACTGTCTAAACCCAGTGGATCTCAGTGGGGCCCAAGCCAGGCAGCAGCAGCAGTACCAAAGCAGTCTCTTGGCAGTTTTTTCATTCCTGTTTAGTAACTTGCTTTTAAATGGTTCATAAGCTCCTGGACTCATTAGCTGCTGCAGAAGAGCTAATTGCATACGTGGAGGAAAAGCAATGAGTGATGATAATGAAGCTACAGTTCACACTTAACTGCCCAAGTTCATTCCAGTGAGGTGTGCATCTGTACAAAGTGAGGTGTGCACCTGTATAAAGGCAGCATGTATTATTCAGATTAAATACCTGCACTGATTTTAGTGTGGACCTTTGTGTTTTGTATCAGCAACATCTGTCTGACTGAAGGGCTATAAATCTCCCTTGTTAAGGAGCTGTAATGTGTCATAGGGCTTGTGCAGCAGAGGAGAGTGGTAAGTCTGCTGCTTTAGGACCTTTATTGATGTCTCTGCCTACCTTTATGTGTTTGCTGCAGTCAGGATGCTCCACATGCTTTTTTATTTTACTGCACTTTGTTTATCACTCTTAGTTTTGAAGGCAGAGGTAAAAAAATTAACATAGTATAATCTAAAATTTTTTAAAGTATAAAACAGAGAATATATAACTGGATTTTTAAAATAAAATTTATTTGGGTAAATTTGGTTTGTGACTGGATGATCAAGAACCCTCACCTATAAGAGAACAATTTGAGCTTGACTGGTGGGAAATCACTTCCTGGTGCCTGTCATAAGAAATTAAGGACCATTTTAATAATTTCTAATAAAATATCCCAACAGAGTGCACAAAGAGACATTTGAAGAAGACCTTCAGGTTGTGGAGGAGGCGGCAGAGAGAGTTAAACATTCTAAAATAGGTAAAGGACATCCCTGTAACATACTTTAACTACAGAGGAGAAATGTTGCTTCCTTCACACACAACAGCTTTACCCCTACTCAGTAGTGGAGGAGGTGACACAATGTCACTTTTAGCAGAAGTGTGAGACAGATGTCTGCAGAGGGGGAAGGGAATTCGGTCATTGGGAGAAGGCTTCGTATTTTGGAGCTAAATTTAACCAATGTCAAGGAATTGTCCTAGATGTGCTGGGGTTTGCTAGGTATCTCTAGGTGATTTGGAATGTGCAAAAGTGAAACCCAGGCACCAGGTCTGGCTCAGGTGGAGCCACGTTTGTGGTTGCTGGGTTTTTTGGTTGTTGGATGAAGAAATAGCTACAACTGAGAGGCAAACTTGCCTCCTTCCCATGCCTGTATCACTCACCCAGCCCTGACTGGCCACACTTTTGGATGCTACCACACACTCTGGCTGATTTTTCATTTCACTGCTGGAGCCAATCACATACCAAAACCAGGAGAATTAGAATGAAAGACAGTGTTAAAATTGTGGACTGATGGAATTGGCATCTTCTTTTCAAATGAATGTATTTGTACCCAGAAGCAACGTGTATTTAGGTGCCGATTAGTAACGGGCCAAGTGAAGTGAGTCCTTGGCACGAGAGCTGCTGGCTCTGCTGACACGGAAGGGAGCTGCCTGCACCCTTGGCTGTGGTGTTTGTGGCTCATACTTCTGCATAAACATATCCAAATAAAGAAAAAAAAAGCCAGCATTATTGACAAAGCAAAGACCACTTCTATTTATATCTGCAGTAAGGCTGCGATAATGAAAAGACGCTTTAATGTGTCTCAGGGCCTAGATGAAACACTGAAAATGTTGCTTTTAAGAAAAAAATGATAATAATATCCCCTTGAAATCCCAAGGAAATGCATGTGGCAAACTTCTGGAGAGCAATATCAAAGAAACAGGAGTTGCAGAGCATAGGGAGTTACTGCAGTTATGGGCTTTGAATTGGCTTAAATCTTTGCTTTTAAGTTTTACTCCTAAGTATCTCTTTAAAAGTAACACTTCATTGACAGGGAAAATGTTTTACTGCCACTGAACTCTGGCAACAGTGCAGATCTGTCAGACCTTGCCTTATTCTGGAGTGTAAATCCTTTCTCTGTGGTTGCTTCTGCTGTCTGGCCCCTCTTATGGGTGCCAGACTCCTAGGGGGGCTGGGAGAGGCAATGTGAATGTCTGCAGAGGGGGACAGATGGGTAAGAATGTTCTTTCAACACAGAATTTGGAGCTTTATATAGAAAGGAAAGACATTTTTCTTTTCTGAAAGTCTTTTAGAGGCTTCTGGAGTGGTTGGGTTTTGTTGAGGCAATTGGAAAATTGGAATAAAGGAAAGTATTTACTAAAAATATCATCTGTCGTTTCATCTCATTGCATCTTTGACCAGCTTTAGTCAACTGGTTGTTTTATGGCATTGAGCAGGTTTAAAATATGGCTCTAGGAGCAGAAAATGCCCTCGCGCATTGCTGAGCATGTGCACAGATGTCACAGCTCATCAGGTGGCACTGTCCCTTTCTCCAAGAAGCCTCATCATAAGTAATTACTTTCACCTTATTATGAATTTAGGTGGCTGCAAAAAGCAGCACTAACCAAGCAGGACTCAGTGGCCAGAGCCTATCACATCCCTGGTCCTCTCTCTCAGGACCCCTGGGATCCTCGGCCAGACTGTGCTCCAAAACCAACACATGCCTGATGCATTTTATATTAACCTTTCCCAGTCAATACATGCTTTGTTCATTTTTAGCTTGAATTTTTGTCTACTTCTACTAGATCAGACTGCTATTCTTATTTAGTTAATTTGATAATAACAAGATATTATGAAAATCCCACTTGGCAGAAGAAGAGGTGAGCAGTGACCATATAGAAATGGGAACTGATTTTTAGCTACGTCATCCAGAAGAGTTAAATGAAAGCAACAGACTATAAAGCTTATTCTATTTGTTGAAGTTGAAAAGAGATCAGGTTTTCGGTTGTAGAATTTAGTTTTCTGAAGCGTGAATGATGATATTCGCCCTTTGCCCTTGGAGCAGGGAACGTTCTTTGTTTGGACCATGTGCAGCCCTGAGCATGCTGTTGGCACTCATCAGATAACTGTGATTATTAACAATGCACAGATGTACTAGCCATTGCTTTCAGGTAGTCAGGCCAGGTGGAAAGGAAAGAACTTACTACAGACAGGTATTGACATGTGAGTTAAAAGATTGAAAGGAAAAGAAATTCTGGTTTATCTGGGTAATTAAAGGCACACAGTGCAGAGGAAAACAACCAAAAGCATATGTAGTGCGTGCACAGTTTGGAAGGTGCATGATTTCAGCTTGCTGAGAGGTAGAAAGAGAAAAGACAGTTTTCTACCTTCCTTTTGTCCCTTGGGTGCCTATTTGCAAATATAAATGGCCAGGTATGTTTGTATTATTTATGTTAAGAGAAGATGAAGGTTGTAAGGAAGAGAACCTTGAAACTAAGACACACCAGGATTGCCACTGCTGCTGCAGTCTCTGTGTTGGCTGGCTGGGCTGTTTTATGTTCCCTTTGTGCCCGAGAGAGCTGTACAAGAAGGGCTGGCAGGCTGGCCACGGGCAGTGCCTGGGACACTGCCTGCGCTGCCACCTGCACAGGTGTCACACTGCTCTGCTGCCCACAGGGCACAGGGGTGGTGGCAGCCACTGAGATGTGACAGCCACCACCTCCCAGCGCTTCTGGTATCCCTGGAACCCTCGCAGCCCCTCTGGCAGGTGCCTGGGAGCCATGCAGTGCCCTGGGCAGCTCCCGGCAGGGCAGGCGATGTGGAAATGCCCACATGCATTAAGTGGTTTGTTGGAAAAGCAGGAGCACCAAGTCGGTGTGCTGGGAGAGGGCACCTCGAGCAGGCAGTGATAAAGGGGCTGTCGGGGTGTTCTGGCTGCCAGCCCATGGGTGCCTGGCCCTGAGCCCCAGTGAGATTCCCTCCTTGGGCAGGATCCATGGGCCTGCAGTCAGCTGAGGCTCAGCGCTCCCTGCCAGGAGCTGAGCTGCTGCACTCCCCACTCAGCTTCGGAGCCACCATCCTTATCTCAGGCTATCCAGCGTTTGCTGTTGCAGGGGAAGGTCAGGAAAATACAGATTCCTTCTTTCAACTGTTTAAGGACCATTTCAGGCCTCAGTTACATCTCTCTTTGTCCTGATGCTGGGCAAACAAAGCTGTACAGCCTCTCTTCAGCCAGGAGATGCTCTCTCTGGCTTGTTTTTCACACTCACCACCCAGCCAGCTGCTCTTGTAACTGGGTTGTATTGTTGTCTCTCTGATTTCCTGTTCTCAGTTGGGCTGATTTTAATTGGTTTGCATTTTCAGTTGTTTTTCAGTTCATCAGGAAGGATAAAATAAAATCCTGCCCTCCGTGCTCCTCTCTACCCACCGTAGCAACACCAGCTGAGCATGTTAATCTGAGGAGCAGTGCAGGCAGGGCTTACTCCCTGTGAAGTGTTTGGAGGCTGGTTGTTAAGCATTACATTATTCAAAATGCATTAAATTGTCCTGAATGAGGAGGAAACATGTCTCGATCATCAAGCTGATGGACATTAGCAGTCTTCTACCACAAGTTTGCTAAATTTGAACTAGATTTGGCTACTGCCTGCTTCATTCCTATTCTGCAAGGAAAGCTATGGACAGGGAACTGGCAAGGAATAGGAGGCATAAATTCGAGTTACCCACAACTTAGACTGAAAGCCTTATATAAATCCTTGGGATTTCTAGGCTTTGGAGAAATGTAGTTGGCATTACTGCCTTCTGTTGACCAAGCAGGAAAGTTTAACCGGTAGTCCAGGATACAAATTCTTGACAGTCTGGAGGTGGCTTTGAGATCCGAGGGTGGCTTAAATGTTACTGGTGGGGAAGAGCGAGAAGGGGAAGTAACACATTTCTCAACATTTCCAGGTTTACAAAGCTTGTATGCTGAGCTAGAGGCTGTTAGGGCTTGCTCAGTCTCAAAACAGAAATCAGGAAAAAATATAGAGGGGTGACAGGCAGATAAGCAGTGATTTTTTCAGTTTATTGCTAATATATGTATTTGCTGTCTTTTAGGAAAATGAGAAACCAAATTTTGAATGTTTGAGTATTGATTCATAAAAGGTTTTGTAATTACTATTTATATTCCCTGTTTGAGCATCTCTAGAATGTCATGGTCTCCTGTATCATAGACCTGCCATTGCCACTGTGAAAAACACACTCCTGCCTTGCTGAAAACTTCTAATAAGCAAATGCCAGCTCTTCCTAGCTGCAGTTAGTGTAAAAAAACAATGCTGAGGATTTGTGTGAAGAGGAGAGGCTCCTTTTCCATCTGTTGGCCATGATGGATGAGCTGGGATTTCCCATCCTTCCTCTGGCTTGGTAGAGAGCAGCACATAGGCGGATGAACCCAGCACAGAACAGGAGCCAAGGCTGGGACGGGCACACACTGTTGCTCATTCCGAGGCTGCCAGTTACTCAGCACTCAGTAGAATAAATGTCTGAGGTATGCTTCTCTCTCTGCAAACATTTTGTGGTTTGCTCTTCGTTCAGAGGGCAATGTATCTCCCTCTGAGCTACCTTGACTTTTTTTATCTGTTAGCCTTAATCAGTTACAGGGTGTCATTGTACCTTATACCAGCTAAGCCCAAGGAGCTCAGTCTTGCCAACATGATTCTTCATTTCCCTCCTTTCATCTCTCCCAGAGGTCAAAAATAGCTGTCTATGAGAAAATGTGGTCATACATGAAGTCGGCCGAGCCCTCGGTGTTCACCAAGACGACGGCGGATGGGGTGGCGAGGGTGCGGAAGTCCAAGGGGAAGTTTGCCTTCCTGCTGGAGTCCACGATGAATGAGTACATCGAGCAGCGCAAGCCCTGCGACACCATGAAAGTTGGAGGCAACCTGGATTCCAAGGGCTATGGTGTAGCAACCCCCAAAGGCTCAGCATTAAGGTGGGTGGAATAATATAACAATATCCATGTTGTTATAGTATTCCACCTACCCTGATGTATTGTGTTGTCATTTTCTTTCTTGTGGATTTTGAGGTAACTTAAAAGTTTAAAATCTTCAATATTCCATGGAGTTAAATAAGAACGGTAAATTATGGTTTCATTTATTTAATGCATCCATTTTTTTGTGTTCTCTTCGTGTTGTCCTCTCTGATTGTTTGTTGCTGTTTTAATTTTACAGTTCAATGGCTTTTTCAATTTAAATGGTAAAAGCCAAGTTAACCTGCCATATGTGACGAATGTTAACTGCATGATGTGGTGTTCTTGTTACTTTTTTTCTCAAAGACGATTTCCCCATCCCGCACACTTCAGTTTTGAGCAAATGTTATCCTCCATGCCACCTTCCAATATTTAACCCTGTATTTGCTGTACAGACATTTTGATAGCTCCACGTTCTGTGAAATTTTAGCCAATTTGTCCTCTTGTGCTCCTTTTTTTATACGTTACGATTTCCTAAGCATTTGTGCATTTTTTCTTACAAGTTATGTTTTATCGTTTCAAGAAATGCGGTTAACCTCGCAGTACTAAAACTGAATGAACAAGGCCTGTTGGACAAATTGAAAAACAAATGGTGGTACGACAAAGGAGAATGTGGCAGCGGGGGAGGTGACTCCAAGGTCAGCCTCAATGTCACCACAATCGGGTACCTTAGCAAAGAGTAATCGGCAAGGCTGTTATTTTGCTTCTCAAGGAAAAAAAACTCAAAAAATCAGATGAAAACTATTTCACTAATTGTGGTGGGGGAAAAAAAGCAATTTTCTTGCTCAGTAGCTCTTTCAAAGAAACACTCTTATTTAATATCATCAGCGGGTTTGTTCAAGCTTGGAAACCTTATTTAACTAACAGATAGAAAGTCTAGTGTTGATGGGACCTACACAGAGTAAATCGGTGAGGTAACTGTACAAGAAACCAATGATCACCTCTGGCCGCGGTCCCAACCCCTGAGGACAAGGGTTTATGAGGCTTTTTTTTGCCAGGACCAGCTGTGCCAGCACAGACCTGGAGGTGAAAGGGCTCTTGTTTCCTTTGCCTTTTTGGGGAGGTCTTGGAAATTTTGCCCAGAATATTCAAATGTCACCTTTTGTACAGCACTGACCAGCCTTCTGCACACTCCTATGCAGGAGCCTCGTATCTGTGTTTGACATGCCTTTGGTACAGATGTGGACTCAAATCTGGCTCCAGTGGCAGCACTGGCAACCTTATCACTGCCTTCTGCTGAGCTGAGGCTCCTCCCAGCCTTCCAGGCAGCCTGTACTGTACCTTCACAAAGCTGATTCGATGAGCTCATGTATTGCAAATGTTAACTAGTGTGCTTTCCTCTTGCCAGCTTTGCCCTGTAGGACTGACAGTTTCTGCAGTCTTTAACCCAGCAAGGATAAGCTGTAGCTAGAGTTGGCTGGGTGCTGTTGGTCACCTTGGGTGCCGGAATTACCAAGAAAATTAATTTAAATGACATTGTTACACTGAAAAGTAACGAAATTCATTTTTATAGTGACACTCTCCTACATCTAGTAAAACTGGTTCTTTAGGGAACAATAACTCCTAATCTCTCCAATAAAAATGCTTCAGATTTGGTCCAAAATCAATAATAACAGTAAACTGCAGTTTTGGACAATTACTGCAAATTACTGCTGCAATCTATTCCTGAGAGTTGCATACAGTTGGCTACATAGGAAATTGCTCAGCTCGTCATGTCTGCTGTTTGCAAAAGCCACTGTGTAATATTAAAGGAAGGAAAAGCTCTCGAATTTGGATTGATTCAGTAGCTGGAGGTCTGCAGTGCTCAGCAGCAGCCTGGAGATGAGCACAAGCTTTTTTATGCTTTTTAGCTCTGCTGCTCATCCTTCACAGAACATTTCTGTACGTCATACTTTCCAGTATATTAAACGTTTAATATCCTCCTGGGATCCAGCACCTCATTGTCTAATGCTGCCTCCCTGAAAGAAAACTCTTCATACAAACCAGCTTCAGTGAAGTTCATTGCTTCAAGTTCATTGAATTAAACCCAGCCAATAATACTTACAGCCCTAAGGAAACTAAAGAGGGCTTTTGAAGTGGTCATAATTAGGGCAGGGCTGTCCTTCTATTTTTGCTTGTGCTGGAAGATGTTCTGCAGAGAACGATGCTGTCTATTTGGCTGGCCCTTGGCCTGGTCAGGCAGTGCTGAGGGAGTGGAGTCTGGGGCGCTGTGATAACATGAGTTGGTACCCAGAGAAAAGGGAAGGGGAGCAAACACAATAATGTGTGTTTTGCTGGTTTAGCCCAAAGTGATGTCTGTCTGCAGTTTGTTGTAACACGCTGTGGTGAAGGACTTGTTTGAGCTGTAGTCATCAGCTCTGGGGGCACGGCTCAGCTGGCAGAAGTCCCCAGAAAGAAGAACATGGCGTGTAGAAGACCTTCCACAGAAGACTAAGCTGAGGGAGGCCGGGAAGGGGTTAGTGGCTGTTTCTAGAGGTGTGGTAACTCAAAGGGCTTTTTTGTTACAAAGTAGGTTTTCCTTTGAGGTAGTTCTGTAGCCCTGAGTACTGCAGACTGTGATGGGGCGGCAGCGCAGCAGACAGGCAGTGCCTTCCAGCACACGCCCATGGCCGGCCAGTCCAGGCCCTGCCCCAGCCCAGCAGGAGCCCCGCTGCCCTCTCAGGAAAGAGGAGCTCTGGTGCTTCCCCCTGTGCACTACAGCTCCAAGAGTCTTGCTGGCCTCTCTCTCCTCCCTGTCCTCCCACCAGAAGTTGCCCTCATCATCTCATCCCATCTCTCCAGTTAATTGTTTATATGAACACGTCTTCATTTGTAGAGCATTCAAAGGAGTCACTTTAAAATTGTTATTTTCTTCCCTTTTGCCTTAAAGAAGGTGGCAGCCAGGGGAATCAAGATGGGGTGGTGAAGGTGCCTGAGTTGGAAATACAGACCTTGCCCCCCATCTCACGCAACCATTGCTCACTCGGGGCAGCTCTCTCTACCGGCTGAGCTGACAGACTCCTCTCTCAGCTTCCCCAGTAGAGACCCGGGCTTGGGAAATCGCTGCCCCGAGTCCGCAATCAGCCGCCTCCTACCTCCTGACAGTGGGTTGTGTTAGATGTGAGTCATGTCAGGCTGGTGGTGCCAGTTTCTTAAGCTGAATTCCTCTGTGACTCTGATACTTTAGCTCGCCCTGAAAGCCAGAGGTAAGTATGAGCCTGTTTGCTTGTGCCAGTGCCCGTCGTTGTACTGCAAAGGACCCGGTCACCTCTCCCGTGCTCGTCCTCCCTGCGGTCTAGCATGTGGTGTGCCTGTGCTTGGAGAGGAATGATTCTGAGTTGTGAGTTCGTCTCTTGTTACTGCATCTTCATCGCCACTGGAAAATTAAACCGTGACTTCCATTTTCACAAGGATTTTGAGTCTTGCAGCAGGAAAAAAGAAAAGGTATTCAGTTGGCTTTCTGCAGGTTTTGGATCTGTTGTTTTACGCAGAGTGTAAGGTTAGGCCTGTGGGCATTCTGTGCTCCTGGGGTTCATTCGTCATTCAAGACTTAAGAGACTGTGCCATTTTAATGAGTCTGTTTTAAAGGCCTCAGCTGACATGTGTCTTGTTTTCAGTGCTGCTGGTCTGTGCCAGTGCTGGTGTGGAGCAGAGGGTGCCAGGGTGCTCTGCAGGGCCTTAGCCGTTGGTACTGCCCTGGCAAAGGGAATTACCCCATTTCGGTAGTGGTCCTTATTTAACAAGTCTGAAGGGGAATATGCTCCACCCATACATAATTTTTCTGGGATGCATGTCAATACATGTGGGCTGACTTGGCTGATGCAGACATTCTGGTACATGCATCAAAACTCGTTCACTTAGCCCTCTTAAATGAGCTTGAATTTAGTTTCCTGGCAAAATTATCCTCTCTTCAAATGCTCTTATACATGCAAGCTGAGTTCTCAGTCATGAGAGAATACAAAATAGCAGTTGTGAAAAAAACATATTCCAGGAAATATGTTGCAGTGTATTACAAGTTTGGAAACTAATCATTTTGTTTATTATACAATCCTATAATCTTGGAGCTGAGTGATGGCTGAATAGGGATTTAACAAGAGTTAGACAAAAGAGGATGCAGACGGCGGTCACAGGCTGAGTGACTTAAGTGAAACTAATTATTCAGTTGCATAGGAACAATTTTCTGCTAAGATAAGTTTCTATAGTTCTGCTGTTGATAAATTTCCTGTATTCTTACACCTTCACGGTAACATTTAATGACAACCAACATGGAAGGAGAATGTTTGAATGCAGCTTCTCACCAACTTCATGTGCCAAGATTCCTTGCTAATTATTTGACTTAATTTCTTTAATATATTCTTTTTTAGGTTGATACCTCCTTTGTAGTACATTAGAGAAATGACATGCAATGTACTGTTACTTCATTTTCCAATTGTTTATTTTTAATCATAGAATTACTCTTCCAGTGTGCTTGTTGAGTTCTGCCCTCAGAGCTGTGCTCCATACAATATCCCATTCCCAAGCTCTTCAGAGCTGTGAGTGTGGCCATTAGCAGATGGGATCTGTTCCCCCATGTCTGTGTGCTGTTTTGCTTTGGTACATTTTCAGCACAGCCGTTAGCATTTGCAGCATAATTTTTTTAAGTGGCATATTTTTAGAAGAAATCTGTTATGCTTTATTTTAGATGATACCTGATGCCTAAAGAGCACCATTGCCAAACATGTTGTGAATAAAAGAGAACATTTGGGGAAATGGCTATCTTAAAAAGATGCAGCACAATTTATTTGAGCAATTTATTTGAAATTATGTTCATCAGCATGAATTTCCTTGTCATCCATTCTATAGGCCTGGGTTATGAGCTGGAAAAAGATAAAATGGCTGATCAGAGCCAGTGACAGTAACACAGAGCTAAGTCATGCTCAGAGCTGAGAAAGTAATATGAAATTATTGTATTGTGCAAATTAGTGACAAAGCAGAATAATGCTTTTAAAGGAAGACACCAGAATATTGGTTTAATTGACAGCTATTACTTTATAGCATATTAGGAAATAATACCGTGTATGTTTTGTGCCACTGATGAAGTCTTAATGCTCTAGGAGTTCATTGGAGCATCTCAGAGCACTGCCAAGAAGGGCAGAGAGCCTGCTCTGGTTTGCAGAAATGATAGTGGTGTTGTGCAGATTGTTGAGGGTATTTTCTTGGAAATGGAACTGAGAGATGCAGCACAGTAATTTGGGAAGAGTAGGTTGCCTGCGCTGGGAAGGAGTTGGTGGAGTCAGAACTGGTGGTGTCCAAGAATTGGGAACTGTTTAGTTTTGCCAGTGTAACCTTTGCATCGTGGAGACTGGCTTTGCTGCCTTGCCGAAGCCAAATCAAGACCTGAGTGTGCAAGGAGACCTGTTCGTGCAGCATTAATTGTGGCAGACCTGGGGCTTATGCAGGGACACCATGACTTGCCTTTATGGCCGCAAGAAATCTTAAAGACTTGTTTTTAATATTTGTTTAAATCTTGTTTAAACAAATTTGTTTAAATCTTAAAGAATTGTGCACTCCTTTTGATATTATCTGTGGTGCTTAACAGTTAATTTCCATAGATTGCTTACATGAGTCGTTTATCCTGCGCTGTAAGTATCAGTATGGGAAAAGTCGAGATGGAAGGCTCTGTGATACTGGAAAAGGAAAAAAGGAAAACCAGCAGCTGGAAGTGGAGCTCCCAGCAGCAGGAGCAAGGCCCGTCCTTTGAACATCTCCCTGGGGGTCTGGGCTTGGTTGTTTCTCTTTAATAGTAACTGCTGTCATTTAACATACAAAGGGAAAAGTAAATGCCTTTTTTCTTCTTCAAAGTGACTAATGTTTCAGCATTGTGCTCACGTGGACGCAGACACTTGTGCTGCTCTGTGGATTTCTCTGTGCTCCCAGGCACTGTAACCGTGGGCTGGATGCCTCTAGCTTTTGTACACACGACTAGCTGTTCTTTGAATGTCTTGTGTAACCTTTGGACTAAGCAGCACCTACCTGCAGCCTGCTGAGGAGCCAAGAGCAGGAGTCACAGGAGAAGTCGTTTCAAGAGGAAAATAAAGACGGGGGGAAAAATGGATGTGCCTAGAGACAAGAGAAGGAGAAGGTGAGGGGATAGCCGGCATGCAAGGTAAGTTGAGTCTCTTGCTCGTACCCACCCAGGTTAGAAAGGCCCCAAGCAATGACAGAAAAGGTCCATGCCGCTCTTTCAGATGTTGTAGGTTTGAGCGTGATGTTGGGCACCTGCCCGCCTTTGCTCTTCCTGCCACCCTCTCACCACATCCGTACCTCAACTGTCGGGCACTGCTGTGAATGAGCTACAGTGACTTGTTATGGCTTGTATTCCTAATCCAATTGGCATGTATTATTGCATTAGCACTTGGCACTTCTCTTAAATTATGATCCTGTTAGTACAGAGTTTAATTTGTTTGAGCTACATTTATGAAACATGTAAATATACTTTCATAGAGACAGCTGCTGCTGCCAAACATGGGCTGCAAACTCTGCAGAGAGCAGAGGAACTTGCAGCCTCAGCTGGTGACACATCTGGCTCTGTAGAGGTGTGCACAGTCTGTAGATGTTGCAATGACATCATGTGCTCATTCAAACATCCAAATTTAAAATGTATACCTGGTGACCAAAGGATAAACGCTTCAGATTCCACAAGGATATGCTGGATGCTCCAACCTGTAATGGCAGGTTACTCCTGCCCAATAATGGAGACTATAACAAAGTTCTGTTATGGAGAACTGCTGCAGCTGCTGAGTGCTCAGCAGGAACTAAACCCACCCACTGGCAGCCAGGGAGCTGCAGCCCCAGGATGCTCCTCACCAGCACTCAGGGCCCCGGGGCTTTGAGCAAAGGGAACTGCTGCTGGCTCTGCTGTTGAGGAAAAACAACATCCTCTGCCGGGGGATTTATCGCTCTGCCTCCAAGCACTACCCCAGCCATCGATATGCAGCATATTTCTTAGGTGGCTGGGGGATAGATAGGTCTTGAGGTGCTGAGTTTTAATTTTCTAATTTTGCAAGCTCTTTGTCTTTTCAAACTAGATGGCTTTCACTTTTATCCCTTCCTCTGCCCACCCATAAAGCATTTCAATCCCTCAAATGTTAAATCTTAAGAGATGTGCAACTGCTGGTAACACAGGGCAATGAAAAATGGTGTGGGTCTGAAATAGTAGCAAAGAGCAACCAAGGGCTCATTACTTAGAGAAGAAATGCCTGGTGCTTTTTGCATTTTTCCCTTGAATGTTAAATGTTCAGTGTGGAATACCAAAGATCACTTTTGGAGTCAGAAGGTAGGAAACAGTGATTGACAAGAAGGAACAGGGAGTGACCATATGGGTTTACGCCTGTATTTTCAGGGCTCTTCACTCCTGCTTGAGGTACCAGGCAACTGTAGTCTTTAAACAAACATGGTGGGTTTGGATAATGAGCCCATTTCCAAACAAAATCTTCCCCATCCCTCACGTGTGGGTACATCGCAAAACATGAAGTCATGGCTCAGAGACGTTGCTAAATTGGTAAATTGCGACAGGCAGTTGGATCTGATCTGAGCAAGAGCAGAGCCCTTGAACAATGCATTCACCCGCAGGTTTTGTATCTATTCAGAAGTTATTTCAGTAACAAGATCTGACAAAAAGTCCATTCAATAGTTACAGATCAGTCTGGGATTTATACAGCTTGGGGGAATAAAGTGCCTTATTTGATTTAGATGGGTCTTTAACCTCAAGCGATGCCCTCTAGAGAGTAGTGCTGGATTTGGTGTATCCTCCTGGATTGTTTCTATCTTTATATTTTAACGATACCAAAATGGTTGTTAGCGAGATTTTTTATGGTATCCTGTCAAATTAAGCAGAGAGCCTGGGCTTGATTTCTGCCTTTGTCAGTCCCTGCACAGCCATTGCCTGTACAGGCTGGCTCAGGGATGCAGCAGTGGCCACTTGCCTTCTGGCCCGCTCAGCTCCAGTCAACAGGACTGGGGGCCCCATTCAGCATCACCTCCCCTCCTCCTGCCAGCAGGAGGGGAAGGCTGGTGGTTCAGCGTGATGTGTGGCAGTGAGGGGTTTCTCTGCTGCGCTGGATGCAGTGCCAGGCAGTGGTGCCATTGTTCAGGGTCACATTGAGAGTAGCTCAGTTGGTCGGAGCAGGGTGCTGATAACACCAAGGTTGTGGATTCCGTCCCTGTATGGGCCTTTCACTTAAGAGTTGGACTCAATGGTCCTTGTGGGTCTCTTCCAGCTCAGAATATTCTGTTATTCTGTAATCTTTGTGCTCTTCAGGTATTTGCCTCTCAGAGCATGTTAAACGTGACATGCCCCACATGTTTACAGCAAGCTGCCCTCTCTGCTTCCCCTGAAGTTAGTGGAGATTAGCCAGTGACACCAGCAGGAACAATTAATTCAGTGTTTTCAGTAGTTTTACCCAAGAGGATTTTAGAAAGCATTTTGGATTTAGAAGATGCTTGTTTGTTTGCACCTTATTCCACTTGCCTTTCTCTGACACTGTGAGGGGGATTTTAGAAGCCCAAGTGTTTAACATCTGAACTCTTTGACGTTATAATGATTTTGGTTGGGTTGTGCTGATGTCGGCAATCCCAGGGATGTTCCAACCAGCAAGGACAACTCTGGTCATAAGGAACAAAGGAAAACATTTCTTGCTGTAGAAGTGAGAGTGCTCTAAATATGTCAGATTCCTAAATTAAAAGGATTAAGCAAAACAAACTGGGATTATTTAATTATAAAACAAGTTTATTATTATTTAATAGTAAAAGAAGTCAAAACCCACTTTATAATGTACTAACCAAGACCTGGTACCACTGTGGGCTTTCACCTCCTTCATGTCACTGAGATTTGGACTAGAGAGTAACGAGCCCTTTGCAGAGGCCGAGCCCTTGGTCTGACCATGGGGCTTGGCCGGGGCAGCACTCTGATGCAGAGGGAGGATGTCACACTTCATTAGGAGGGACAGATTTGCCAGAAGCCTCCTGTGGCTTTCTGTTGCTCTGATGCCAGAAATCAGCAATAAATCTGGCCTAGCCAGATACTAGACCATATTTACATCTGTTCTATGCCATACAGTGTGACACAGCCAGAGCCCGGGGTTGTCTTTGGCACTGTGATTTCACCTTCTCCTGTGCACCCAAAGGGCCAGTACCCAAAGAATCACAAACAGCTTTGCTATAAATGCTGCATCCCAAGTGATGTGTGCCTGTATTTCCACAACACTTCTCCAACCAGAGGAATTTGTCGTCTGCTGTTGTTCTACTGGGAAAAATGAACAAGGACCTGTTGGTGACCACACGGGATTGTGCATTGTGGTAGATGCAGTGTTAAGTACACAGGGAGGTCTGGTAGCAAAGGACAGTTCTCCTGGTGACCATATTTGCTGTATGTTTGGAGTCAGCATCCATCTGCTTTTGTGAGAAGGATCCCTACTGCCACTGGCCTTAAATTTCTTAACTTCACCTCTGAATGAGCTCCCTAATGCTGGGTGAGATGGCCCACGTCCCTCCCCGGTGCTGCTGGGGACAGGGATGTCCTGGCCAAGTAGCAGTGCGGAAGCCTATGGAGCTCTCCTGTGCAGGGAGCACTCATAAGCAGTGGAGCTGCAGTGGTTGGAGTTCTTGCCTGGTGTTTGACATCTCCTGAGCCAGCTGGGCATCCCTCCCCAGCTGAAGTGCTGATCAGGTCTGCTGCAGCTTGTGCTCTGCTATCCTGAGCTGCCCCAGGCACACACGAAGGGATGTTTTCAAGACCAAAGAGGAGCTCTCAATGCTGATGTTATTCTGGTCTTCCTTCAAGTTCATGGGTGATTTCTTTACCCTCTACCCCCAAAAAAGCTACGTTTGGACTCTCAAGATGCTGCAAGCAACACTGTTGTGAAAATGCCACGCTGTATCCTGTACACCAAATACTCTACAGAAAATGAGGAACCAGCTGATGGTGGGTGAAGGAACATTTGCAGCTGTAAAACCCAGGTAGTGAGAGGTGCCAGGGTAGCCCATGGGCAGTCCCACGGCCTGGGAGATTCAGTGCAGCCCATGTACTGCCCTCCCCATCCCGTGCCACCCTGAGGAAGCCCTTTAATTGGTGCTTTGAAGAGCCTTGCTTGTTACACCTTTACTTTGCAGCTTGCTTTTCTGAAAGATTGCATCTAAAACTTCTAAATGAATTCTGAGCAATGGTTCATCTGGTTTGAAGGAACAGTGTGCTGTCTGCCGAGTTCATTCACTCTCCTTGGCAGTGATTGGGTTTGGGTATAACATTTATATTATATCCATTAGAGCACAGAATGGGATGTGAATTATCCAAAGCTGTTCCAATCATCACTTAAATCTTTATGGATTGCAAGTAATAAACATAACTACAGTGTTGCTGAGACTTCATGCCACTCAAACCCCAGTTAGACAGAGCTGAAAAATGTCTGCAGATTATTGGGTGAGATGTTCAAGTCCTGAAGTGACTTCTGTTCCTAATTCTCACCTCTAGTGGTCACTGACTCCTTGTATCGCCTGCTGTGACTTGTGAGGACCAACCCAAACACTGGCTACAAAGGCACTGGCATCTTTCCTGGAAAATGGCCCTTTCCTGGCAAGATCGCAATGTTCTTTTCATAAATTAACAGTGCTTTTCCAAGAAACTGCTCAGAGTCTTCACTGCAGTCCAAGTTTGTTCAGGAAAGGGTCCTGTTTACAGCACTAGCACACAAACACGTTGGCCAGTGACTGGAACCCAACTGCCAAAAGGAGTAGCCTGGCCAGCTTTTGCAGTCATACGTGGGACTGCAGCCTGCTGGGCTTGTGTCTTAAGCTGGTAGAAGCTAGTGATGGCTGTAGGTAGAACATCTGGGTTGGGGTTATCTTCTTAAATAGGCGCAGGTGAAATGATGACAATTAACCTAAAAGACCATTAATCAAACCCCTAAAAACCTGTTATGATTAAAAATTTGAGAGGGCCAGAAGTTCTACCTTCCCACTTTTGGGACTAATAAAGATCTACTTCTTCGTTGTTTAATTTACTTATCTTCTGCTTCAAGCTTGTTCTGGCCAGAAAGAATAGAAAGAAATATTATAATGCCATCAGTTTTCTCAGTGGAGATAAAATTTGCTGCAGCTAACCTGAAACTGGGGCTTTGGTAAGAGGAGGCAAGGCAAGAAATCCCTCAGACAGGTAAGGCTGTCTCAAAGAGAAGATGAGAGAGCAGATGGCCTCTGAGTCATTGTGTTCCCTCTTTTCTATATTAATTGCATGAATGGAAGATGGGTAATAATGAGATATAAATGTAATAAATGCTCTGCAAATAGCACATAGCAGCTCCTTCTGAGAAGGAGCATCTGCGTGGTGAACATACTCAGACTGGAAACAATGCCATATTTTGTACAGGATCAACCTGCATGACAAAGTGGTGTAGCAATTTCTGAATTTGAGGGAGAGGTGGCCCAAGTTTTTAACTTTAACATGAAGCTTTGGGGACCCAGCTCAGTTTAATGAGTTTGTTTTTCAAAAATCAGTTCGCTCCATCAGTATCATCCTGTCATCTGAGGCCACCAGCAGCAAAGGGTGCAAAAGGCTTCTGAGTCTGGTGTCCTGCACCCAGATGGGCTGAAGTGCAGCAGGGAGAAGGCCCCAGGGCCACACAGCAAAAGGAAAAGGAGGTTCCCTTTGGGATGGTGTCGTATTAAATTTGGAAAAAAGACTGACACAGCTTGTTTTCTAGCAGTAGCTGATGGCTGAAGAGGGGAAGGAAGGTTATGCTGCCAGCACCTGAACGGAGTCTCCTAACAGGGTGGCAGAGAAACAGAACAGCTGAAACACCAATAAAACCCACTTCTGTCAAGGTGTAAAATCGTGTTTGTGGCAGCCTCTGTAAAGCCTATAAAATGGGTGGGCACTGATCTTACAGTCGTTCCTCTCTTTGAAAAACCAACCATAGCAGATGGCTTAATTCATCTCTGAGGGCAGTACTATCCCATATGAGGCTCCTGGTATTGTTTCTCTAAACTCAAGTCTTCCAGTCATTTGTAGAAAAAATCTTAGCAGGGTTTGGTAGAGCTGCCGAAGAGAACCAGCCTCACAGGTGTAAGCCTGGATGATTCAGATATATTGGATGAAAAGCAGAAGCAGGGAAACAACAAAATCCTTCAGTTATGGGAAGGAAGAAAAACACTGCAAGTTTCTGGACAAGAATACCATCCTGTGGAATCCAAAGTGCTGACATCCCGATCCAAGTGGCCTCATCTCATTTTCTTGGCATACGGAGCACAACATGAGAACACAAGCTCTCAAATCTCTCAATATTTTACTTTTATCAAAGCAACCAAACTAACAGAGAGAGGTCTGGAAACCACACAGGGGAGATGAAAAAGAATCCCATCATAAATTAAAGCATGGAAAAACAGTGGAAGCCACCTAGGAAAGAGCCAAGGACTTCAAGGATATCCCATACAGCTCAACAACAGCAGCATAATTTAAAAAAACAACTGGAAGGCACAAAAGTATCCCAAGAAAAAGGCAAGGAAATGGAAGTCTTTTGAGACAGAGCCCCAGAAAATGCGGAAATGATCCTCTGAGGTGGACAGCAAGAGAAGTACGTGGCTGGTGACACAGCCTTCTCATGCGACCCAGAAAAGTCATTTAGTGTCTCCATTCCTCTGCCTCTAAGATAATTCTAAAAATTCCCCCTTCAGTCAAGCAGTGCCAGGGCAAGCTATGAAAAATCCCCTTCCTAGACCCAGCAGCCATCACTCCTAGAAAAACCCTGCAATTTCCTCTACAACAATCCACAGAACACCGTGCAGCTTGGTGGCTTTGGACTGGCTGGCACAGGCACGGCGCTGGCACTGCCCGAGGGACACTGTGGGGACGGGCTGGGTGTGAGCTGGGGGGTGACACAGAGGATTCGTGTTCCATGGGCTCTGCTCAGCACTCGGGGAAAAATGCCAGGATCCAGACATGGCTCTCTGCGCTTCCATCAGGATCTCGGCCAAAGCCATGACTGACTCTGACTGTTAAATTGAACCAGGCTAGACAGCTACTCAGAGATGAGCAATGGGAAAATATATCAGCGACCAGGCTCACTTTCCAATATATCTACTTATCTTGAGAATTTGGGATTTGAGGCGTCCATCCCGCACCAGTTCATACTGCATTCCTGAAGTGCTGGACCAGGGGTTGCAGGGGCATCACACCTTCTCCCACCATAAGGTTGCTCAAATCCTGCTGCAAAGGAAGCAGCTCATGCATTAGGAGGTTTTGGGATTTATTTCCTGGAAGCAGGCAAATTTGTTCCTTAGGACTTTGATGAAACAGGCTGTATTTTGTGCTTCACAAATGGGCGCCTTTTCTTGCACATTGAGAGGGTGTTCTCGCTCAGGTACAAGATGTTCATCCCAGTGCCCTGTCCAGTGAAGTAGCTGAGCCAGGGGAGGCTGGGAGCTTGCTCAGGCAAATCTCTAGGTCATCTGTGTGCTGGGGGGACAGGACAGGCCAGGCCAGGGAGGGACAGGCACCAGCTACTCTTTCATGTCTGACTTGCCTCCCCTGGTATCTCCCTACACGACCTGACCCTCTCGTACCAGCCACTTGCTCAGCTCCCGTGCCAGGCAGGATGGGGACAGCCCCAGCACCAGGGCGCCCTGGCATGGTGACAGCTCCGCCAGCAAAGCCTGGGTGGGCCTGAAGCAAGGAGTGACTCCTTGGCACCTGTCTGCCCATGCCACTCAGATCCTCGTGCTAGGACAGAGGGATGGACCAAATTGCCTCTCTCCTTCCCAGGCTGAGGGAATGTGGTACCTCACCTGGCAAACAGGGCTGTGACAAATGATAACGAAAACCACAGTTGAGGCGAATTCCCATCTGTTTAGTTAAGATAATTTTAGTTTACTACTTTTTTCTTTTTTTTTTTTTGGCAGTTGTGTGTGCGCAATTAGCTGCAATCTTGGCTTTAAAAAAATAAAGCACCCTAATTAGCATATTAAGCCTCCTCATTTCCCAATACTGTATAATGTTGTGAAAGCTAATCTATAATGTATTGGATGTTATGCAAATTCTCAGTACTCCATATGGGGTTTACAAAGGCATGCAAATTAAAAATAGTGTTCGGAATAGGACTGGGGGGAGGGGAAAATTTGCACAATAAAATATGCAGGTAGGAGGAAAGGTGTTTATAACCTTCTTCCTATTGTTTGTGTATTCTCAGCTGCACAACGCTTTTCAAAGCTGAGAGATGTATTGCATAAAATCTCTCCAAATTGGATAGTTTTTAAATGAAATTTCAAATGAGAGTACTGTTCTCTGAGCAATAATTCACCCCACTCTCTGCTGGGGTTTGTAGGGGGAAGGTAAAGGCACTGAGCTTTCACTGGCAGGCATTGCAGGCATGCACAGCTGTTCGTAGCATGTTCGTCTGGGGGTCACCGGGGGTCTCAACACAGCCCAGCTGCCCAAGAGGGTCCATGGTGGTGGCGTGGCCAGGAGCTGGCCGCTGCCCATCGGTGTAACTGAGCGGGGCAGTGCGTTACCTGCTCCCCCGGGGTGTTGGCAGTGTCTCGGAGCATGCTTTGATCCCGTTAATTTTTTATACCCCTACCTGTAGGAGGATGCAGGTGTAGCTGCAGCACAGCTGGCTTTTTAGGATGCCCTGGCTCCTGGTGGAGGAGCTCCGTGCCTGCTGCCAGCGCCGAGCCAGCAAACACGGTCTGTCTCATGTGGCTTGTCACTGCCACCCGTCGGCTGTGTCCAGCTGAGTGTGTACAGCCAGCCCTGATTGATACTTAATTAGATTACAGCTGCTGCTTAAAAATAGCCATTTTATAAAAATAAAATCTTGGCTGGTGTCAAACTGAGCCCTGTGCAGGCCAGGAGTGAGTGGTGCTGCCTCTGCCTGGACAGCCGGGAAGCTCTGCAGGCAGTGCTGCTGCTGGGACCAGCGGTTCTCCCCACCTTGATGGCTTTTCCCTGCTCTTGCCTCCCTGCTGGCCTGGGTAACACTGCATAGGGTCATTTCGGAGCAGCCCATGGCGCGTTCAGGTCAGGAGCTTTTGAACGTGATCATTTTTCTCATGACACCCCACGAGCTTACTGGGTTTGGCTGCCACCCTCCTGCCAAGGGATCTGGAGCATTTCCGAGGGCAGCACTGCCCAACATCAGCCACCAACAGTGTCACAGCCATCTCAGAGGCAGCTTCTTGGCAGCTGAGGGAACAGGGCTTTTCTTCACAAGCTACTGGTTCCAGCATCTTGCCCTGGCCCAGGCACGGCAGGGCTCAGCCATTCCTGTTGCTCAGAGTTGTGAGCTCTCCCAGTCTGGGGATGTTTCCCTAAATGCCACTGTGCAATTTAGCTTATATTTCAGGTGTTTTGTATAGGTCCTGCTGCTGTTTTTTCTGAGTATCTTCTGCTCTGCAGAGAGTCAGGCACTTTGGGCAGGGGTGGGAGCAGCAGGAGGCAGACATGGGCTGAGCTCCTGTGTGTCCTCTGCTGACAGCAGGCCTGAATGGACCCGAAGCAGGCTGTGCATGCGTCTGCCTGGTGTCATCCATGCAAAGGGCACAGCGCTGCTGAGGATAAGGACCCAGCCCTGTGCAGCCGTGGAGCAGGGATCAGAGCTGTTCAAGCAGGAGCAGGAGTTGAAGATGTCCCTTACACAGGGAGCCTGTCTCATGGAAACGGGCAGGAAATAAAACACGGCATCGCACAAGGAGGAAGTGACAAAACCTAACCGAGAGCTCCTCAGGTGCTGCTTTCCCACACAGAAGGGGCAAATGAGCTCAGCCCCCCTGGGCTGTGGGCTCTTGGCAGCGCCAGTCAGCAAATCCGTTTATCCTGCCAACGTTTCCCACCCTGGGCACTTTCAGCCGGCGTTTCCATTTTCACTAATTTGCTTCATAGAGATCTGCCTTTGCTTATTTTCTGCTGTAGTTCCCTGGGCTGGGGGAGTTCGAGATGCAGCAGTTCCGGGGAGTGCAGCCCAGCACGATGCCTCCGAGCACGGCCCCTGCAGCGCCAGCCGCGGGAGCTGGAGAAGCCACGGCCGGCGGGGAAGTGGCTGTGAGGGCTGGCAAAATCCCCTCCATGCATCCAGATGGGGGTTCTTGCTTTGCAGACGTGCAGAGACACCCGCCAGGCGCGGGGCTGCCGAGCATCGGGGGCTACAAGCGTTGTTCGACCGCGAGAAGCCACGGTGGCTAGTGTGGTGGCTTCTGTCTGTTGGTGCAATAGGGAGGTCCCGCTGGATCAAACCCACCCAAATCTGTAAAGCTACTGCGAGTGCCTGTGGTGCACCAAAGTGGGAGATTGGCCTTGCTTTGTTTCTACTGCCTTCATTTAACAGTGAGTGCCGATTACTCAAAGCGATATGGGCAGGACCTGGTAATGTAGAGATGCTCTAGCGTTAACTTAAGGGGATGATCCAGTTGCCTGCAGTGTAAATACTTTGTGGCCAGGAACCCTGCTTTATCGCTTTGTATAGTTTTAAAGTAGTTTAAAGATTGAATAACATAAAATAACATAATATAATGTTATTTATGTTATTTCCCACGTGAAGAACTCCTGTAAACCTTGCAGTATTGAAACTCAGTGAACAAGGCATCTTAGACAAGCTGAAAAACAAATGGTGGTACGATAAGGGTGAATGTGGAGCCAAGGACTCCGGAAGTAAGGTCAGTCGCTGAAGGTCTTTTTGTACTGATTAGCAATCACATTTTGACCCACTGTTTGTTTATACCAAGAATGACTTTCAAAAATTGCTATTTACATTTTGAAGGTTGAAAGAAAAGAATAGAAAAAAAATAAGTAAGTCTCAGACCATGACAGCATTTTTCTTATATGCAGTAACAGACTGTAGTTGTAAGTATGTTTCACTGTGTGAGTATTTTGCTAGAAAAACATGCTAAGAGAAGCCCCCAAAGCCTCCCAAGCTGGTGTCTTCATTTAAATGTGCAAGTTTCAGCACAGTCACTGTCTATTATTCAGGCCAGCATCTTTTCTTATTTTTATTGAAAAAAAACATTTTTGTTTTGAAATTATTACTTAGGTTCTCTACATGTCAGTATGGGAAGCAGTCACATGCTTGCTAAGGGCACAAATTTTCAGGACAGACAGCTGATAAGGAAAAAATGCCTTTCTTGCCCTATTTGCCAATTCATTTTGAAATTGGTTGGATTTAACTAAAAAGATATCTAGAAATACTAATGGTGAATCATTACCTAAATATTGTATATTCCTTTCTATACTGCTTTGAACCATTTTGCTGCTGTACTGTCCTGTCATCCACCAGCCATGCTATGGGGCTGTCCAGCCTCATGCAGGATCACTGTAGACCCCAGGGCAGGTCCCACACCTGAGGTGGATTGGCCCACTTAAATTGTAGAGAATATTTATTTACACCATTCAGTTAAAAGGAGTGGTTTTCTTGGGTTTTTTTAAATGCTTATAGACCCATTGGGAAGAAAAACTCTAAACATGCTGGGCTTGTTGGAGTGAAGGACATTTTCAAAGGCACCAAGAGGAGGAGGAATCCAGCTCCAGCTGAAATCGGTCGCAGTTGAGTGCCTAACTCCCCTGGTGCCTTTGGAAGTGCTCTCTGTAATCATTCAAACAGAAAACTATAATTTCAGAGCACCCTTTCAGTGTCGGAGGACAATTCCAAGTTCCAGCGAAGCCAATAGTAAAATTTCATTGATTTCAGTAGGACTGGAAATTGCTTAGGGCACAACCCAGTAGCTGTTGTATCAGATAAATTTGGGATCATGGGATATCTGAACACACAGCAGCTGCCAAAGGGAACTGTGATTGAAAAGAAGTATAAATGATTAAGATCTTTAGGTTAAATGGCAGGTTGTTTGCTACAACCACGTGTATCCAAACTGCTGTGAAACACACAGACGCTTACAAGGTAGATCATATTTTACTCTGACTATATGCAAATTTAACTCTCCCTGGAGAGACTTGTTAACTGAGCTCTGTCAGCAGTGTCTTCTTTGGGCACAGCCAAATTTCTTTGGCACCTTTCCGTCCACCCAGGCCAGTGTGGTGTGGCAGCACAGCCAGGGCCGTGCCAGCCAGGAGCTCTTCCTGCCCACAGCCACCCACCCATGCAGCAGCAGAAGGGTTGCAGCTCTATTTAATCCTGTTCCAGAACCCTGTTTTAAAAAATGCAAGCTTCTCCCCCATCTGACATGTATTGAAGGAAGATAAAACCTGAACAGTGATTTTTGTGTTACAATGTCTGGTTTCATTCAATAACTCACTCTCCAGAAGGTGCTAGTTTAGCTCAGGGCTCTGCTCCTTGACCTCTAAGTAACTGACCATCTTTCTAGGGTGGGTTTTTTCCTAACGGTTGAAAAAAGGTAGTTAAGTTTAGCATCTCAAGAATTTTACCTACATTGACCAAACCCAAGTGTATAGTGGTTTGGCTTTTTCTAGTTTTGTCATGGCCTTCTGTAAATCCTGCTGTTTCATGCAGCCACCGGCACAACTTTCCCCTAGTGCCTTTGCTACCAGGGGTGCTCAGCCGTAGGCAACTTTGCTCTGGGACACCGAAGGCCTGGGGAAGTCAGTGACAAAAAAAACCTCATTGCCTTGGAGTCAGCCAGGGTTTCACCCACCACAGGGTGGAGGACAGAGCAGTCACTGCTGTGCAGCCCTGGGCTGCGGGGATGGGGGGACAGCACTGGTCCGTGGGCCAGACACTGAACACCACGAGTGTAGCTGTTGCAGCTAGGGCCGATGCAAAGTAGCCTGTTGTCTGTCTGTCTGTCTGTCTGCCTGCCTGCTCCTCACAGCAGAGCTGACAGTGTGGCTCGTTTCTCTTAGGACAAGACGAGCGCTCTGAGCCTGAGCAATGTTGCTGGCGTGTTCTATATCCTTGTGGGAGGCCTGGGGCTGGCCATGATGGTGGCACTGATCGAGTTCTGCTACAAGTCTCGGGCCGAGTCCAAGCGAATGAAACTCACCAAGAACACGCAGAACTTCAAACCTGCTCCCGCCACCAACACCCAGAATTACGCTACCTACAGAGAAGGCTACAACGTGTACGGCACAGAAAGTGTGAAAATCTAGGGGTACGGCTGCGGGCCAGGAATAAACCCTCTGGGTTTTCTTCTTTCTTTCCTTTTTTAGCTGTCTGTGCTATTCTGTTGTGTGCACCAGGGGGCTGCTGCAAGAGGCTTTTGAAACACCGTCTTGTGGCAGTTTCTAAGTATCACTCATTTAAAGTTCTTCCCTGATCAGAAGTAGGATCAGAAAGGTACCATTCTGTTTTACACACAGAGGTAGCTGGCTTCGTGCTGAAGTGAGTAATTCCTCTCTCCAGCATCATTCTAGTTCAAATGAAAGTATTTTGTTAATTGCTTTAAAAATCACTATAATCAGTATTCTCATCTCTCTTGTTGCTGATCTCTTCCTCTTTGTTTTGTAAGCTGTAATCAGGTCAGGTAAGTGCTTGTAGGAAGTTTCCAAAAAAATTTGCAATAGAACCAAACTTTCTACACTAGAATTCATTATTTCTAAAGGAGGAAAAGTAGACCTGAATTGCTGACAAATGATTCTGAAAAGGCCTGGTTAGCCCCTTGCCCACAGCCTCTGCCCCTCCATGGGCAGAGCTCTCCTGCCCCTCACTGCCAGGCAGTGATGGAATCTCTCTGGTTTTATTTTAGATCTTCACCCTGACAGCATGCAAGACAAAAAGCAGCAGAGAATGTGGCTACGTCATGGATTCGGACCACCTGAGCCAGTTGTACTCTCTCCGAGGTGTCAGGCATGACACGCATTGATGATGGTGCAATGTACTTTTAATAGGAAAAACTGATATTTTTTCCTTCAGTGCCTTATGGAAGACTCTGAGACTCACAACAATGCAAACCATCACCGAAATATTCTTGCTTTGCTTCAAAGAAGTAAAAGAAAAAGAAGAAGAGAGGAAAAGAAAAGAAAAAGAAAAGGAAAAAAGGAAACAAACAAATGAAAGGGAAGACGAAAAGGACTGGTAACAAGATACTGGTATGTGAAAAAAAAATTCTTGTAAAAAAAAGATCAGTGCAACAAAAGCCATTCTTTGATACCACTGCACAGTAACTGAACTTGTGTCCTGAAAGCAACCGCAGCTGGTTTCATCAGCCACCCCAATCGTATCAAATTATGAAACTCCTCCTGACACAAAGCCTCAGAAATCTGCTGCGTGCAAACGCGGACTGGCCTGCCAGTGCTTGTATGAGCTGATGTCAAGATGTTTCAGTATTTACTTACACTGGTGTGATTTTATTTTTTTTCTGAGCCATTTTAACCTCTCCAGCCAATTTGAGCAATTCTGTGTAGCAGCAAAAGGTGTAACATCTGAAGGAAAGAATCTGTGCATTCAAACCAATTAAGGTCAATGACTGAATCTGTAAATCCAAAAGAAGGTAATTTGTGGAACTGCATGTCTTGCTTCCAGATCAGTAAATTAATTTCTTGACAAGGTAGCTAAAGTGCGGGCAGAAAATATTGCATTCCTTTTTTTTGTTCTATCATCAGGCATACCTACAGGTGCTTTATTAAAATTACATTGGGTGGCTTTTAAAATTTAAAAAAAAAGGAAAAGCTACTTGCTGTTTAGGTTCAGACCATATATCTCTTTTCTTGCTGTGCATTTGCATTTTAATTCACTGTTTAATATCAAGCAATGAAGCAAGAGAAGGGCAGGTTAGTTTTTCCCAGGCCTGCTTCTGCTTCTCCCCAGTTCTCTCCCACCTAGCACCGTGCTCAGCTAATGCTTCTCGGTAAAGGTCCTTGTAAAACAGGAGCAAGGAAAGAGGATAGTAACTCCAGTTAGAGCTGCAGTTCCAGAGTAATAGTAAGCGATCTAACACGCCTCCTGCTAGTACTGTTATATTATATCAGCTCCTGCCAACTCTTGTTTCATGCCTGGTGAGAGGATGCTCCTGTCCCTGCCTCTCTGTGAGGAGGACACCGCGCTCCGGCCACCTCTGCTCCAGGAGGAGCTCACTATTACTCACAGCCAACCTCTTAGACAGCAGCAGCATTTCAGCCTTGAACCTCTGCCTGGAAACTACTTAACTTCATCTCTAAAAATAAAAATTTTTTAAAAAAGAGAAAAAAAAAAAAGGCAAAACTTTAAACATATTGTCAATCACATGGGAAATGTTCAATGGAATATCTGCATACTAATTACCTCTAATCGACAATATGTATTTTCCGTAGTTTATGATAGAGTTTTATTTCATCAGTAACATACAATGAAAAAGAAACTCATTTAAACCAGTCTGACCCTTAGGCATTTAGTTTGCTGATGATAGATTTGAACTTTTAATAGGATTTAAAAACAAAAAAAAAAAAGAGAAAAAAAAAAAAGAAAAAAAAAGAAAAAAGTCTTGTTAAAAATATGTATTTCCAACAAAATGTAATATAAAATCATTTTAAAAGCTCATAGGAGAATAATTTATTGTTCAAGTTTTTAATGAGATATTGACAAAAAAATTGTTTGGTTTTCATTTTGTTTTCATGAAACTCTGATTTTTCTTTCAACTTCTGAACACGATCACATCCCCAGCAAGGGTGAGCTAAAGCTGTGCAGTTATGAGTTGTATTTAAAACAAACATTTTTCTTAAAAGCTGTATAAAATATGTATGTTTATCAGATCAATTTTTAAGAGTGGAGGCTTCACACCAGTGAAGGGAGTTTGGTAAACGGTTCGATATTTTTTAAACTTGCATGTAAATCTAAAATGTGTTGAGTGCTTACCAATTCTGGCTACCAACTTCAAGCTATCGGAAGTTTGGCAGTAGTCTCATGATTTGTTTTGGTATATTTTTTTAAATTTGTTTTGCTTTGGGGGCTTTGGGGATTCTTTCCTTTATCTTTTTTTTCTCCTTTTTTTTTTTTTTTTTNTCCTACTTTTGGTCGTTGAAACTGCACTTGAGTGAGCAGAAAAATCGCCAAGCAAACTAATGGCTGTAAAAGCATAAACTGCATGTGTGGGCATCAATTACTGAGCCTCATTTTGATGAGGTGGTGTACAAAGAGTTTTAATACATTTTGTAAATAAAACTGTAAAGAAAAAAAATTAAAGAGCTCGCTTCTCTTTTCTTCAGGGGAGAAAGAGTCCCTCCCTGCTGCTCTCCCTTTGGCCAGTCTGGGATGCTCCTCAGATACTTACCACAGAACCCTGGAAAGGTTTGGATTGAGGGGATCCTTAAAGATCACCCAGTTCCAACAGCCCCACCATGGGCAGCAACATCTGTCTCTAGACCAGATTGCTCAAAGCCTTGTCCAGCCTGGCCAGTTTAGGGGCCTCCACGCTGAACTGAGGACGCTGCTGTGAAATGTGTAATTCTGGTTTGGTAACCTGCAAACCAGCTAATTTTTTAATTTCTTGATGATGGAAGCTGGTTGGTCCTACAAGGTGCACGGAGGACCCTGTGGGGAGCAGAAATGGAGCAGGGGAGAAGCCTCAGGGCTCCAGCCAGGGTGGGAGATGCTCTCCCCTGCCCCTGCAGTGGGTAGCAGCATGGGTAAATAAATTCCTTAAATGTTCACTAAAGAGATGTATTTTCCTGCAATTCCCAAATTTCAGCAATGATTCTTTAGGGAAGAAAACCTTTCACCCAACATTGCAGCTAATCCCAACTCTAATTTACTGAGTTTACTTCACCCACAATGTAGTTTTTCCAAGTCACCACAATCTGAAGTAGGAAGTAATCCCAGTATTAAACAGCTGGTGTGTACCCATTTTTCTAGAGAGCAGTCCTGACCCGCTCCCTGCTGCCTGACAGCCACACACCCCCCTGCACCGGCCATGGGGGTGAGTTTGCTCCCTTCCCCTGGACCTGCCAAAATGTGTCTGCAAGCAGGGCTCAGCGTGCTCTGAGCCCCAGCAAAAGGCCAGTGCCAGGCTGGTGCCAACCCTGCCCCAGGTGAGCAGGCACTGCAGTGCTGCCCTGCCAGGGGCTCACCGGGCACCAGATCATGCACAGTGGGTGTTGAGTTTTACTAATTAACGTGTCAGGTGAAACAGGGCAGTTGGGGCTGTGGTGAAGTGGCACAGCTGCACGCAGTGAGCTGGGAGAGCCTGGCCAGCTGGGATGGGGGCATGGCCTCACACAGGTCTGTGGCCACAGGGATGAGAGGCAGGAGATGCTCTAGGTCACCCGAGGCCTGGCTGGGGCTGTCGGGAATCCAGAGCCTCCCTGGGCCACAAGGACAATGCACTTTGGGCCAAAACCTGGACTTGCTACACAGACTGCAGCAATGGCAGCAGAGCTGCACAACACCCCTGGAATGCTGGGCGCTAACACACCCCAGCACGACCTTGTCTCTAGACTTCTGCAGGTGGGGAATATAAGGAAAAATTCAGAGTAATGCATCAAATTCCAAGAGCCATCAGTGGCAGCAAAAGGACCTCGATAGCGTTCCAGTTTGAGCCTAAAAATCCAAACCAATAGCAGTTCCTCCCCATGGGACACCAAACCTGACAACGAAATAAAATAAATACTGTATCATTGTGGCATAGTTTTTCCTTCCAAGGTTTTGTGCAAAGCACTGCAACATTTATTTTTTCAAAAATAATTATTCTTTATGGTTATTAAAATAATAATATGTCATGGATATTAAAATTTACAAAATGTCTTTGGTGCCCATATTCATCATTTCAGTCTGGAAAATTTGCTCTATTTTGCAGGCAGCAATACATAAACAAGATCTGGATAATGATAGCTCTATTCAATTAACCTAAAGGATTTAAGAACAGAGATAATATTTGCATGGATATTATAAATTTCATAGTAGCATTTACTAAGAATATAATACATCTGAAATTGGTATCAGGGAGGACAATGTCCCCAGGAGCAGCAGCACCCATAGCCCCACGCGCTCTGCCCCCAGGGCCCTGCAGCTGCAGGAAGGCCCAGGCTGGCATTACTCCATGGGACAGCAGCAGCGGGCCAGGGCACCCACTGCTGCTTCTCTCCCAGCCCAGGAGCCCCAGGCTGGAGCCCGAGCACCACGATGGGACACCCCTCTTATGTGTGTCCTGTGGGAGGCAGGTTTGGCCAAAATCTGCCCATCAACATCCCAGTCCTGCTCTGACTCTGTGCTTGGGCTTTCTTGTCTTTGTTTCATCAGTTAACAACAGAGAAATGACTGAGACTGGTTTTTAATATCGCACCATCGCTGCAACAGCATCAACAAAAATGGTTTCCAGCTTCCCCTGGGTACAGGCACTGGCAGCAGCTGCCCTGCCAGGCAAGGAGCAGCCGGACATCGCACAGAACCCAGAGAGGAGTCTGAGCACAGGAGCTGCCATGCACACCTTGCAGCCAGTGCAGCAGCAGAACCTCTGCCCTTCCCTGGTGCAGCTAGCAAAGCTCACTGGAAGCAGCTGCAGCGCTGGTTTGCTGGGTGCCGTGGCACTGCCTGACTGATGTGCTGGGTGGTGGCACCTGCCCGGGCTGACACCGAGGGCAGGAAAATGAAGCCTTGGTGCACGTACCAAGTATTTCTTTATTGCTGTTTCTGTCATTGAAGTGTTATAGCCCTAAATTATTTATGCCACCGTGGCATTTTTAGGATGACAGGACATCTTACAGTAGAGCAAGAGGACAAGATGCTACTCTGCAGCAATTTCCTCCTCCTGGTGAGGAGGCTGTTGGCACCTCCAAGCAAACAGGCAGAGCTGACACCTCAGGGTGAACTCGGAGCTGATTTGCAGCAGCAGATGAGGATCAAAACCAGGATGTGTGGTGGCACCTGGCCTGCCCCAGCAGACGGTTGCAGAGGATTCTCCCATCATCTGTTTCCTGTGGTTTCAGGGTTTTCTTACTTCATTCTGATTTCAGGCAGGGAAGAGTTGAAGGCAGCAGTAGAAAACAAGATAAATCCAAAGAGAAATGGTTCTGAGGAAGGGCTGGGAAACTTGGCAGTGATTACTGACCTGCCATCTCAGAATGAGGACAAGCACAGGGCTCAGGAATGGGACTGAGCTGGTGAGTGGACCACAAAGGGTTAACCGGAGTGCAGGCAAGCACCCCAGCTTTGCTGGCAAGGAGAGGGTAAAGCACTTAAAGCCTGTAAAAAATGCAAAACACAAACCGAAGCCATGATGCTGGTAATGACTGGTGCTTTAGATAATGTTTAGCACATAAATAAAGTAATTGACCAATTAATGAGCATGTGGCAGATGCTTGATATGCTGTAACGAGTGGGGAAGGGTATGATGGAACACCAGAAACTGATTAAAGGAATACAGAAGCAGAGCAGAGTGTGTGAGAGCAGTGCCTGGGCCCTGGGCCAGCTGATGTGGGCAGGTTTGGGGCAGGGCCACACGAGCAGGGAGACGAGACAAGGTCTTGGTGCCTGCTGCGGGGACAGAGTGGGGCATGAAGGGCAGTGGGGGAAACGGGATAACTGTGGGATAACTTATGTTCACTTACAGCCCAGAAAGCCAACCCTGTTCTGGGCAGCATCACAAGAAGCATGGCCAGCAGGTACAGATTATTGTACTCTCTCTACTCTGCTCTTCTGAGATCCCACCTGGAGCAGTGTCCGGCTTTGGGGGCCACAACATAAGGGCATGGACCTGCTGGAGGGAGTCCAGAGGAGGCCACGAAGAAACTCCGAGGGCTGGAGCACCTCTCCTCTGGAAACAGCCCCAGAAGAAGGCTCTGGTGACACCTCAGAGCACTTTCCAGTACCTAAAGGGGCTACAAGAGCGCTGGATAAGGACTTTTTATAAGGCATGGAGTGATAGGACGAGGGGGAGTGGCTTTAAACTGAAAGAGGATAGGTTTAGATTGGATATGTGGGAAAAATTCTTCCCTGTGAAGGTGCTGAGGCACTGGCACGGATTGCGCAGAGAAGCTGTGGCTGCCCCATCCCTGGAAGCATTCAAGTCTCAGAGCAGCCCGGTCTGGTGGACGGCATCCCTGCCACGACAGAGGGCTGGAACGAGGCGATCTTCAAGGTCCCATTCAACCCAGACCGTTCCGCAATTCTGTGACGGCAGGAAGCCATGGATTCGGGAAGGGGGAAGCTGTGCGATGCCGTGCTCGGCGCAACACTGACATGCAGCGGTCGGGACGGGGCGAACGCCGCTTCCTGCCACCGCCACCACCAGACCCTGCGGCGGCCCCGCCCGGGGCGAGCGCCGCGAGCCTCAGCATCCTCCTTCCCCTCTTCTCTGCTGAAGCAGATTTTTCATTCCATTCCAAGCCTTTCGACAAATATTGTATTTGATTTCCAAATATGGCCTGAGCAGGCTAATTACCCAAAAAATCCTCCAAAATTAATGTAAGAGCTGTGGTTTGATCCGAGGCAAATAAATATAAATGGTGTTTATTTAATGTTCCCCTGCCCTTTAAGCAAGGGAAGTTTGCCAGTGTTGAGGGAAAACACCTTATTATGAAATAGCTGAAGCTGTGACCTCTCACAGATGCTGTAGATTATACAGAGTAATTAGAACATCACATTGGACAGGGCTTAATTAATGGGTTCCTGTTACCAGGTTTTCCCCCAGGACCATGGGCCAGGACCACAGCAGGGCAGGGCTGCTTACCCACCCTCCCAGCCCTGTCTGTTCTTCCCCACAATCCTCTCAAATCATAAAAACATTTAGGTTGGGAAAGACTTACCACTGAGTTCAGCCCTTAACCCAGCACTGCCATCATCACCAGTGATGCACGGCCCTAGTGTCACATTCACACATTTTTTGAACACTTCCAGGGATGGTGACTTCACCACTGCCCTGGGCAGCCTGTTCCACTGCCTGATCTACCTTTCAGTGCAGTTTTCCCTAGTACCCAGTCTAAACCTCCCCTGGAGCAACTTGAGGCTGTTTCCTCTTGTCCTATTGCTTGTTGCCTGGGAGAGTAGACTGATCCCCACCTGGCAACGACCTCCTCCCAGGGAGAGGTAGAAAGTGGTTAGGTCCCCCCCAAGCCTCATTTGCTCCAGGCTGAACATCCCAGCTCCCTCAGCTGTTTCTCCTCAGGCCTGTGCCCCAGACCCTTCCCCAGCTCTGTTGCCATTCTCTGGACAGGCTCCAGCACCTCAGTGTCTTTCCTGCCAGGAGGGGCCCAGAGCTGGACACAGGATTTGAGGTGTGGCCTCACCAGCACAGGGCATGGTCACTGCCCTGGTCCTGTTGGCCCCACTATTGCTGATGACAGCCAGGATGTCCTCCTTGGCCACCTGGGCACAAAGACAAGGAGTGTGCCAGTGGCATGTACAGCCACACAACCTGGCCAGCTCCATGCTTTCTCCAGCCCTCTGGACTCACTGATTCCCCTTCGTATACAACCCCCATCAGCAAACCCTCACTGCTGTCTCCACAAATGCACCTGAGTCCCTGCAGAGACCCACGTAAGGAAGAAGGATCAGAAGGACCAGCTGTCTTTTGCAACGTCTCCAGAGGAGAAAATGCTCCCACAGGCATGAACTCGGCTAGAAACTGTTCCTGTGGCCCCTCTCAGGAAATCAGGACATCGCAGAGCACATTCAAGTTATCCCAGCCACAGCACAAAGTGCTTTCACGAAGTTTAATCACTCCCTTTTGACTGCTGCACTTGCCCCACCCCTGACACGGTCAGTGTGCCATCCCACACCCCTTCTCCTGGGCGCCTGCTGCTTCCAGGGATGTGCAAACACCTCACTGCTCCTGCCATGCCAACGGCATCACACGTGAGGACGAACCGTCCTGCCAGGACAGGTACACGCTTCCTCCAAGCTCAATTCTAAATTATTGTTTCAACGTCCCTGTCAGTGCCTGGGGTGACAGGCGCTCTCCTGGTCTTTGGAGATGACCCTGTGCTCAGAGAGCCCCACGGTGACCTTCTTTGCCCACCGCGGTGTGGCAGCGCTGAGCTCGGGGGACGCCGCTGGCTGCAGCCCTGCCCGAAGCCTCACCTCATGCACACTCCAGTAAAGCCCAAGGACTGCAGTGACTTTGATAGAAGGGTTTCATTTGAGACTGCCCTAATGAGGTAATTAAAAGGACCTGAGTATTTAGCTTAGTTACTCTTCTTTTTAGTAATTCTTTCTCACCTCTAATTAGCTGGATAACTCCTACCCAATTCTCATCCCAATTTGTCTGTGTCTTTCTTCCACTGCAGGGCCAGGATTCGTTATCTTCTACGATTCACTCAGTTAATCAGAACAAAGCTAATCAGGAGAGTTTTACTGGCCACGTCTATAAGCACACTAGTATTTCAAACACAAGCACCAAGACAACATGCCTCTATTCCAAATCCCAGATTACTGAAAGCATACAGCACCAGGGATGCTTAACTTTTGATCAAAATTCCCTTTATATTGTATTTAAAAAAATACCTCACCAAAATCCCAACAAACCAAAACCCCAAAATATTTAAGAGACAAGTCCCTGTGTTTAATAGTATTAATATTTGATACCAAACCGAGATTTTAATGGCGTTTGGACAGGGGACAAATGGCTCCAAAGAAAGGTGCAAACTTGACTGGATGCAGGAAGGCAAACCCGGAGCCCCTGGAGAAGGGCAGCACATCTGTCACTCCACGGCAGGCGCCACACGCTGTAACCAGCCCCTGGCATCTCCAAAGGGACAGGTACAGAGGGCTCCTCAGCAAAGACAGGAACCACCCCCACCACCATTCCAACTAACATCCAATTTTCATCACAATCCATACAAGTAATAAAGCGACCACACACAGAATGATTTACGACCCATTGAGAAAACTATTGTTTATTTAGAAAAAAGGTTACACTGGTAGAATTTAGCAGATAAAAAAATTCTTTTTTTTTTTTTTTTAAAAATGTCATTGTGAAATTTTCAGACTAAAGTTCAGCAATACAAAGCTCCTGTAGCTGTAACTGAAACTTAATTTATTTCAGTTTTGAAGAGAGCATTTCCAATCAATCTAAAAACAACATGACAAACAAAAGGTGTGACGGGACAACTGAGCACAGGTTTAGGTTGGGATGGGACATGGTTCATTCATTGTTTCTTTAAACAAGTCAACGTTATACACAATATACAAATAATCCCTAAGCATTGCATGAAAACAGTGCTCCCACTTAACTTTGTTTTTTTAGTTACCGATATTAAAAACAGGCCAAGTAATAAATAAAAACTGAGTTTAAATGAGGTAAATCCAAAAAGGTTCAATAACTGTTTATTTGTGGTTTTCAAACATCTAAAAGAATGCAATTTCAAATTGAAAGAATTACTAAACTCAGGCAGTATTCTTGACAAACTAAAGTGGAACTATGTACACATGAAACCTCATTTGCACTATGGCAACTGTTTGTTTGCAGCACATTGTGCTAAAATATGGAATAGGTAACACTTTCAGCCAGGTACTGAAAATAAATGTATAAGAAACTAAGCAACAAGTTAAAAATACAGTAATGTACAACTTAACAATTAAGTTCTTAGCATGGGGAAATAAAGCAGAGAACTGAATAATTTAAGGAGATGCAGATGGGTCCTCTTCATTCACAATTTTCTGTGCAATCTATACTCTGGAAAATACATTTCTGGTCACAGCTGGATATCTTCCCATTTCAATGTCACCTGCAATGAAGGTGTACATAATTAGAATTGGATGTTCAAATGAACACTGATCTCACAACTTCACATTTTATTCCATTCACAACTCAAAGAATGAGGGGGGAAATAAAACTATTTTTATTATTCCCTAACTCTAGCTTATTCCACAGCAAGAACTACATTAATATGAGCACTGCACTTATAAGTAGTGAAATGCTAATTTAAACATACAAATAGGAAACATGTAGTCACTTGTGAAGGCACACACTCCTTTAGAGGTGCAATCCCCTCAAAATGTTACTATCTCTAAATCAGGCAAGAAATAAATGCAGTCAATCAGACATTGTACATTAGGAAGAACGGTATCAAAGATCTAACAGGAGCACAGGATGAGATTCCACAACTGTTGCTATACAAAGCACTCTTTCATACTTCACTATGCACACCGTGGGGTGCTGCCAGCGTTCCAGGCCACAGCTCCAGGTTAGCCCATTACACATCTGGGTGTGAATTCCACAGTACCACTGACATTTACCTGAGCACTTGTTACTTACAGCCAGCAGAACACAGCTGTGCTTTTTTAACTAATGGCAGTCCTCACTTTATATTGAATTGCTAGTCATGACAAAACTTCATATTTTACTATTAAAGAAGCTGTAAGTACTCAGTAGTGAACTTCATCTACCAAGACTGGGCCTTTTTCTTTTGTTCTAAAGTAGCATTTAAAAGAATAGGGAAAACACTGGGATTCCTCCACAGTGATCAGATGATAACGGCTATGAAGGACAAAGAGTCAAGGAAATTCCACCAAATTCTTTCCAGAGAATGCTCGTAATTTTCAGTTTAGAAACTATTCACAGAAGTATCTTTCATTATTTCAAGAAGATAAAAAGAAATAGTATTAAGAAGCAATAACCTGAACTCCCATTCCTTTACCACCAAAGAGCAGCTGGCAGCAGCACAAGCTGTGTTACCCAAACCCCTTCACGAATGTGCCCCAACCGCCGTGGCTGAATGAGCCTTGACACCAAAGGGAACACGAGATCCTTTCTGAAATAAGCCCCCTTTGCTCTGAGGTCACAATCCACGAGTGGAGGAGTGGAGACTTTTCTCAGACATTCAAATCTTGTTTTTTCTTTTTTTTTTTTCTTAAAATGTAGAATTGTACACTGCCTTATCTATAGAGATAAACAGCAGTCTGTGACTAAAGTTGGACAGATCAGGTGAACTAATTTAAGTTCACTAGGACACTTTCCCTCCCAAATAACTGAAAACAAAACATTTCAAAACTATTAAAATAGCTCAGTGTAGAGGAGAAAAAACTCCTACCTCCACACCCATAAAACAAAACTTACGTGTCCCCATAGCTGCATAGGTCTGAAAAAAAAACCCCAAACCATTCAGAGCCCCATCAACTTCAAAGAACAATTGATTTTTCCAGAAGATCCAGTCTGAATAAGGGTTACTCAAAACACCCTAAACTTCCTTTTCTTTCCTTAAATAGTTGATGTTTTCATGCCAAAGTTTTCCTTTATCTTCTTCCTCCTCATATCAGACCAGATCAAAGATTATGCAGAGACACTGAGCTAACTGCACGATGTAGCCCCCTGGTTTAAAAGCTACTGCTTTCGTTCAAGTAAGAAGAGGATACAAAACTGGAGTTTGCTACATGTTAGGCAAGATATTGTTAAGTAACAGGTAGATTATCAGACTGGTGACTATCAGACTGATATGAATCCACTTCTGCTTTTGTATGGCAACTTTTCTTGGAAAAAGCAACAAAGATGCAACTCCACCAAACGCTGCTGCCATGCCACATCCCCTGCCTCTTTCCCCCCACCCCCCCCAAAAAAATCCGAGCATCTATATAATCTCTGTGATGATGATGGGGAAATACTTTTCCCCTGGGGTAGCAATAAAAAATTACAAATAATAATAGCAATAATATTTTAAAAATAATACTAGTAATTTAAAAAAATAAACAAACAAACCCCATCACCTCCCAAAATCACACATACCCATAAAAACTCCCAAATGTGAAACACAATCAGCCAAAAAAAACATCCTCATGAACCAAAAAACCCCAAAACAGCATCCTGCCACCCTGGGTGATTTCAGGCTGTTTTGTCTGTATATCCTTTACCAGTCAATGGGACCCACAGGAGGTATCAAATCAAACAAATTACATAACAAACATTTTTACCTTGCCTGAAAGAATCTTCATTATCTATGCTTGTCTGAAGATTTATGAGTAGATCTAGCGTTAAGGAAAAAGATATGTATTTTGATACATATAATAAAGGGAAGCTCATTTGCATAAATTTTCTGAAAGGTCAGTGTTTAAAAGGATATTGTTTCTTTTCTTCTTTCCCCCCAGTACTGTCCCGTTTTTCTTTCTTCTCTGTTTTTTCTTTGTCGTGTCTTGATTCCTTTAAAAATACACATATAGGAAATAGCTTATTATGGTACCCATTGTACAGGATGTTTAGGAGGACTGTAATGTTTAACATTATAACTGGACATAGCTAAAACAAAAATCATCACTCAAAATGACAGTACTCAGCTTCTATGACTTCTGAGATTATTTTATCTTTCTCATCCAGTTCTCTGGTAAGTGCCAGCAGCAGAGCTGCAAGTGGGAACCACTGTTTGGTGAATTCAAATGTAACTGCAACATACCTGCTTCCACCAAAAGAAGCTGTGCTGACACATGCAGAAATCTGAATTACAGACTATTTTCATCTACTTGCTTACCAAAGCAGTCTGCAAATATTTTAGATTACTCAGAACCTAAAGTATAAGTTCTGAATTTTCCTGGCTACTGCCAAAATTAACTAGTCCTTCAAATGATCCTGCTCCTGCCAGGAGTGACTGCTGAGATATTTAAAGCCACAAGATACCAGAAGTTTCAGAAGCATTTTCTTATATACTCACAGTGTATCTCTTAATTTAGGCTATAAAACAGAAATAAATTTTAGGAAAAAAAGATCAGCTTGTTCTGTCAGCAACAACAATAAATAAACAAGGAGAGAACAGCTTATTTTACCTTTTTGCTACCAGAGGAGCTCTTCTCCATCTTTTCTGCCTTGATTGAATCACCTTTCTCTTTTCCTGAAGATTTTGATTTGCTTTTCTCCTTCTCTTTTTCATTTAAGCGAGGGGAATCAGAAGGACTTTCACTTTTGCTATGTTTTGAAGAACCAGCTAAAAACAAAACAAAGTTGTAACTCTCAGCAAGTAAAAGCCTGACAAACACACACACAAAAAGTAAAATACATACTTGTGCCATTTTCCTCTTTGCGTCGTTTGGTTGAATCCTGTGGTACCTCTCGGTCACTGTTTGAATGATCCTGGCACCAAATACAATTATGCAGATGTTAGCAGACTAAAAAATACTCCTGGAGTAGCACCTGCTTATATTCTTATTTTGGAGAACTAATTTTTGAATACTTAGAACGCAACTGAGGTTTTACATCTTGTGTGAAGTTTCTGGAGATCGGTTTGGAGGGAGGTTTGAACACATTACTGCAAACCAACCTTTGGAAGAGTAACAGAACAAAAAAGCCACCTCTGATATAGATCACTTCTGCTCAGGTGGGCTGTACAGCCAATTATTACTGCAATTACTGCAAGGGCTTGGAACAGAAAGCTTTCCAAGCACATACCAACTGTCTCAACTAGTGCATTAAAAATGTCACCAACCCTTTTTCGATCTTTCCTGTCCTTTTCATCTTTCTTCTCTCTCTCTCTGGATCTTTCCCTTGACTTGTCCAAATCTTTCTTCTCCACTTCTCTCTCCTTACTCTTGGACAGTGTTGGAGTAGTGTGGTTTATGTAGTGCTGTTAAATTAAGGCAACATCATCAAATATTAATATGTATCCCTAGACGTGTAAATAAAAAGAAGTCTTATTCTAACATATCAGATCTAGCTCAAATATTAAACATAAATACTTTATTAGCAAAATAAAGAGTGATTGAAGACATGTTCAAACTCATCATCTATAATTCAACCTATAGCTTATTTACTCGATTTACTCAATTCAAGAATATTTTCTCTTAACTGAAACATTTATATTAAATACACACAACACTGTTCACCAGGACTGTTGGATGCATGAACACAAACCAGACACAGGGCTACAGAAACAGGATATGAAGGTTACTGGACTCAGTTAACACCTGCAATCTTGCCTGGAACAAATGAATGGAATCAGCTGCTTAAATAAGCTCTAATTTATTTTTAAAGACAAATCTTTATCAACAAAGTATTTAGGACAATACTTTGAATAATGTCTTTTAATCTAATTTCTAACCTTCAAATGAGAAAAACAGCTGAACATAGAAAAGAATTGGTTTTTTCTGTAATGTGTTCTAGATTGTTATTTCACTATCTCTTCTAACCAATTCTGGTAAGCTCCAAAAGCCGGGTAGTGCATGTGTTATATAAATATGGATACATTACAGTGATTACATCTGTAAATCTGTAAAAATTACATCATTTTAAAATACAATTATATCATTAGATCTAAAAAATATTAAGAGCACATTTTAAATTAAAACCACTTCCCTTGGTATTTAAGTTACACCAGCACACAGACTTAAATCAGTATACTTCAATCTTTCCCCAGTTCCGTAAGTTAACAATTTCATTTGGGGACAAAAATATCTTTATTAAAATGTTCTCTGGATTTCTTTTTAGGGAGACACCTTACTTAAAAGGACACCAACAAAAGAGGTAAGTGGAAGATTAGTTTAAAACAATCAAGATATCACTTGAACCAAACCAATTAGTGTTTCAAACAGCTTTCAAAATGAAAGTAATCCTCTCCTTCTCCATTTTCAGTAAATGTTTAACTTACCAAAACCTGATGTTAGTGATCCTATGTTAAAAGTCACACTGACAAAATTTAGGTCTCCTTTCTTTCATTATTTCACTGGAATTTTATTATCCTACAACAGAGACTGAACCTTCAATACCTCTTCCACTAGATATTTCTTGCTGCTCTTTTCCCTCACTCCTCTTTTCTTATTCCATTTCCTACAATGCCATTCCACAAGTAAATTTATCCCTGCTCTCTTCGTTGCTGACAATGACATGCAAATACGTTTTCTCTAAACAGCCCCATTCAGTTGTCTGCTAGAGCTGCTGTCCACAGGAGAAAGCAAACTCGTAGCTCTGCTTTCTCCTGTTCCATTTCTTGTGTTCTCATGGCTGTTCACAACAGATTCCGCTGCTCCTCTACCATTCCAATGCAGAGTTTTGGAAAACTACATCCATCTTCCCCCACCTTTACCAGAAAGACTTTATCAACTTGCTTCTAGAAATGCTACCAATTGATGACACATCAAATTTTGGGTGCTTCTGTGTGGTTTGTAACTTGGACAAACAACAAAGCAAGAAAAAAAAAAACCTAACTGAAGTCTGGCACCATTTATTTCATAACCTGCAGTATAAACCAGTATTTCCATTGCCTGGCTCCAGAAACAGAACCAAGTCAGGAATAAAGTCTGTAAGCAGACAACAGCACTAGACTTTTAACCTGCAGTGGAAGCTGAACTCATCAAACTTACAGGCTTTGAACATCCCATCCCTTTCCCTTCCCCAAACAAGTACATGGAAGTAAAGAACATTTAACTTGTCTTACACCATGTACAGGAAACATTGTCATGAAGTGCTTTAAGTCTGTTAGAATGGCACCGAAGAGTGAAGATTAGTTCATTGAGTGAGAAAGATTAGAAAAGAGTGTTTAGAAAAGGAAGGAACAGGTTGGACACCCCCCCTTTTTCCCAACACTTAAAGAATAAATCCATTTAAAGGTCACACAACTGCAATACACTTCCAGCTAAGTGTACACAAACACATTACAGTTAATACTAAAACATAACTTTTCAAATTAACTAGAAAAATAAAGCTGTTTGCTGATAATTTAATTACAAATAGCTCCACTGCCTGCTTAATTAAATCAATGTGCTAATATGTAAAATAAATATTTTAAAATAGAACTTTAGCTTAAGTAATGAAAACATAAGCAAAATTTCAAATTAACCAGCTGAATCTTGACTCATACAGTAAGGAAGGGAAAAGTGAGATTTTACAGATTCCCATATAGCACCCTTCAGGCAGAGGTGAGCTCAAGATAAATACTATAGTTCTGTACTTAAAAAAAAAAATTAAATATACAAGATATGATGATAATTTATAAAAGTATCTGGATTTAATTGGCAGACACTGTAATTTCATCGATGTAAGACTAAAGGATGTTTCCCGTATACACTATCCCTATAAGAAGATACACTTGGTTTTGGAAAGATTCCATTTATAAAAAAAAAAAATCCATCAGCAAGTGTCCATTACAGAAACACAGCTATTTTGATTTAAAACAAAGTGTTCTGAACACTTTATATAAAGATAACTACAACTAAAGCAACAGTGTAAATACAGAACAGAAAATGGAAATCCGTAACACATTTTCAAATTAAGTGAATATAAGTAATCCTAGGTAAACCTAAAAAGTATCAAAAAAGTCCAAATGTCAGCATTTTCCAAGTGATAAACCTTTGTGCACTTTAGTTACACACTGGTACTGACTGTGTGATCAAAGGCTTTAACAGCAACTTTAGAAGATTTGACCCATTTCCTGTCAGTCACATCCCCTGACGTATAAGCAGGTGGCTGTCACTGTTACTGTACAACTGTTACGATGTGCTTGAGTTTTAAAAAAGCAACAAAATAGTTACAGAATCTGCCTAAAATTCAATATTCCCAGTGCTTGGTAGGCCACACCTGGAACACTGTGCTCAGATTTGGTCCCTGCTACATGAAAAGGATGTGGACAGGCTGGAGATGGTCCAGAGAAGGGCCACCAAGGCTGATCCAGGCTTGGGAAGCCTGACACGAGAGGGAAGGCAAGCGTGACCAGGATTTGCTCGGCCATGAGAAGAGGAGGCTTAGGGGAGACCTTATCACCATGTCCCACTATTTAAAGGGTGGCTACCACGGGAGATGGAACAATAATGGGTAATGGATACAAGTTACTCCTGGGAAGATTCCAACTGGACACAAGAGGGAAACACTTCACACCAAGAACAATCGGCCACTGGAGTATCTCCTCAGGGAGTGATGGATTCCCCAGCACTGGACACTTGTAAGACCTGGCTAGACAAGGGTGCTGGACCATCTTGCCTACACCACATTATTGCCAAAGGGCTGGACCAGCTGATCCCCGAGGTCCCTTCCAACCTGGGATTCTGATTCTATGAACTCCTGAGAGCATTCTTTAGTATCCCTTCTCCTAAGACAATGAAACTGAAGTGCATTTACAGGAAGCAAATACACAAAGATGATAATTCAGGAGGTTGTCTGTGATGCTCAGAAACACAATACTATAGTACTAGAACATGAATACAGTTGTAAGGGGAAAAAGTATCAATATTCCAGAGATGTCTCAAGTATTCTTTGTTTTAATGATCTACTGTACTTTAATTGGTATATTCAAAACTCCTCAAACAATTCTAAGAACTATTTTAGCTTTCTATTAGCTTTTCAGCCAAACAAATGGCTTAATCATATTTCTGTGTATTCACAAGTTTTAGAGGTGAATAGAAGAGACACTGACATATCACATCTCTTCAAAATACTGACAGAAAGGTAAATTCAGGGGATTTTTGTTATGTTGCTTCTACATTACCAACCATCTCTCCTGTACAGAGGATTTACACACCAGGACAAAAAAAGTCCATCCCTCTATTACGACACTAGTATTTACAGGAATGGAATTTAAATTTCTGATGGGAGTTTGCCACAAGAGCAAAAGTTAACTTCTCTCTGCAACAAAACATGAAAATAAACTTGGCTGGTTTCTAAAAGATTCAAACCTTTGCTGAAGAGTCCTTGAGTTCGTTGAGGTTGTCCTGTAGAAAATGAACGGAGATGACACGTGAGCTGGAATAGTTTTCAGAAACCAGAGGGACTTTGGGAAGCACGGCCGTGCCCTTGAAACAAAAAACAGCTACTCCTTCTGGAATAAATCTTATGTTAATACTGTACTCTGAATAAAGCTAGGAACTAAAATACTTTTTAAAAAGAAAGAAGGAGGGGAAAAAAGACAGTCATTATCTATTCTCTAGACTCTGCTATTAAATAAACTACAAAATAAGTCTATATCTAATTCTTCCTAAAACAGTGAAAACACATTCTCCTGCCTAGACAAAAATAAAAAGTAGTCAACTCTAAATACAGCTGAACAAGAGGTGAAACAGGTTTAAAATATTTTTAAACCTGTATCTTCTCCACTTTCAGTTAAATGTGGTAGAAGTCACTCTAGAATGCCCTTATGCTGCCATTTATAAAAAACTTCATCACTGAGTAGTTATCACTGTCATCTGTTTCCTCAAAACTAGTAAAAGCTATTTGAATTCTCCAAAATCAAGTTAAATCTTTCAAGTAAATCTTACACAGAAAAAGATGTACTTTGAAAAAATAGAAAAAAGAGAAGAGCTTGTTCTAAAGTTGGTAAGACGGTGAAGTTTAAAGACCCACATAATCCATCACAGTGCTCTTGATGAAGTATTGGTAACTTACAGTTTTAAATGTTCAACGTACTGCAAATTCAAAGATTCCATGAACATAGATGGTTTAGAAATAATATAAATATGGAGCAAGGAATGGCTACCCTGAGTCTTCAAGTAGGCTACGCCCATGGTTTTGTGCTGCGCTTGAGTGCTTGGGGTTTCTCTTTGCTGGGTAGGAGGCTTGGTGGCCACATCTGGTTTTATCGTAACGCAGGGCTCAACATGGTGGGAACCCATTGGAAATAAACAAACCTCGAAGGGAAGGTACAACAGAAGCTGCATGCGCACTGAATATACACAACTACAGGAGAACTGATCACCAAGGAGACTTTAAAATGGAACTCCTTTCAAGACTCCTCCTTAGAAGGCACAAATCGGTATGATGCTCATCAAGAAGCCTGATGAATTCAGAGGTATCGTACATCCCGTATCATCCAGGAATCTTCAGTGCTATAGATTCTTCAAAGAAGTGCAGAAAAATATGCTCCACTCTGTTGCAAAGACTCATTTGCTTGTAGCTACCATTGCACTCCAAAAAAACTGACTGCTTAGAGCAATGAGGCACTTCTGTGTAAAAATTCTCTTGAAATTTCCAAACACTATTTTACAAAATTTGTGCTAGGTCCTTGAAGCATTATTTTGGTTAATTAAAAAATATTTTTATAGAAAAAAAGACAGTCCGCCAATAAAGAAAAGGAATGCATTTTCTAATGCAACATAAAACCTCCAGTGGTTCCAGTGTATACTCGGCACAAAACTTGAAGGAAGTCGAATACTGGCATCCCAAACTTGTGAGCCTAACATGGGTGCTGCCTTCCTCAGGCTATACTAACCTTTACTGTTGAGGAATGTGACGGAGAAGAATGTGTATCAACTTTGCGGCGTTTTTGTTCTGAGGAAAGAACAGAACAATGGCATTATTAAAACACAGTTCAAAGAGGAGAATCAAATAATATCACTTTCTGAAGTACCAATGTAATTAAAGCTAGATTTCTTACCACTATGTGAATTCTGTTTTCCTTAAGCTATCTAGGGTTAGCAGCATACCCTGACCGTCTTTATGAAAGTTTGCAGCAAAAGTGTAATGTGAACGAAATGCTGTGAAATTATGCTCACTCCAAACTTCCATTTTATGGAAGTCAGTATCTGAATTTCAGAATTGCTATGAAGACCCTGAACAGGTGAACCCTATGAAAAGCATTACAGCCCTCCCTTACATGGTTTGCCTTAAGCAGCACAAATATAAAACTCAACATCAGCCTCAGATAATAACTTAAGGATTTGCTAACCCTTAATGTAAGAAGGGACCGATAAAGCTTTCTGCATCCTTCTTAAGGAGTATGGCGTATATCTTTCACTTTCTCTGTTCTCTTCCAATTCAAAGGTTGTCACAAAGCTCTCAGAGTACACACAAAGTTTTTGCATTACACTTTTGCAAAACTTGCACGGTCAAAGTTATACTAATACGTTTTAATAAAAGACCATTTAGACTTACAGTAAAACAAATGACAGGCTTTGTGAGAACAAGCATTCACTGGAGATGTGTGAAGTTCACACACTCACATAGTTTGCCTTTTGGAGATATTCTGACCACCTCCTTTAGATATTGACTGTATTGAAAAGCCAGTGCCAAAATCTTTTTATGCAGGGATTCTCTGATTCTCTCTCAACTTCTCTAGCATTTTTGACATTCAGTGATTTTCAAGTGACATATTCTATTTTTCTAGACAAGAACAGAAACTAAATATTCAAACCTACCCCTTTCAGATTCTGATGTTTCTGATCGGGGAACAGGTGACTTCAAGGACCCAGCTACTGGCACCTTTTCTCCTCCTTTAGCATTTTCCTTGGATTTCATTTCCTTTGCTAGATCTCTTTCTCTGGACGGCTCCTTTTCTCTCTCCTTTTCTGCAGTTGACTTTGACTCAATGATGGTAACAACCGTCTTGGACTTTTCTTCTTTTGAAGCTTTTTCTTCTTTCTTCACCTTTTCCTTCTCTTTGTCAGATTTTGGCGTTTTCTCCTTGATCTCTCTTGCTTTCTCATCTTTATTTGCCCGTTCTTCCTTCGGTTTATCTTTCCCATCTTTCCCAAGTGCCTTCATCTCCGGAGTGGCAGCTGGAGTCTTGTCTTTTTTTTCTTTATCTTTTTCCTTCCCGCTTTTTTCTTTATCATCTTTCTCTTTAATAATTTTGCTGCATCAAAAATAAAAAGGTCAATTAGCACAGATACAAAACACAGCTCTAGCTTTACCACAGAAGTTTTACTTCTGAGTGTTTGATAGAACTTCCTGGAGCAGTCACTCTAAGATTTCAGATTTGCTGTTTCTTTATCAGAAAAGCAACAAGCAAACGTTCTCATTTATCTTTTTTTAGCTAAAATGAAATGCATTTAACAACAATGTCAGATCAGCAAAACGTGTCTTTTGAAAGAAATAATATCTTTTTTTAAACTTTAAAGAAATGGAAACTATTTACACAGAACTCAGAAGTGAAAATAAAAGGCAGGTCATTTTCAAGCGTATTTCTGTGGCTTAGAAGGAAGAAAATAGAGAATGTGTAAGAACAGTTTTTCTCACCTATTAGACGCACTGTTTCCATTGCTTGTTGTCACCTTCGGTGTAGCGTTGACAGTTTTATTAATGACTTTCACCACACCCTGAGACTTCTCCTTTAGTTTATCTGCTTAAAAAAAGAAAGAGAACAGCCCTATTTCAACAAGTTAATATATATCCTCTTGGTTAAAATACAACAAACAGCTGAGCATGTTCATGTCAGGTCATGTGTTGCTAACAGCTAAAATAGGCAGCAGAATACTCTCCCAAAACCAAGTAAAAATAAAGAACACACACTGATCCTATTTAGCATCACATTTACATTTTTTTCTTTCTAGCCTAACAAAGCTAATTTTGAGAGAAGCTTGTAATGTCAGAAGAATTCTACAAAAAAATAAACATATAATAATCATAGGTGTGTTTACCAGTCTCCTCAGTCGTGCCCTCTTCCAGTCTAACTGTATTTATTGTGAGAGACGTAGGCATCCCAGCACCACCTGGCCCATTTTGTACTGTTGCAGGTACAGCATTCCTGGCAGGTGGGTCTTTGTGGTGAAATTCATTTTCAGGTATCATGAAAGGCTTCCTACTTTTCAACTGTCCAGAATAGCTGCAAGTCGCACAGATTGTTAAATATGCACAAACATAAAGCAAAACATGGGTTGAATCTTAAATGCGGATCTAATCTAACAGTTCATCTGTTATTTATTTCACAGTTTTTCCTAACTGATACGCAGTTTCTTCCCCCTTTATTGATGAGCTCAAAAGAAAGAGAAAAACAAACAAACCCACTAGACACGGAAGCAGCCCTAGTTCCACACCCTCTTCCTCACCGCCACACACACACACCCCTGGCCAAACACACAGAACAAACTGACTGCTGACAAAACTTCAAACTGTTAGGGCAACCTGAACTGCCCCTCAGGCATATGAGGATGATTCCACATTCACCACAGGAAGATGTAACATGTAACTAAGCATTTCAGAATCATGCACACTTTCAGCATCTAACCAGTCTTGCGGCAATAGCCCTTGGCTTTCTTCCTTTTACTATCCCTCCTATCTCCTTGCTGCTATATTATTTCTCTAAAATTAAGCTATGCTCTTGTGAGTAGAAATCTTTACTATTTTAAGTGTTTTACTAGAGTCTTGTAAAGGAAATTAGTGATCATCCAGCACAAAATGAATGTTTTCATTCACACTGCCAGCACCGAGATGCAGGATAGCGGAATCTTCTGTGATAAGGTAAAAATCAAATGTTAGGACTGTAACAGTTCCGAGTCTTTAGATGCCTTTCATGATCCACTTTTAACCACTTTCTTAAATAAGTTGTTGTTACCCCATAGCCAATGCATATAGATCAGGTCTCTTCTCTTTCTCTTCCTGACATATCTTGTGTACTCTTCTTTCCAAGGCTTGACCCAGGTTCAGCACTTTTGGATACCATGGAAGGATTTTGGTCAGCACAATCAGGATGTTTCTGATATGTGTATATTCACCTGTTTCCAGGCAGTGCACAGAAGCCTAAAACATAAATTAAATCTAATGAAGTTGGGAGGGTTTTTTTAAAGCATTCAGAAACATAAGGATTTTGGCATTTCTATTTACCTTAGTTAATTTATAGTGCCATTTGTGTACCACGTGTCTAAAATTCTCATAATCCAATTGATCAGCCTTATTTCCACCATCAAATCCAGTTGCTCGTAATATAGTTAGGAAGCCTGGATAGTTGCCACATTCCTACATGCACATCAAAGAATAGGAAAAAATTATTTTTTGGGAAACAAAACTGGTAATTCTAAATTCTAAACCCTAACAAATGAGACACAATCACACTTTACAAGACTCACATAATTTTTTTTTTAAGCTAATTTATGTTGAAATTTTAGTTGAGGGTGAGAGAAAAGATTATTCATAATTTAACTAGCTTGTGCAAGGAGTATTAGGAGAGTTTCCATATGGTCCCTAAATTATCTTTGAGGTAAGCTATGTGAAAATCAGAAATGGAAAGGGTTTTTTAGAAAATGTATTTTTTGACACCATACAAAATTACTTCATCAAAACTATATGAATTATAGTAAAATATAAGTCAATTCTAGGATTATGCCATAAGAAAAATCCAATTGCACTGTTTTTAAATTCTACAGTTTCACTATATCCATTTTTACTGGGCTGAATTACACAAACAGTTTGTATATATTCTAATGAGCAAACTCATTTTAGTAATTTCCTATACCTTTTCATATATGACTCTGTCACTGTGCCACCTGGTCACGGTCTCCAGCATACAGCATAAAAACCTGCCATATCTACTGGCTTCATTTTCCGTGCAACTTGCAACTGTATATATAATATCAGAGAAAACCTGTGAACAGAGCAAGAAAACATTACTATGACCTTACTGAATTACAAAAGCAAAAAACCTAAACAAAACTATAAATTTCTCTCATCGAAACCACCATTAAGCTGGTTTCTAAATACAACAGAGACTGCTTATAAAATATTGCTTGTTTCCCAGCTGCTGGTCCTCCACACTTAGCCCAGAATACAAGCCCTGCATACAGCTGCTGCTGACACACTGTTTGACAGTTCAAGTGTCTTCACCGACATAACTGTTTTATTTTCTAATTAGTAATGATTTGAGCTGGTAGAAGCAAACATCTAGCCACGGTGATGCAAAAAAGTTTTTTTTTTTTCTGGCCCACACAGGTCCATCAGATAGGGTTACTTGTGTAGAAATGCTCTTTTGGACACATGAAATCAGAGCAGATGCAGGGACAAACTAGCCCACTGTCTGTGGCACCATTTGCCAGGGTCAGAAGGGTCCCAAGGATGTTGCTGGTGGGGGGCAAGCATAAGAAAATTGGTTCCACTGCAGAAGGGCACACACAGCTAAAATGGGAGAATGAGTGCAGGCCATGGAAATGCAGGTTACTTAAAGGTTACAACACCCGAAAGCAACTCCTACGACAGCTAATGACTTTGCTCTGAAACTCCAGACTCATTAGGAGTTTCACAAACAACATTTCTTGAAAATAAATCCCTGGAGCTTTAAGAAAACTTTGCTTCTAAGATCTGAAGTAAAAAAGTGAACTTCTGATTGTCACAGATTCTAGAATGAAACATAAGTAATGATCTTGTTTACCTCTTTTGAGAGGCACGGGGGACACTAGTTTGGCGTGCTCATACTGGTAATTATGTACACACACACACTGAGCTGTAGCTACTTACTCGGTCATAGCAGAGAAGAGTGGAGAAGTTGGGTGTTTTCTGCTGATGCACCAGTTCAACGAAGTGAGCACAGTAAACTGCATCAATTGCCGAAAAAATGCAACGAGGAAATATACACAACTGTAAAAATTTGGTGATAGTCTCATTTTTGGTAGACTCTTTAAAAAACAAAAGTTGAGAGGGGGGAAAAAAGAAAAGAAAAATAAAGTAAGTTAACGGTTTATCATTCAACTACTCTCTTCCCAAGAAGTTCCATATGACACATCCATACTCTGGTGTTTGCACATTTGGCCACTTGTATTTCAGACATGTCTTTGGCACTGATCAGAAAAAGTCAATATAAGTGCAACAGCTTGATGCTGGGGATAGAATAGTACGGCAGATGTAGCAAATGTTTATTTGTTATTGGCAAAATTCTTCTTTCACACAACAGAGCTAAAAACAGGTTCTGGGAAAGCTTCAATAAACTTCACCTGCTGAATCTGTGCACATCAGCAAAGTGAACACCACTTGCTGTTTCCCTAGAACACTTTCTTTCATCTTTCTACATGGGGCTGACTTTTGGTTTGGCTTCCTTAGAAACTGAAGAACATGCTGTCTCTATACAACCCATTGATAATCATTTTTCCAATTAATGAAACACTCAGAGGAATTTAAAGAGGAACAGCCTTCAGTAAACCACCACCCCAATACACAGCCATTTTGTGAAAGTTTCATTCTACCACTGAGTAAAAGACTGCACGGTACCAAGTTCAAGAGTTACCTGTTTCTGTTTGACCAGCCAGGGGTTGGTAAACTCAACAGCCCAACACATACCCAAACTGGTCCCATGGCAACAAGGAGCATAAAAAAACCTGAGAGGAATGTACAGCACAAAAGCAAGGTCCGAGGAAAGCACAGAACTAAAGACTGCAAGTGGATGCCTTCAAAGGAAGAACAGTCATGATCTTCATGAGGGCCACTGGTGGTTTTGCACGGGCCACAAGTCGTAATACTCAGGGTTGACTTGCTTCAATTCTGTGATGCTCATGGAATAAAGCTTGCTCAGGAAGGGACTGTCAGCTTTTACTTAACTAAAAACTTTATGTTGATTTTGTTTAATTTTAGTATCTACCCCTCAAAAGTTACAGCAAACATTTGATACTTTAAAAAAAAAAGAAAAAAAAAAAAGGGAACCACAGTTCATAGGACAATCAAGTATGTGCTGCTTCAGAAGTGTACAAACAAAGCAAGTGAACAGCCAGTCAGAATAGGCAGTCTCCAGTTGCTAAAGCTACCAGGCTACTTACTCTGCCAAAAATAGATCTATTCTCAAGGGTACATACACTCTATCAAAAGTTTGTAGACAGGAAGCCAGTCTTAAAAAAATAAATTAAATATCAATAATTTAAAAAATGATAATAAAACCCACTACTACAGTGGATGTGCTGTTCAATTTCCTCATACAGTACAATTACAGATTATTTCTTTTAATGGGCAAACTGCTGACACAGTAAGCTTGCCTCTGGATTTAGTGATGGGAAACTTCCTTCAGCTGAAGCCCAAGCACAAGAGCCAATAATAAGCTATTCCCAGTATCCCACAAAGAGTTACTTGTCCATACAGATCATACCTATGTGAACTATTTTCTACACACTTCTGGGTGCTTCTCTAAGTAGACAAATTTACCAAATCACCTCTAGACCAAGCTTTAATCAGGCAGTAATTTTTCAACCAGTAATTTCTTGTAGTTCATTTGCTGTCCATACCAGTACATTAAGTATTTATAGGGCACAGTGTTTCTTCATTAAACCAGTTGGATGGATCTTACATGAGTTGGACAACAAAACTCTTTTCCACTGGATTATGCTAGGCTTCTTGGGACAGACGAACTACTACTTCCAGTTACAAACTCAAAGTTCATCCAGAGAAGAAAACTGACCAGAGAAAAACATTTCAGATTAACCATACCAGCAGAGTTCACAAGCAACATGAAACATCACAGAGGTTTCGTAGGAAAACAAACTTGGTTCTGCTCACTGCATATCTGCCCTATGAAACATGTGCATGCTGTTTCACTGCATGGGGCTGTCAGGCTGCAACACCACTTATCTTGTCTTTGGAACAGGGTTTATGCCACCACCCAAACCCTGGCACACTGCTCCTAATCACAGGACTCAAACTAAGTTCACTCAAACCAATCATCGAGACTTTACATGTCTGGCTTTTGTCTTGTAGCAATTATACTAACTTAGCATTCTAACTGCAGTTACAAGTACAAGACAGCTTGCAACTACAAATTTCCACTGAGCTGGTCAATCTCTAACTTATTTTCTAAATTAGGGCAAAATTTAAAAGGTCTTGACATTGCAAGAAACAAAAACTTCTCTATGAAAACCAACTACTCAGCATTTGCAAAGACACATTACATTCTAACTAAAACTTTACCTTGCTAACAGACCTCAACATATAAAGAGATCAAATTTTCAAATCAACATTAAGAGTACTAGTGCAAGAAAGTTCTGGAGACAGTGACAACTACAAAAACATCCACAGCATTTCCCCTAGACACACTTACTTGCCAAAAGCCAGTTATCTTTCTCTAGTTTCAGCCTCTGTAGAACCCTCTGCACATGCTCCAACTGCTTCTTCTCCTCTTCAAGGAGCTTGTCCTGCAGAGCTGTGCAACGTTCTTTTTCTTTTTTCTTTTTATTTGGAGGCTATAAAATGTCAGTGTAACTCATTTAGTATTATACTAAAACTTGCTATAGACAGAGCAATAAATTCCTGGTAATACTAAAGAGTACTTTAAAAGTTTTCATTTCACTCATAAATGTTCTGCTCTAGTAATCAACTGATTTTATGAACACTGACTGACTATAGTTAAGACAAGAGTGACAGACAAACCATAGATACAGGTGTCAAGATCTGCTTTCTGAAACTGATTTTCCAGTAATTTTCACTTAGTGGAGTCACTAGTACTTTTAACATGGGAATTATGAAGAAAAGTCAATCCAAATTATGTTAACATGGCAAATCAGAATGGATGCACCAGGTGACAAAACTCCCCAGATCTAAACCACCTCAATATAATGCTTCATAACTTTTTCAAGGCTAGAAAGTTTAAACTGGACCACAAAATTATACCAACATACCATTTCCTGATTGTCATCTATGGCTTTCATCTGGACTTTAAGTTTATTGACTTCTCTGTCATAGCTGCTGTGTGGCACGGCAAGGTCATACATTGTTAAAGACCAGAATGTAGCATAAAACTGAGGGCTGATGTCATCCCAAACTTTAGGGAGGTGCAGAGAAATCACAGCTTCATGAACAGGAGCCATCACCAGCTCGCACGATGTAATGTATTTGTGAACTTTGTGCTGCTGTTTATTTCCCTTCTCAGCTTTTTTTAGTTCATCATACTTTGACTAAAAAAAATAAACAAAAAACTGTAATCAATATATACAAAAATTAAACTTAACAACATAATTTAACATTTCTCAAAAGCCTTTCTATACAACATTTACACACATGTAATGTCAGTACATAAAGCACTGAAGAACCTCATATAGAACCTTTAGTCTTCATCCTTATTGGATGGATTTATCTTTCTTCACTGATGCTGCTACCTGTTGTTTTAGCAACACATTACACCACACCAAGTAAAAACTGCTCTTCATATTGAACATTTTAGATGCAGGAACGAATTTATTTCTTGAGATACCACACCATTTGGCAGCTGCAACATTTTCCTCCACAGCAAAAATCCATCTAAAACACCTGCAGAAGAACTTACACCTTTGAGGAAACAGGGAGGGAGAGAATTCCTCCTGATAACCCAAGACATCCAAAGAGGTGTCTTCATTAGCTACAACTTCTGTCAGTTGTGTGAAAGTTGACACATGGGCCGTATTTTCTAAGAAGATTAAGGACAACCTGTTCCAACCCACAGCTTCTATGTCTAATTCTACTCATAAAACCTTGTGAGTTTTATTTAGCAAACAAACTTTATCTGGAACCTATCACATGTACTGGTAACAGGTACCAGAGCAGCACTACGAGCAGGCAAATGGAAGAGTTGTACTCACTGAAATGTGGTGTGCATACATGGGTCTTGAGAGGAAAAATGCAGCATCGTGAGGTGTGTGAAACTCATTACAGAGAACATCAATAGAAGGCACTCGCTTAATGTAATCCTCTGTGCTTAGATTGGATGCTAAAAACCCACCAAACTGTACCAGGGTGTCATGGCACTACAAGTGAAAAATACAAAAAGTTAGTGAACATTATTATTTTGTTCAACAATTAAGTTACGGAGAGCTTCAAAGCTTGCTTTTTCTCCCCTTTTTGTTTCTTGTTAAAAATGCTAACACCAAATAGTAGAGCAAAAAATTTCTCATGGAGGAAGAACAATAAAATAAAAAACCCCACCTAGAAAAGCCAGCAGAACTCAAGAGCAGAGTTCTCTACCTGAATGGAATGCAACTAGTTCCTACTTTTTAAGGCAGCAAATGAATTCTTTTAAAAGAAAGGAAGTTTCACTACCAAAGTAAGATTAGAAAAACACGAAGGACACTTAAGAAATAAGAATTTATCTTTTTATGACAGAGCATGCTTTGTTCCTTTACTCATAAGTCACTTGTCAAATATAATATACTTTTAATACACCCATATATTTTAATAGAGCAACCCTGCAATTAGTTTTAAAATTCTTATGTATTTGTATTTATTGTACTGGATTCTCACATATAATTCCATAGATTTTGTTACTTATGTGCTGAATTCTTACATACTGTGCTGATACACTAGAAGCTAACACAAAGGAGGAGATCTCATAAATACATCTGTTTTTACTTGCCTGATCATACAGTTTTCCCACCAGCTTCAGATGTTTCTCCCCTCCTTCTTGAAAGATGACACCATTTCTCTGTTGAGCCATAAGCAGGCACAGTGGGAGGGCGAGATCATGGTCCAATAACGCATCTTTCAACCTCTGAGATGATTTCTTTGTATTCCTGATTTGGCCAAAGTATCCACCCTGCACAGTACAGAAAAAGTTACCCAAGTTGGAAAATAGTGCATCACAAATGGAATCTATGTGTGCTGACTGCAGAAATGCTGATGAATTAACAGCAGTAGAGTTTCCTGCCCATCAGTAAAACTCTCTGGATCCTGTACTGCAATGTGTACAGAAGAATCAGAAACCAACTAATCTTGCATGCTATTAATTAGTGTTTGCTACTCTCCCTGAGCAGGGCTGAGCCAGCAGGACTGCACCACATCCAAGCTCAGTGGCTGCTGGAATGCACAGGTCTGTCATGTAACACTCTCCTGAATACGAGGTGCTGTGATGCACAACAATTAAGGTTCACATCTACACTGCCTTGGCTGCCTGTCTCGAGGCCTGGAAGCTCAAAAGAGGGGGCAATTCTGATAAAGCAGACACCTTTCTCAGCTATGCTGCCACAGTTCTTGAACCAGAGTCTTTAGAACCACCAATAAAAAGCAATAGTTATTATTAAATTTAGCACAAACGCACCTCAGCTTTCAGTTGTTCTCCACCAGTCATGGCTTCCAATTGTTCCATCGTCATTTCTTCAGTGATTTCTATCCCCGCCATTTTCTGCACTACTTCTTTTAAAATAAGCAAATCAAAGCTGCAAAGAAAAGAGAAAAGTGGAGTAAAAACAAGACAATTTGTTTAAGAACTGGAAACCATGACATTTAATATATATTACAAGGCAGCACCACAATGCATGTTAAACAACATTTTCATTCTTTTTTCAAGAAGAAGCTGGTATGCCAAGCACAAAGATTTCCTTAATGCAAGTAAAAAATGAGTACTTAAAAGCAATGCAGTGATTCAACAGTTGGATTTCAGAACAACTAAACTGTTTTTGAAGATGGTAGTGAATGTGGTGCTATCATCAGCAAATTAATCATAAAGTTTACTGCTCCCTCTTGTTGCTTTCCATGTTTCAAACTGTATCTATACAGTTATTTCATGAATATGGAATATTTTATATTTCGTTAAGAGTTTCTAGTATAGTACACAACCTTAGAAATGTACTGGCAAAGTTAGTCTGGAGAGGTTACTTGGAAATATGGAGAACATTTTTACTTGAAACAGAGAATATATAAAATACTCCAATAATCATCCTGCCCAGAGACTGGGTTTTACTTCCTGCTCTGAATTCTGTAAGGACAATGACTTTTCCTCAATGGAAGTACAGTAAATTGTATCCCAATCACACAAAGCAGCAATGTTTTCCAGTAACTTCTGAAATTTGTGTGACTTACTTAAAAAAAGTGTTGACCCATGCCTTCCAAAATAGAGTTTCATCTTTAAAAAATTTATATGGCTTATATTTTTGTTTGCTGTTCTAACCATAAGTATGTTTTCTGTCTAGGAACTGTGCAATACCAACATCAGCTCCAATTCAAATACCTGAATATTGCAGTCCTATGAAACTGGTCATACCGGTAAATCCACTTTATTTTTATGATCCCAAGTACTAAACTGACTTTTTTTCCCCAAAATACTTACAGTTGTGATTTTGGGGAAAGACAATAAACATTACTTACCCTTCCTCTGTAGCTCAATGTGATGGCCATCATCAGAACAAAACAAAGTAGGGACAGAGGAGCATATGAGACTGAATGTCTGCGTTGTAGGGAAGGGGGAAAAACTACATTTCTAAACATAACTACCCTAAGATAACATGCTGTGTTATCACCATTGGTAAGCTGCCTTTCAATAACCATATGGGGATTTCTAAGAGAAAAAAGTTGATACTCACCTATGTGATAAAATTAAAATTAAATGAGTAAATGAAACAATAATGCTAAGTGATGACAATGGAAAGACAAAAGGAAAATTCAAATTGGAAACCTTGCTTAGAGTTATGATTAACACTGAACATGAAGAAGCAATTCAACTACCACTAAATAACTTGGATAAAGTATTTAAATAACATTAAAATGTTAAGAGCCATCCCTGCAGAGAAGACATTATGAGAAAAGGAAAACAAACTATAAAAGTCACACTGCTTTATATCATAGATACTTATTTTTTAAATAATGTACAATAACTTCTACGATGAAATAACACACTGTCAGATTTTTTCCCCTGTCTCGTTAGCTGTTAAGAAAACTATTAAAATAAGTTAAAGATGAAAAATCAGTGCTTCAAGAATGTCACAGCTACACAATTAGAGGACAAGTAATGTACTAAAAAGTGTATCACTCTTTCTGCTCTTTAACCTTCCTAGTACTATGAATGGAGTTTACCACTGCTAGAGCAACGACTACATCGAGGACCTGTGCAGTGAACACCCAAATAACACAATAAACACTGAGTTTAAAAGGATCCATTGTGCAATACTTGCCTTTTGCCAGCTTTCAGCTGGTTGGCTACATACTGCAGGAGGCCTGCAAGTTCAATTGGGTATTTTCGGAAAACGGCACCACAAAAGCTTGCCAGACCTAAACCAAAGAAAAACAGCTATGACTGCACCTCATTATTAAATAAACATTAACAAAGTGCATATGGCATCTCAGCAATACATGCATTTCTGGAATATAAATGAAAAAAAATTTCCTATTGATTAAACTTGCCAGCTCTCCGTTTTGTTTAAAATATTAGCCAGTAAGTGCAAGTGAAATATTGATCAAAATGATCAATGGTTGAATAGGTCATGGGGAGGTGAAATATTTTAAACATTATTGTAATAAATAAAACAAGAATACTAACTCTGCAGCCAGCTTGAGATTGTAGTGTCATCATGCTTCATTCTCTCCTTCTCAGGGTTTGCCAATGCTTCAATGATACAATCTTTAGTGGAGTTAAAGACAGTATTTTTCCTCAATTTACAAGCACAAAAGTTACAGAGACTTGTTTTTCTGGCTTTTGTAATATATGAACATGATATATAAGTACAGCAAGCATTAACATAGCTATGGTTTAAAAAAAAAAAAAAACATTAAATAGTAACCTAAAAGCAGTATTTACCTCACTATAAGATCCCTATGCCTTTAAGAGTGAAAGTAGTAAAAGCAAAGAATAATTTTCAGAGTCAGAAAATTAATAGAGAGGGTTCCATGACCCACTACAAGTGCAAAGGTATTTGCAGACTCCACTAGAATTTCCAGCAAAAAGCAGCAAGAACAGAAGACAGAGACAATATTTACTCACAGATGACAGATTTAATCCGGCTACAACTGCAGCTTTAGCAATAAGTGATGTAGTGATTTACAGTAAAGGATACATGCCAAGACATCATAGTTCAGGGAAGTGAGGTATTTCAGCGAATCAACAACCGGAGTTATCAAGTTATCGTATTTTTGTATTTGCGATAAAATCTGCAAGTTACAACAGACATTCAGATGAACAGGGACAATATTCCTTATCTTTCATATAATAAAAGCATTTAACAATACTTGTCTTCAAAATCTACACAAAACATGCTTAAAATTAATTTTTCAAAAGTCCTAAACAACTGTCAAAGTAAATAGGCAATCTCAATCTATCTAGTACCTTAAAGATATCAGTGAAACATGGCTCTAATGTGTATAAACAATTGTCTCATTTCTCTTTCAATTATCAGCAAGTAAAATAATGAAAACATTTTTTTCCTAATATTTCTTAAGAATCCTAAACCTTAGCAGCAGGATCTTCTGTTGCTACATACAGTAATAAAAGACTTTTTAAAAAAACCCTGCAAAACCATGAAGCTAGGTCATGAAAGACTACAAGCAAACTGTATTAATCGAGTTCTAGGATGTTCTCTTTGGTACACGACACGTGTGTGTATATTGCAGCAGTAATTTCTTCAAGTACAATCTAAAAACTGGTAAATCAATACCCTTAGGTCACATTTGTGAATAAGATGGAGGCCCATCAACACATTTCTACACCTCTCAAGCACTCTGTAGCACCAAGTAATCTTAAAAATCCTTCCCAACTTCGTAGGTGTATTTCAGATTTCATAGCTTTAAGTTTTCTTCTAAATGACCCTGATCCATCTCCATCCCACACACAAACAACTGCAAGAGCAATTTAACCTGAATTCACATTCTGTATAACCTGATCAGCCATCCCTGTACACGAGACCCATCTCTGCTATCTCAAATTAAATTTTTTTCTGCGGTTGATTATTCAAGAGATGTTTCCACATTTAGTATTTCACTAAGTATTATTAAGTCGTATTTAGTATCTCACTATGTGCAGTACTAAAAAATTACTATATTTTAAAATTTGCTTCAGAAGCAAAAAATAACGAAATTAGAACTGCGGGTCCCTTCCTGAACTTCAATTATATGTTGTCAGGATGAAACAGCATTCAAATACATGTAACTACATACATAATCAAATAAAATTGTAGGATTGCTGTGGCTGAGCTTCCCAATTTGTCTTCCAGAGGGTTTCACATTTTCCTTAGTTAAACGCCTGTAAAGAGAACGTATTTTATTACAAAAGACAAGCTAAAATATTAAAACAACAGGTTAATTTTGGTGAAGAAACATCTTTGTTAGTCTCAGAGACTAAATTCTCACTAGCAGATGTGTTTTCAAGAGATCTCAGCATAGAAATACTACTCTGTTGAGAAGTGGAAATTGAGAAATCCTCCAAGGTGCAGACAGTACAACCAATCCAGCTGTCCCTCTACTGCTGTGGGCCATATTCTAGCTTCAACTTCCAACACTTTGCTTTCAGAAGTTGTTGGTGAAACCTGTACCACATACACCAAACTACCATGTGATGCTGTTAGTTGCTCCTGAAAATTTAATTTAGCCACAGATCAGTCATTTTTTGTTGCATTCTGTTCATTGAAAAACAGTATTTCTTTCTTTGTGTTACAGCTCCACAGTATTTCCTGCTGAAGATTTGAGCTCAACCTGAAACCTGAAGTTGACAGTCAATTACACACATAGCAATCTTCAACAACTGACAGCACTGTGGGTCTGTCAACTGAAATCCATTGCACAGGGGAAGGGGGGAAAAGGTTTATGGTGTGCGCAGCAAGTCGGAAGGGAATCAAAATAATTGTTCCTAGCTTTCACAGCTCTGAGCCCAAAGTCTTTTATCCAGAAACAATTACTGCCTTGCCTATATGGAAAGGTTCTGATTATCCACATTGTAACACCACACCATCTGCTTTTGGCAAATGGAGAACCTAATTCCCTGACGGTGACATCAAATGCGAGGTAAATCTGAAATTGCTGTGAGCCCACTTGAGGATGAAAATAAATCATTCCGTTCAACTTACTGTGATACATTCAAATCTACAGAAAACATGACAAGATTCTTGAGACTCTTTGGACGAGAGTCCCCACACCTAGAGAAAATATGTAGCACTTGGACATTTCCATAAGCAAAGCAATTTATCAAACACCTTACCCGTGGAAAAGGTTTTAAATCATTTAATGGGACATTTTTCAGAGATTGTATACCCTTATTGGTGACAAATTTTCCGTATCCTTGCTTATTTGACGGTTTTTAATCACAATGCATTAAATACTTCATGAACAAGGACTATTAAGGAAACTACTAAGTCATTAGACAGGGAATGTATTTGTCAAGCTTTTTTTTTCTCCAGCTGGTGATATGCAATACACTGTACTACAGTTCATAATTATTTATGGGAATAGACTACTTACTTCATGATGTATTTGGCTCGGTCTATGGTTTGAGCTTTAACTTTCACAAGAAGTGGGTGACTATTGTATGTTTCATTCTTCCATTGCCCGTAGAGACGGTACCTGGAAAAGTTATACAGGAAAAGGAATTTCAGAACTGACAATTCAACAGCCCATTCCAAAGGATGGAAACAAATCATTCTACTCACCGGTACTGGTACGGAAAGGTTTTGAACATTCCCCATAATTCCTCAGACATGCATGCATTGCAGTCCATCAAGGAAAGAGATGGAAGCAAGACTTGATCAGTAATACTCAACAAACAGCTGAACAGTGTCTCCTGAGATAAAGAGAAAACCCCAAGGTAACTGTCAGGAAGTGCCTCAGAAGCAGTGTCACACATGCAACGCGCAGGTGCACGAATGGAACATTTGATGAAAAAACACAACTGCATCGTAAGAGTAAGACTTCCAGAACAAAACAAGAATCTAAACAGGACCTAGAAGTATCTCCCATCATACAGCCTTTAGTAAATAATTTATGGACCATATATACTGTCAATATTCTATCTGCCTATATAAGATACTAGAACAAAGCTGCTGAAATCTTCAGCAGGTTGCACTCATTTTCGAATCAAACATACCACTAAAAAATGGATATTGTGTGGACTTGCATGAAGTGCAACACAGAAAAAAAACCAAAACAATGTGGCAACTGCTTTCAATGTATTAAGGTATTCCTAATCTTTACCTCCATTTTCAAAATTTCAGATAAAAACCTGAAAGCATTATACATGTTCACAAGACACGGTACCAATTTCCATGTATTCAGTATCCTATCCTCACCCTTTCTTAAACATTTCTCTTTTCTGCTGAGCTATTTTAGAATAACTATAGCAGCAATGAAAAAAAAAAACCAAAACAAAATGCAAAACCCAGAAGAGATTTTCTCTGCAATGATTCAGGAAATCAGGACAAGTGAGAAAGAGGAACAAGTAACAATGAAAACTGCAGAAACTTCATATTGGAAACTCACTTTTTGATTAAAAAAAACCCACTCATTTTTATAAGTTAGATTTCCACTGGACACTTGGATTTCATTGTGAACAATCTTGATAATGAATTAGAAAATTCTGAAGTAAATAAATTGAACAATTAAAAATAAATCATTGTACTAACAAACACCTCCCCTACTTCCAATTTGTCTTTTCTCTACGCTTTTCCCCACCATGAAGTGTATTTATAGAAATAGCTGGAGGATTTCCAGTTGATTCCAAGCAAATAAGAAGCAAAATGCCCATGTGGCCACCATTACAATCTTGCAAAAAACCCCACCTTCCTCAAAATGAACTCACCATTTTCTCTTTGTCTTCCTGTTTGCTTCCATCAGACTGAAACTATAACAAAGACAACCATGTTAATTGTAGCACAGTTAATGTAACAGTTACAGTTCCAGAACAGGGCTATCTCAGCAAAAGCATAAACCTGAAGGGCCAAGCATCTCTTAAATGTTTCATTTGCCATATCTGTCAGCATTATTTTTAAACAGAAATTCAAATGCATGGATGAAATGCATTCCTTACATATAGAGGGCCTTTTGTCCAAAAAGCAATAATAACTAAAGCTACACAGAAACTTGCTAAAACATATGAAATACTGAATTTTCTTACCGGAGAGGGAAAAAAAAAAATGCCTAAACATTCACCTTCTACCTAAAAAATCTCAGGACTTCCAATGCAATTACCAACAGCCATAGATTATTTCCCCATCTTTCTCTCACAGTAACACTCTCTTAAGCTTTTAATCTCTGTTATTCCATTACTTTTTCTCTCTGCTTGCTCCACTCACCATGAAAAGCATATTAAGCTATCACACCAGTAAGTGCACAATTATTTTAAAGGTACACTTTAGCATGAAAGCTGCAGTGCAATGTTAGTAGTCTAACTTTTAAACTATTGTATGGGTTAACTTCGAGTCAAATTACCTTCAGTTATAAGTACTTCTACAGTGTGTTAAATGTAGTTTCACAACTAGAACATGCTGATGGCAACAATGCATTAAAAATAACTTTCCCTATGTTACCTTAACCACTCTGTCACTGACGAATTTCTTCACAGTTCCAACCTAGAGCAAATAGCTAAAATGTTGCTCATTCTTGCACAAGAGATTCCTATAACCAAGTAATCTCCATTTCACTGTACATATGCACAGAAACGGGGCTTTCTCACAAACCTTCAATACTTCAATTACAAAGTAGTCCTAATAGTCTGCTGACAGCAATAAAGTGCATTAGTCCCTTAAAATTATAACTTCCAAATTAACTGCACTGCCAGTGCAAAACAGCTGTCACTGAAGTGATACCAGTCTTCTCACTGGCCAGCAAGAAATGAGCATGCTATAAAGTCAGAGTATTTACCACTGGGAAATCTTACCATTCTGGACGAGAAGATGCCAAGGAATTATACAGAGATACGGAAGTAGGGAAATAGCTGAAGTTTCTATGATTTTATTACAAAGACTACATGGCACCCAAAGTTATTGTGTCTCACCCTACCACTGTGCCTTGGAACCTAACGAGAAAAAATTCTCTTGACAAAATCTGCTATTTTGAACAAAAGGATCTTCAATTCCAAAAATTATCTGTGTTCTTAGCTCTGCATCATCAGGTACAGCTGGACAAAAAAGCCTCCCCTCAGGTGTTATATAAATTATGAGCATTCCAATATTTGTTAGTTGCAGTTGAAACAAAAACATTTTTAAAGAAAAAAAAAGTTATAAAACTGGAAACTTCCCCTCTGGCACCACATTTTCTGTCATAAGTTAAAAATGCTGGGTAACAAAACCCATGATTTTTAAGTTTTGGGGAGGTGAACTGGTCATTCATTGATAATAACAGTAATTTCAAGATTACTTAGTCCAAAGTTTCTCTGACCTGCTGTTTTTAAAAATAAAATTTAAACCCCCTATTGTTGACTTGAGAATAAACCAGAAACTGTTAGTTAAATAGAAAATTGCCAGAAAAGTAGCAAAAGAAATCATTAGCCTCAATCGGAACTATCGAGTACATTTTAAGGGGGCTCAGAACACAAATTCAACTTTGCAACCTTTTAAAACAGGTCATACTGCCAATCCTTCCATAGACACATGGCAAAGATATGGTCAAAAGAGTGTTACCCATCTCAAGAGATCAGTTAATTTCTGAAGTTGGCAACTTGAAGCGATTTCCACATCAAACTCACCCTTAGCAGCATCTAAAGATGTGCCACTGACAAGATCAATAGCAGCGGCATTTTAACTACACAGACCATTGGGGAAAAAACATGCAGTAAAAGGATGCAACATCCCCTGCTTCCCAAGTAACCTAACAGCTGGAACAGAAAGCTGAAATTATTTGTACTGCACACATATTAGGTTATCAATCCTCATGGACTACATGGTTGCTGTAATAATGTAGAAGCTTCCAGGCAGTCACTACCATATGTCTGTTGGGTCTTTTAATTATATGCACAGACAGTATTTTAAAACATGAATACCATAACGGGAAATTAGCTATCACTAAATATTCCTGGTTAAAAACCTAAAGTGCCTTAAGTTGTTCATAAAGATGTTTATATATCATAAAATTGATCAAAAATTAAAATAAGATTCTCCAAGTTTGTCCTTAGTCAAACTTTCCTTTTGTTTCAGCATTTGAATATCACACAATTAGCAAGACAAGCATTTTTTGACATCAGGATAATCAGTATTTCTCACATTTTGACCAGCTGTTGTGTCATACCAACCTCTTTCATAAATGCTTTTCCAAGGCGCACTACTTTTGCGAATAAAATGGGATCGTGGGACAGATGAGGACCAAGGTAACAAAGCATGTTGAACACTTCCTTTCTCAATTCCTCAAAGCTCTCTGCTTGTTTTGGTGCTCTCTTGTTTGGCAAAGAGGAAATTGGTGACCCTTTAGCTCCTTTAGGTACACCAACTCTGAAAAATAAAATGTGCAGCATTTCACATGAAATAGAAGTGAAAACCTTAGAAATGCATCAATAATTAGGCTTATTAATGAATTCATGCTGTAAAGAAATTGTTTTTCCCCCACGTAGCAGAAGAACTGTGGCTGTCACCTTACCTGCGGTACAGAGGCTCAATTGTCACGTGGACGAGCTGGCAAAGCGCGATCGCAATGGGCTTGTGCGACGTCGAGTAAAATGGAGGCATCTGATCCATAATACTTTGTGCATGGTGCCAATCACCAATTTTTAATAAGGCTTCCAATAAGCCAAGTTTTTGATTATCAGGAGGCTGCAAGATAATAAAGAAAAAGTGTGTTCATAAAGTCTCCTTAATACTTCTCCTTAAGCAGCTGCAATCCACAGCTAAAGAAAAAACACTTGTACATCAACTGTGTAATAAAAACATATGCAAATTAAAACTTAGCTAGACATTTAGACAATAAGCAAAGTTCAAAAGAAATTACAAACCAGTCCATGTAGAATTTAACACCTGGATCAAAGAAAAAGTTAAAAATAAAAAGAAAATTTATAAAGTTGTCTGATGTATGTCCGATCACATACTTTTCATACTGTCACAATCTATTGCAGCTTATTTCCTTACAAGACATTTTAAGAATAATGCAAGCACTTAAGAAATCCTTTATTCTGTGTGTTTTTCTGGGTTTAAAAGCACAAACTTCTCCTGCAAAAGCAGATTAGAAGTAAAAGAAAGCTAAGCCACACTCAAACCCTCTCTCTGTCTTAGTGTGCTTGTATGATAAGTTTCACATTAGCATCTATTCTAGGAGATTCTAGACTTAAGCACAAGTCTACAATAAGTTTTCCAAAAATTCCCTTTGCAATACAGGCATAAGAGGAAATAGGACTGCACAATTAAGGTCATGCCTTGAAGCACTTTTTCAGGGGCATGGTATTGATATATTGTATTGCTATAAATTGGTTTTCCCTGGCCTCCAAGGTAAAAGTCTATTCTTAAATGACTAACGGTAAGGAAAACTAGCTGTAAGTAACTACAGGCCTAAGATGATGGGAAGGAAGATTACAAGTCTAGGACAAAATGTTTTTATTATTTTAAAGCAAAATATAATTTTATTTAAACCACACAAGCAGAGAAGGCCGACTAACAAGAACAATAATTAATTACAAAACAGACACTCCCGTAGTTCTACAGTTTGAGTGGCTTTTTAAGTGTTTTTTTTTCCCCCCTTTTAAAACTTTAACACTGGCAAATATTTTTCTGATAGTTTCAAAAATAGAAAACAGCATAGCATATGGTAACATGCAGAGGAAAGCTTCAGAGCAAAACAAAATGATAAGGTCTCTATTCATGCTGAATTTACAGAGCTCCCATGCTGCTTGATTTCGGGTAAGCAAGTTCTGACAGGAGCTCTCCAAAAGCCAAGAGAAGGCTGGCACAGAGGGGTCAGTCTGGAGCTGCTGTCACACCCATTCCTGCTGCCCACACTCTGACCTGTCGGATGTCCTATCACACAGCTATGGCAAATGCATCTTAAAAGGCAAAAGTCGGTAGCACACGTCTCAAGACTAAATTATTCATATCAGGTAATAATGAATTTTAACCACACAAAATAAGCACTCTGTGGATTTAAAAGAAAAGTCAGGTCAATAATTGTTAAACACTGCTCTTCTTACGCAGGCATTTATTCTACGATACCGTATCAAAAATAGTACATTACAATGACATACTGGATACAATGTACCTAAACTTCGACTGTCAACAGCTTTCACACCTAGTTACTCCCCTAACTGCTATGAAGTGCACACCTAAGCACATACAAAAATACTTTTAACACAGAAACAAGCTCTTCAAGAAACGGCATGCATTGCATAACAGTGTATGCAGTCACAGAAAATGGTTTTTGTGAAGAACAGCTCTTAATTTTCCCATCACACAGGCTCAGACTTCATCATTTTAATCCTTCAGAAAAATGCTGCAGTTTCTGCTAGAGCTTAAAATTCCCTAGTTCTTAATTCTAAAGCTTAGCCATAAAAGCTGTGTTAATTCCTCTGACATTACTTGCAATGCATACACTCCCCATGTCCCATCAAGTGTTTATTTTTCCATCAGAACAGGGTGACAAGCATGCTTCAGAAAATTCAGGGCAGCCCCATCTGACTGCAGAGAAGGTGGACCAAAGCAAAGTGCTGTATGCAAAAGGGAATGGGATGAGAAATTTAAAGTGAGTGAAAGGAATCGGTTTAAGCAGCAGCTGTGGCTGAAGTTGGGAGCCAGAGGGCAGTGATTGTATCAGGTGCCTGAGGGAAGAAAATGGAATTAGATTTTTCAAGCTAGGGAAGAAAAATGAACGGAGGAAAGGTCAGATATGAACAGAATCAAGGTGGAGTAGAAGAAGTAGGAATAGGTAGACAAACCATTTTGATAAGGAATCCAGCAGGATACAGGAATTCTAGAACAGAAACTGTCAAGACTGATGGATCCCTCCCCCCACTGCAGTACGCAACTTAAAAACACAAATATCAAGCATTTATTTTTCTTCTTTTTTTTTGTTTCGAAGTAAGGTGTTTAAGAAGTACTTAACCACTCAAATGAAGATGACAGCAGAATGGCCTCCAACAGATTAAATAATTTTGTTTCTAAAGTAAGGCTTGGACACACTGAATCAAGTTAGACCTAGGGCAACACGAATCTGACATAGTAGGAACTTATATGAAGAGTACACATTTACACATATGGAGATACAGGTTTAAAGGAAAGCACAGTGAACAGTTACAACTAAAAGTCTCCATTTATAAGCTTTTTCTACAATGCAGGATAATTATACCAACATTCCTAAGTCTGGCAATTCTTTATGTCCCAATTCTTGATTGAGAGAAATAAGGAATAAACTCTTATTAATGTCCTTATTTTTATGAAATCAACTAGGATTACACGATCAGGAATCCTAGAAGTGCAGTTGTATAAAGGCTGTGAAGTGTGTGAATGCTGGGACATACTTAGTGGAGCCGATACAACAAAAAGGGAGGGAAGAAATCAATTAGCCATTGAACAAAGACTATTTTATCTACAGAAGTCCAGAACAAACCCCAAACCATGCATTTTTGCACATTCAATAAAACAGAAGTGCCATCGGAAGACAAATACAAGCCATCCAAGAAGTACATAACTGTTTTTCAAATAAATACAAGCATGTTTTCATAACGATTGCTTTGTTTAATGTAATTTAAATAATTTTACTGAAAAGAAAGCTACTCAGTCACACCTTTTCAGTTTTCTCCTCCTCTTTTTCCTTTTCTTTCTCCTTTTCCTCAGTCTTTTCAGATGATAAGACGACCATTGTAAGTTTTCTGACAATTTGTTTAGCTTCCACTATCTCTCGCTTGTGTTCCTCAATGATGGCATTATCCCCTGGTAGAAGCTGAAAAAGCAAAACATTGTATCTGAATTTCAAAGACCAACTGCAACTGCAGATCACCTGAGCATGGAGAAGAACTCTGTCCTTTCTTGTTACTAATCAGACAGTCTTCCAGGGAATCAGTTTCTTTTCCTTGCTACCATCATCCCGAGCAGGGAATTACACTAATAAACAGACTATTCTGAAATCAAGGACTCACAAGAAATAATACCACTCTACTTCTTCAGAACCATCCATTGTCTGAGCCCCCCTTGCCCTCAATTTACCATTCAGCTGTAGCTTTATGGCGACAATCACACACATACTCCATGATAACATTAACACAACTCAGTGCCTTTAATCCAAGTGAATATTCAAAATACTGCTCCTCTAAAGGGAAGAAAAATTTAATCACCAAGGAAAACCAGGTAACCTACTTAGCCACACACTTTGATTGCACCTTTATTTTAAACAAATACCATTTAAAGCTTACCAATTTTTTTTATTTATGAGCAATGTGTGTTAAACACACGTAACATCTGTTCTTTAAAAACCATCTTAGATAAAAGTACCTAGTAAGAAAAAATCTCAGCATAATCATGTACTTGAGAATAATCAGGGTGAGGAATATAAACCTACACTCAGAAATTAAAAGGTCAAGTTGTAAGACAAAAGAAAAGGTCTTTTTCTAACAAAGCCAAGCTTCAATTTAGCTCCTGAAACCAAGATCACACTTTCCCTGCAAGTAAGTAATCAAAACTTACTGCAGAGTCATGACCTCTTTGGTACACTCATCTTTTCTTCTAATGTTTTTAACAAAAGAAGATTTTTATTGGTTTTTCTTTGCCCAAACTGATCATAGGAGGAAAGAATTCCTCCATTTCACAGAAATTTGAGGAAGAACAAATCCCACTTGGAAAGGTAAAAGGTTTAAGGAGATGCATTTTTCTCATTAGAAAACACAAAAAACCTACTAAGCTTCACCAAGAAGTATCTAGTGTGGAATTTCAACGGGTAAATTGTATCTTCAGGATGCCATACATTCTACATGGCTGTGTATATACACACACTAATTGAGAACAGCTTTTACAGGCTTGGAAGGGCAGGGAGGGCAGAGGTGGGAGGAACAATCTTAACATGAGCGATAATCCTGGCAGTGCTCTTTTACGGGAGCCACACAATGAACACTGCTCCAGACTCAACACCTACATGCTAATTATTCGATAGAAACTTTCATAGCAAGTTAAATTAAGCCTGAACTGAAAAGAGATTTAAAAAAATATACCATCCCAAACATGCAAAGACAGAGAGACTGGCAGAGAGCTTCTGGAATGAGACTGAGAATCACCACCATGCAGGTGAACAGTCAAATGACTGCAGGGACCTTCGAGCCGTGAGACTGGCAGAAAACACAGCCATACCTGCACCAGTCTGAGCTGAGATTGCACAGGCAACTGTAAGCCCAAGTCTGAGCATGTTCGGTAAGCTTACAAACATTCCTTCAAAAACAAACATTATCATCACGCATTCCTCACTTGACACCAATTATCTGAGACATGCACTCCTACTCTTGCTCCACCCAACACGTTTCCAGCCAAAATACTCCTATGAAGCCAGGGACAGTTACAGACGAGTCAATACTGAGGAGACTGTGGCTAAGGCTATGAAATGCCACACAAATTAATGGCAGGACTACCTTCCAAACCTTGCACAGATGTAATCAGAACTCTTTCCTCGATTTCAGTGGAAGAGTTTAATCTTAAAATTTCTTATCTTAAGACTATCCATGGATATTCTGAAATTAAAAATTCTTGTATAATGTAAAATTAATTTGATAACTACGACATTCTGTTAACCATTCAAACTGGAATGTTGGTTGATAAGCCTGTCAGACTGCAGAGAGGAAGTATCTGATTATATCTGAACACAAGTCCATTTCCTTTCTTCAATCTAACAAATGGTCAGAATTCTTGTAGGAATGAGAGGCCTATTCAGGAACATGCAACCATTTACAGAAAATAATCCTACTATTAAACTAAAAGAATGTTTGGAGCTGATCGTCCTACCACTTTTCTCAAAAACTGATCTTGGAAAGCAGAACTCGAAGATCTAACTTTTAAGGAAGGTTACTTGGGCATTTTTTTCCAACTTCCTACTCTGCCAGAAGGTAAACAATCTGGAGGCTGTTACACAGATAATTCAAATAAAGTTTATCAGCATTCATATTTCAATGTGTGCTTATTTGAAAACATGGCATTAAGAAAGCACTGAAAATTTTAAGAGTCACTAAATATCTTACACCTACAGGTATTACACAAAATGTCATGAATCTGAAAATTTAGAAATAGGGTAAAGTATCTGATTTTCTTTTTTTAAAATGTCCTTAGCTTTGGCATCTAGCAGAGTAGTACTGTCACTTACATGAACATAAAGATCTTCCAAATCTATGAGATTATGTTGCAAAAGGACAGCAGCAACTCTGTATAAGGAGGAAGGGGTCTCACCACTTGGATCCTGAAATGGACAACATTGGAAATTTAAGAAAAAAGCAATCAGACCATAGCAGAAAGTTATAAAACAGGAACCACTCAATTCCTGTCCAGATGAAACATATTAACCCACAGTTTTCCTTGTTATCATGTTATTTCACTGCTATTACTTCCAAGTCACTAGATTTAACTGCAGTACACATTCAGTATTTTCAGAAGCAAATACTTTATCCTCACACCCTGCGGTTCTCGTATGCAACTCCTAACTAGGCATTTTAAAAAATCCCCTTGAGTATATTATCAAATATCAACCAGAACTCCCCTGCAAACATGCTCCTCACTCCTGGGGATAAGTCTTGTTTATAATGTACAGTCTCTTTGTTCATGCCAGTCCTTACATAACTCTACCAGTTCAAGTGGAAGGTATCAAGATTGCTTTCAGCTCTTTTAAGAGAACATTAAGCATTCTCCTGTAAAACATGGTAAGAGACTCCCACTCAAATAATGAAATTGTTGCTTTTAATACCACAATTTTACAACTTAAAAATTAATTTCTATGAAAAACAAAATTTTAAATTTTTTTTTTTAAAAATCTGCAGAAAATCTGTTGTTACTGGCTGCCGTTTAACCACCAACCACGAAACCCAAAAATTAAGAATGGAAATACATTACCTGATAAAATTTGAATTTGAACCCAAGGATATGGCATAGAGTTTGAGGTTCACACATGTACATGTAAGACTCTATCAGCGGTACGAAGAAATCATCATACTCAGGCCTGCACTCATAGACTTCTAGGATAATATCCAAAACTCTGTTAGGATCAAGATTGAAACATCCTAGTGGAGAAGGACAGAGCAGAAAAGTTTAGCATTGCTGATCTGCATCTTCATTCTGTTTCTAAAACACAAATGCATTAACTTTTAAAATTCATTCTTTTCAGTTAAACTTGAGCCTCATTTATCAACAGCAAAATAATCTGGATCATCTATAAATTCAGTACTGATTATTTTGACTTGTTGAATATTGAAGTAGGCAAAAATACTACACGTATTTGGAATTCCAACCCAGATTACAGCAAAAGCAGAAATTAACACCTTAAAGGAACATTTAATAGTTAAAAACCTGACCTTGCCAACACCAGAGAGGCAGCAAAAGGCATGGGCTGCTGCTTCTTCCCTTGTGCTGCCACACACACTCATTCAGTCACACAAATCAGCCAGCTAGTAATTATTTTACACCCCAAAACCTGTTCTGGTTTGGGCTAGAGACCCTGAGCCTCCTGTTGGCACTGCCCTGCCAACTCAGCATTACTGCCAGCAGAAGAGAGAACGGTTTCTTTATGTGAAGGGGAGCACGAGCAAAGACACAGATCAGGTAAGCTAATGCTGAAATCATACCTGTATTTTACTATATAAACTTTTCCACCAAAACTCCAGGAGACATACTTGAGGCAGAAATATTACTTTTATCCAAAAATCCCACATCTAGACTATTTTCTTCATTGTGCCACGACATGTTTTATCCAGGCACATCCACTATGCAGACATAACTGCAGCAGTCTTTCCTTCCCAAAAGCCTTTTCCATTACACCAGAACCTACTGCAAGTTAGTACTTTAAAAGAATTGACATATTGTAGGAAGTCTATTTGCAATTGCTAAAATTCCAGAAAGAAAAATGTTTTATCACAAAATTCCTCAAACCGAGTGTATTTTTTCACTGTAGTAACTAGCAAACCCACCCTATTCTCTTGATCTCTCCCAAAATAAGTATTATTGTTACAGGCTTTTGACACTCAGGCGAAACACTTTGATAAATGAAAAATTACTTTATAAAATGGCAGCATAGCCTTTTACCCATTACTGCATTGGCACCATATGAGACAGGCACTGGTGCAAACATCAATATATTGTATAGAACTCTTTATAAAAAGAAAGTGTAAAACAAGGGTAATTACAGGTATTTCCTGTTTTTAACATTTTGCACTTTGAGATTCTCATCATGACACCTTAGAAATATGGAAAAATCACTAAAAGAACTAGATCAAGGAAGAACATTTACTGCTTCTCATTTCTCTTCACAAGGACTCACTCATTCAGTAACTTCAAGAATAAAAGAATGTTCATGCACTGAACTGATACATTCAGTAGTGAAAAGCATTACTTTGTTATGCTCCAATCTGCCTGCTGAGATGAGAAGCACATCTTCAAAAGATGTCAAAATCACAGCATGCATATCTGAGGCTACACCATAAATTCAGTATCTAAGTCAAGTATACCTATACAACATTCCCAAAATTAATTTTTCCACAGAAATGGGAACTTCAAGATGCCATAATTCTATCCAAGGTGATCTACTTCCTGTAGTCATAAGATCATATAGGAAAACTATTGCCCATATTCTTTCAATAAATTCCTTACCTATTAAAGACTTGATATTTTCAAGGATTAAATCACTAGTGATATTTCCAGATAAGTCTTGACCCAGTTCTGCAATGAGCTTTGCATAACCTTCATTCTCCTCTCTTAGCAAATTAAACTTCTGTTGCTTATAACTGCAAATAAACAGAAATTAAATACTGTTGTGTAACATGCATCCAGTGAAGCTTATTTATGCTCCTAGCAATTTGTTATACAAAATGCTAATTTTGAACACATTTTTAAGAACTTGTCATTTACCTGAGCTGTTGCAAAAACTATTAAATGCAGTATATGAACACCTGTAAGGTAGAAAGCACTCTCCAAACAAATACAGCTCTTATTTCAAATGCAGACCATTAAAAAGATCAGACTTACACTTAACAGGAAAGCTTGTTCTACACAGTACTCTGGAGAACTGCTCTGTGGCAGTCCATGCTTAAGAACCTATTCTTGTTTCAAGTGATGTTCTTTCAGACTGAAACACTGGATGCAGAGACAGAAACCAAACATATACCAAAAAAATATAACCCATGTTGCCCAAACTAAAATAACTACATTTGCCTAGTTATGAAAACAAAACCTCTTCTCACCTGATGCAAGAGCAATAATTAATTTTCTTATACTCTGTAAATTCACATGTCACAAATACATATTAGTTAATCTGCGTATATGGAATCTCTGCAGCAAAAGCCATAGCTAACATGAGAAAGATTTTATACTTCTCAAGAGTTTGAAAACTAAGGGCTAACAAAATTCCTTTGTCAATGGCAAGTTAAAATGCAACAAAACCTATTTCACAAAGAAAACTGAATATATTTTAAGAAACACTGTACTTGGTAGAAAACATTGTTACCAGACTAATCATCATTGCCTCTCCCCACCCCCTCCCCAAACAACCCTTGCCCCAAAACTTACAATAGTTTTGTCTTTATTTTAACAGATTTTTGATTGAACTGTTGAGACTGCTTGATGAGTCCCAGTGACTCCAGTGTCTCTGGGTCTAAACGCTCCTTTAGGACAGTGTCAGATACAAGATACTAAAAAACACCAAAAACACACACCAAATGTGTCAATTACAAAGATCTAGAAACCATATGATTATTACTTTATGCTACATGTGCATTCTGACTACAACAGAAAAAAAGTTTGCATTTTGCTTCAAACACAGAAGCAGACAAAACTGACACATTACTAACTGAAACTCGAATTTTACAGTGGTAGATTTTATATCCAAGAGCACCTTGAAGAAACAAGCCCTAGAGTCTAATTGCTGGTTACCAAGTATACATTGCATAGCATCCAGGGACATTACTACCAAGAACTGCATATTTACAAAGCTTATTCTCATATTCTGGGAAAAAAGTCTTATTTTCATATGTTGAGCTTTCCTACAAATCAAACTTATTCCATGCATTTAGGAGTGCTACTTCTAAACACAAGAGGAGGTTGTATAAAGAGCTCAACTCAAAGCATACTTCAGAAGAAAATTTCTGTTGAACTTCCAGGTGGAAAACTTTAAGTTCTCTCAAAACTCTTTAAAGAACTCAAGAGGGAGCTGTACTATATTCTTCTATTACAACACTTTGGAGACAAATTTTTAAATTATTTGGGCATTTGGAAAACACTCTTATAGTCTTTTCTAGAGGGAAAAAAAAACCAGCAAGCTTCAACACTTATTTTTCTTGTCAAATTTTGACATGCAATTTTGTCAAAAGACATCCTAGGTGTAACTTACCAAACAGGCCAGTACCAGTTGTGTAAAATGATCCCTCTTATTTTTTTCTTCTAAACAACTTGTTTCAATATCTACAAAAGAAGATGAGGGGGGGAAAGCAATCATTACTTGTGAAATTTTGAGTTTCTCCTTTTAGTAACTATTCTGATAACTGCTAATGACAACACAAGGCAAAGCAACTTATTGATAACATGGTAGCTTCTTGCCACTTCCCACCTGCTCATCCCCCATGAGGTTCACATAGTATTTTGACAACAATTCTCACGCATCCACAAGTCTCATGAAAAGGTAAAACAGAAACCAGAGGAATGCTGCAATAATTTTTCTTGCCGTTCTCTTTGCTGCAATAACGCTTATGCCAAGCATTAAAGATCAATAATAAGCACAAAACCAGAAATATGAACTGCTGAAGAGAACTGCATGATCCTGGCCTTAAGGTAATGCTCTAATCTCTTTCCCTGTGGCTTCAGAGAACTACCATTTACTGTCTGTCTGCAGTCTTTTACCAGCTATGGTTCTGTATTGCCATTAATTTCTTCTGTACTGTCAACTACTGAAAGTAATTCGCTCCTATGGGAAGGCAGGCTATGGAACACTGGCCAGGGAAGCAAACCCTCTTAAGCAGTTTTTAAAAAGCACATCATTATAGGAAGTGAGGAGCTGCAAAAGGAGTAGAAAACTCCATAAAAGAATGCAAGGCACACATTACAATAAACAAACAAAAAACCCACCACACATACCCACATTAGAATCAGACCCACAGAGAAAACATCAGCAACAAAAACGTGAGAAAGAAGACCCTAAAGAGACTGAAAACCAGTGATGTAGCAGGGTAGAAGTGGAGGCAACAGATCAGCCTGGACCTTAGCAGCCAAAACTCAGCCAAAGAACAAGCTGCAGTAAAAAAATTGTCCAGGAAATGTGGGTGAGTGGACAAATCAAAATTCTCAAATATTGAAACATGTAAACAATAGGGAAAAAAATCCTGATAGCAGCAAATACTGATGAGAGTAACAAAAGGGGTTAGAGGAAACAAGCAAGAAATTGTCAAATGTCCTTTGTCCCGAAGTTTGAAACCTAGCTCCTTAAGCCGTACTATTCTCTGCTACTACTGAAAGCATGGCATTTGGCTACACACTAATTTAAAGGAAAAGGGGAAAAGAAAAATAAATAGAAAAAGGCAGACAGATGAACTAGTTTCAGTTATTCAAGTAGTTCAAGAAGCAGCTAATTCAAGTCTTCTAATGCAGATTAAAAAAGAAAAGGACATCAGTATAATACTGCATTATGAAAACTAGTTATTACAAAATGATACAAGTATACAGAATGAGACAGTATGAATAAAACAAAGTCAAAATTTATCATTCAGATGTATAAAACCAAGGCTGCACACACAAACTTAATGAGGTGCCTCTCTTCACAGGCAACCACAGCACAGAAGATCCCTCACTCCTTCAACACACAGAACACACAGGATCTGTGATGAGCAGACCAGCAAAAGAATTTTCTGAAATTTGCTGAAAAACACAGACATGGACCAAGACAGAAACTGCAGGCAGTTAAAGTTGGAAAACATGAGAGCAACAGCTTTGGATCAACATTGCAACATAAAAATCCAGAAGTTATCACCAGAATTAAGACGTGCACATCTTTAAAGCCTGCTCAGCTGGCAGATAGTGACTCGATGCCATTTGCCTTTAGATTTCTGGACAATTAGCATAAGCTTCATTTCACTAACAGTGACTGTACAGACAAAAATATTTACAGAACACATTCTGAGGAGAAAGGATCTACCTACCAGTAATTCAACTTTTATTTAAAATATTTAAGAATGATAACATCACTAAGTCACTGATTCCATTAGCTAACATCCAACATTCTTACAAGCTAGCTCCTTTAACTATTCTTGGCAGATCAACTTCCACTGCCTTTAATAGGCAAACTTCTGGAAACTATAACAGAACAAAGCAGAATGAGAAGACATTAACAAGTGAGGTACAGATACACTGAGGAAGAATCAACACATGCTTTGTAAAGAGAAGTCATGCTTTACAGATTTAATGAAATTTTCTGAAGAAGTCAACAAGTAGATACACAAAATATGAATTTCTCCAAATCTGTTGCAATGCTGAAAGGAAGAGAACCCAACTTACCTAATATGCAGAACACATCAGCTAGGATAGAAGGCATGTCTTCTCGGAACTCCTAAGAAGAAACAAGATCTCATTTAATGAATACAGACATTTCAATATGCACGCTTAGAAAATTTTTGCATTATATAAAACAACACTTCATAATAAAATTCAGGTTAATTAGTAATGCATGTTATTTATATTATTAATAATTCATATTAATAATGAAGATGCTCAATTATTGACTAATATTTAATATAAGTGCTGTAGTAATTATTGATACACAGTGAAAACCCATAACTTTGAAATGCAATTTAAGTGTATTTCATGACCAGGGACAAACCTCCCTGGTTAGTCCCTCCACCTCTTTAGCCTCCCTGTGTGAGGAGCAGGAGTCCAGGAAGCGACCTGTAGTTTCTCAGGGATCAAACAGATTACAATTTCCTACAGCAACCAAAGATTCAACATTTCATGTGCCACCCCAACAGCAAGGTGCCCTACAGCCTTGCCTTCCCTCGACACCAGTGCTCAAGTTCAAAAAACCTAAAAAGGTTACACTAGATTATTGCAACACATTTTTCCTTAATATTCCATTTACATCAAAACAGTAACTTATCAAAAATAAGAAATCATTTTTAAAAGATTTTTTTAATGTATTTTTCCTAGTTTGCTTTTTTAAGAAACACCGATACTTGGCAAGCTTGGAACCTTAGACGAAATTTTTCTTTTCTCTATCTTCTCTACTTTATTCAAAGCATTTAAAAAAAAACCTTTTTCAAACAAAAAATAATCTAATGCATAAAGGCCATCACAGAACCTGGACATCCCAACAGTAAAATGGCAGGCACATTGTCACTGTTATAAAAACCAGTAGGTGGCATCACAGATGTGCTGCATGAGCAAGTGACATTTATTTCTAGCATTTATTAAAAACTTCAGTCTTCATGTGCCCTTAAAAAGTGACTTAATTCTTAACTTATGCTGAAATGAACACATCTATTCCTCACCACGAAAAGTAGAGGAAAAAAATGAAACCCTGCCAGTCTACATATATATCAAGTGCACACAAATGAAGAAAAAGAACTTGACGAGAATGACTTTTTAGATATAGAAAAGAAAAAACTCTTGAATATTCTCCTGTTTGGATTTCATCTAGACTTTTATAAGAAAGATTTTAGTAAGTATGCAATTATCACAACTATATACTTACTATGACATCACCGAGAACATTAGAAGCTTGATCATGCTTTAAGTTTCCTCTGACAACGTGGTAAGCAAGCTCATACAAAGCCTGCTGGATATCTGTTGAAAAACAAGAGATGATTAAGAAACACATTAGCTAATCCTTTGTCTAACTGCTAAAGCAATCTTTACAGTAATGCTGCAGACTTCAGACAACAGACAAGTAAAGGGGATACGCTTCCCTTACCAATAAAGGGGATTACTTTGTTATTGCTGATTGATTGAAACTGACCATCAATATCTAAGATTACACACAAACAAAGTGAGCCATGATCCACTTTCTCCAGAGAGTTCATGGAGTAACAGTAAAATGGGAAGAAAAATTACCATCCTGCATATAGTAACTTGAATCTTGACAGTTGGCTTAACAAAGACACCTTTACCTTTTAATTCCCATAAATATCATATTATGCATACATAGAAAACATTCCACTACTTTCCTAGTCATGTCTCATGACAGATATGCTCTCAAAAACCATTTCTCTAGCAGAAAGTAAAATTTAATTGGAGAAAAAATGCTTGGTAAGGATTATTTTTTATTTCATTTTTTAAGGAAAGTCTCCTATAACTCAAGAATGCAACCTTACAAATGCTTGTAATAAGCTGAAGCACTAAACAGAGGTATTCCACTTAAAAACCTTGCAATGTTAAACAGGGTCGTTGTAAAACCAGCTGTGAGAAACCTGTAAGGTTCTTAAATAATACACAAAAATGTTGTATTTTTACTGTATGCAAAATAACAAAACCCCATGCTTTCACCTTGCACTTTTACCACATGGTTTGCTCAATAAACTATATTCAATAACAAGTTATACAGATCTTAATGCCTAAAACCAAGTACTCAGTAATGTGGTGACTACAGACCACTGTGGGTGAATTAAAACAATTCATTTTTTAAATAGACAGGATAATTCCACACTTGCACACATTAGGGTTCATATATTTAACTTTTAAAACAAAAATCTAGTTGTATGTTAAGTTTGCAAAATGGAATCCCATTTTCTACAGCACATATCAAATACTGGACGATGCTGCCACGACAAAGAAATCTCTGGGTGTCTGAAAGCAATCCTTGTAGGGGATGTTTGTATTTGTAGTATCCACTTTAGCACACACTAATGGTCTCCACACACGAATGTTCCAAGCACATACATGGAAAGGTACCATCATCAACTGTTTCCAGGCTTGTTTTTTATTTAACTAAAACCAACCAGCAACCCACACAACTTACCTCTGAAACCCACATCATGGTTTTTGTTTTCACTGAGAGCACGACACAGCTGCACACTAAAATAAAACAAATCATTAGATATTAGGATACACACACAAATGTGTTGGGGTTCTTTTTTGATTGATGCTCTGGCTAAAGCAGCTTTAGATTTGGGCAGTTGAAAAGGATGACTACATTTTAATTTTTCCAAAGTAAGCCCTAATTCAGAGACCTTACACAGCAAAGAAACACAAGACTCCCAAGAGATCTCCTACACATATAAATATTCTTCCTAACACTACGCCTCCTTGAGAAGAGTAAGAACATGAGGCAATGTGGAAGCATGGAAGTACCAGCAATAACCTACTGTCATTATCCCATGAGGAAATGCTTCTCATAGAATTACTCTGTCTATGGTACCTCTCAAACTCCTGCTTGTAAAAAACTTTTAACATTAAATTAAACATGATTTCCTCATACAATGTTTTAACAAGAGTAAGACAGAATTTTTCTTTATTCTAGTCCCTAAAAAAAATCCACTATGGCAAGCAAAAACCTGTCATGTTGCATTGTCACTGGTTGCTCCCAGGGCTCCCTCAACCAAACAGCCATATGCAAAAAGCACTCTAAGAATGTGCAGACTGTTACATGAGAGAAATTAATAGTTCTCTGTGTTATGAAATAAATGCTTAAAGAGCAGGCTTCTTCGCTACACTGACAGCTTAGAAATGGACAAGCTTCCAAGATAGAAGAATCTTCCCTCTGCTCTACCACTACTGTCACCCCAGCATGAGGTTTCAAAAGCAGTTTCGTATTTAAAAGTGACAGTATTTTAAACGGGTAGTGATTTACCTCTATTGCAACAGACACCAGGGAATCTTTTAAGAACTTTTGTCACATTTGCACATTTTCAACCAAAAGTTCGCATATTTTTCAAAGTATCTTTCACGTGCAGAAACTGAGGAGGGTATCAGAGCTATGTCTCATTCCTACATAAGATGGCAAGGCTACAGTTTGCTGTGGGAGCCATTTTAAGCTGTCTCAAATAAGGCAGATATGTACAATTTTTACGGAGGCTTATCACAAAAAATAACAGTAAAAAATGGTTCTGTAGCAATCATCACTCATTCTATTTGCATCCTGTATAGATTACCACTTCTCTAGCAGGACTAAACAGCTGTTCCAGCAATCAAAGGGTTATAATTAGCAGATATAAGGTATACACAACCTTTAAAGACAATTGGAAAGTAGGGAGTTTCACTCACAACCATCACCAGAAACACAGAACCTCAGCAAAAAGCAAAGGTATGGCTAAGATGTCCTAAATGCTATTTAAGAAAATAAAATATATTTGGAAATAACCAGAAGAGAGACAGCAAAACAGGGGAATAGCTATTTTATTTTTCATTAATGGTAAGTAAACATTGTTTTAAATAATAGATTTTTTCCCCTAGCTGTCCCCAAAGAGTGTATAAATTCAATAAAAATCAATTTGCTTAAATTTTAATTACTCCTTCATAAAAAAGGTACCCTATAAGCATTCATTTCTAAGTTCTGTATACAAATAACAGTAAAGTGAAACATCAGATTGCAAAAAAAATTATCTGAGATATGCACTTTGGCCCCTATGTCCTAAGATGGTATCCTCAACCAGGTTACAAGAGCAACAACCCTGTCTGCTTGGACTGATGAGTTCTTTTAAGTACATCTAAAACAAAATCAGAGTTTCAACCCATTCCCTTTCCAGCAGCATCAAAATAGTACTACCAACATCACATTGCTTCAAGACACCAATCTGTTTGATCAATATAGTAAGAAACTCTAAGATGAATCTGCAAAACAACACGCTTAATATTTGCAATTAGAACCCCCTGAATTATTAAATTGGAGGAAAAAAAAAGAAGACAAAAAGTTTTCTTTTTTTGTTTCTTTTCTAGAGGCGCTCTCTCTCAGAGGAAGACCACTTTTCCTGCAGGTGCTGCCCGGCAGCACAGCTGGTTTGCTGCTGCAGAAATGGGACACAGCCACAAGCACTTCCTCCCTTCTCAGCAGCAGTTCCAGCCCTCCCATCAGTTACATCAGTGCAAACGACAAACCTGGCAGAAAACTGGCCAAACCCCAAGTCTTCAGCCACCTCTGCAAGCTGAAGCACTTACCAGGAGGTCACAGAGGCATCCTGGGGGCTGAAGACAAGGCAGAAGCCCTTCTATCCAGTAACAACAAGCTGAGAGATTATCTCATCTAGTCTCAGCTGAGTGCATGAAATTAAAATCAAAACAGCTGCACCTTCACAAGAATAGAATTATCAGTGTTGGTACTATCTGCTAAGTGTTTATTTGACACTTATTACTCTGACTTGGTAGCTCATTGCTGCAAGCTTAGGATGGGGAACTTCCCTGCTCTACTAAAACCTACATCTCTTCATCTGAAAGTAAAACTGTGTAATGCGTGTAGAATACACTTAAAAAATAGGATAACCTAGAAAGCAAAAATATTTTTAAAAAACTACACTGAATCACTTTTGAAAACCACAATTTTAAAATTAAATTTATTTTGGACTATGATGGGATAGATTTTCTTAAAACACAAATTCTGAAGCAGTGTGAACAAGTCTGCATGGCAGAGGCAGCACCAGAACTCAGGCGTCCCAACTCATACACCACGTCCTATAACCTCCATTTCACTCCCACTCATGGATTAAAGCAGTAATTATCACAAAGTGCATGTGCCTGCTAGTATTTAAGTATATGCATAATTCAACTGATGCAGGTAGTTCTTTAGTTGAGATAAAGTACAATCAACTGCGTTTTGCAGTCAGGATGCCACAACTACAACCAAACTGTCTCTTCCTGATTCTCAGCCCTTCACTTGCATGAGCTATGTTACAGTGTTGAGTTAAAGTAACAAACAAGCTGGAAGTGCCTGAAGGATTGAGCCTCAACATTTCACATGCATAGAATGTTAAGCTTCTTCAGTTTATCTTGAGACTTAACATATTGCATAAACTGCCAGGCAGGTACTTTATGAAAGCCCTCCATCCATGCTAAAGGCTCCTTGATGTGCTGAATCTCTCACAAAACAAGGTAAGGCACCAGTTACTCTGTGTGTTATAACTGTCCCTGTGGGCTGCAGTCACAGACCAGCTTCTTGTTGTGGAAACACAACAATTTTCCTACAAAGACAGTACACACAAGTAGGTCTACAAGGAGTCCAGACTGAGCAGTCACCCTCAGACTTCAACTTCATCCGTACACCAGTACCTCGCAGTAGCAAATAAATAAGCATAATTTAGTAAAGTGTACTTAGAGAAGGATCTGAACAAAAAAAAGGACATGTAAGATGACCACATCCTGACCAATGTAGTTCTGGCAGGTACACACACTTCAAACTACCACATTTATGTATTTTTATTAGATACTATTTCACATCAGTAGCTTAATTAATTAAATTCAAAGCTTGTACAGTTTTGAACAATGTCTTGGAAGCAAATGGTCACTGCTGCATTACTAATTAACATTATGACATTCTAAGACACAAAATCCTTACCTTCTGATTTCTGAACAGTACTGTTAAATCATGACAAGTTTTGACCACATGATCAAAAATATCACACCATTCAAAAAAAAACCCAGAGCAATTATCTTAAGCATCCATTCAACAATCCATTATTAATCCCAGTAGAAGCTGAAATGCCAAATTAAAACAAACCATTTACTTCTCTCAATATAGTTTCATATTCTTCCAAAACACAGAAATGTGTTTTCATTTAGGTAACTGCCAAAATACTATCTCAACTGATCTCGCCAGATCATGTAAGACATTTCATGCTTCAGCAAGTAAATATTTTTTCCATAAGAACTAATCTTTTCTACTAATTATGAAGGGGTTTTATCCCCTTAAAATGCCTACAAAAAGCCTTCTAAATTTTTGGAAATTTTCTATTTGCTACTAATATCAGTTTTGTCCTTCTGCAGCGTCCTTCCCCTTCCCACTTTTCTAACATCACTATAATATGTTGTCTTAACTTTGAAGCACAAAGCCCAAGAGTGAACTTAGGCCTAAACCTAATTTTTATTCTTGGGCATACTGGTATTAGATAAATAATTCAATAACAATAAGTAGTGTCATTGCATTTATTCCCTTTTTACTTTAATGTTTAAAACCATTTCATGTTTCATTCTGAAATGCTAGCATCCTAGCTGTTTTCCTCTAGTAAATCAGGGGATAGGAAGTTTTGGAAAAAGAAACAAAAAGTTATGCACTGAAGACTCTCCCAATGAAGTCGGCTTCCTAAAAAGCTCTCAATACTGCCTACAGGTATATACTCTAGATTCTAGAAAGTAAGTTCATGCATCTTCCTCGGATTTATTAAGCTACCACTGCAAAACCTGACAACTGTTATCCAAACGCAATTATGATTGTTTTAAAACATATGGCCTCATCTGCAAACTGCTCCTTAAGTTGTGCCTGGGAAGTCATTTAAGCAGTACTCCAAATGAAGTGCAAGTACCACAAATACAGGAATCTAGCTAATAATTTTGTTTTATTGGTCCCACAGCAGATGAACACTTTCTTCCCATCATGTTTCAGAAGTACTGCTCTGAGGGGAGAGAAGAATCCTCAAAGGTTTTATCATGGTCAAAAGCTGAGGTAAGTTGCCCCTTACAAGCTCAGAGTGCTGAGAACCCAGTGAGAACAGTGGAGTTGTCATTACATGATCAGCTATGAAAAGTCTGTCCTCTTGCAAACTGCACACAACCTCTCAACATGTTCAACTTGCATACTGACACGATAATGGTTCTAGCATAATTCAAACCAAAAAATGGCCATAAAGGGGGCCCCCTTCACTACAAAATGGTGGCTCTGAAAAGAACAGTGTTTTGTGCAGGGATTCTCTACATTCTCTAATCTCCAACCCACTGCCTTTTCCTTCATGCACAAGGAAGATTCATTGCCGAAGCCACACAACCTTCCAGAAAGCATGAACAAAAACATGAAAAAAAGAAAATAATACAATGAGTAATTATCAAGAAGTGTTTTTATAAGTGATCAACATCCATATTTAAACACCCATATTTAAAACTGTGGGATTTTTTACTTACAATAAAAAACAGAAGCACGTGGAAGAATTAAAATAAGAACATACAAAACCCATATAGTTAGTGCAGAGGACACCCCTGTTTAAACTAACAGAGTAACATGAAATGACCAAACTGGTGAATCACCCCCTGAAGAGCTGTACTCCTGAAACACAACATTTAGTGAACCTGCTACATTAACCTGGCTTAAAACACACAGGCCCAGAACGAAAAGCTCCTGGCACACCTGGATTAATTTGAGAGGCTGCAACCGGACCCCTCTGTGCACAAAGGTTACTTTGTAGGATAGAACAAGCATGACTACCTGATCATATTTTGTCTGGGTCAAAGAATACGGGGCCAGTCCCCACGGAATCGGTAAAAAAGTGGTAACGGGGGCTGAGGCCTCTGCTAGAAAGGTCAGTACTGTAAAACCAGCGACACAGGAACGCTTCAGGGTCCGTATTACCCCGGGGGTCGGTTAAAGATGAGCTCGATCCCCGACAAATCTAGCCCAGAGGCTGGAAGGGGGCGCTCGGGGCGCCGAGAAAGCTGGGCCCAGCCACAGGGGCCGAGTGTCGACGGAGGGCGGCAGGACCCGGCCGAACCGGACGGGAGGGCGGCCCAGGCCCTCCTCCCGACCACGGTTTCGACCCTACGCCCAGCACAAGGACGCAGCCCCGACCGACGTCCCCTCCGCCGCCTCCAGCCTCCCCGGGCCGGCGAGGCCCGGGCGCCCCCGCCTCCCTCCCGCAGGCCGCAGCGCCCCATCCCTCCCCAAGGCGAGGCCCCGCACTCACAACTCGCTCTTGCCGCCTTTCTCCCAGTTCTTTATCCACTCGGCCGGGAGCAGCGCCGCCATCTTCCCCGTGTAGCGCCGAGGGCCCGGATGGAGCAGCGGCGGCGCCGGGTCAGAGGGGACGGACGGGCCGCGAGAAACCGCGGGACGCGGCCGCGCCGTGCGGGGAGGCGACGGGCGGACTGCGCCTGCGCGCGGGGCCGCGGGGCGGTGCCACGACCGCGCGTGTGCGTTAGAACGGCGGGGCGGGGCGGGGCGCGGT
>VWPU01000760.1:0-102401 GCA_013398955.1 Callaeas wilsoni
TTGCTTGTGGGAGGGTCTCACACAGCATGCATTCAGGTGGGACTGCTCTTGTGAGATTTTGAACCATGCTGGAAAAAGTTCACAAAGAACTGTCTCCCATGGGAAGGACCTCCCATGGTATAACAAAAGAGACTCCTCTCCCTAAATGAACTGAAAGAAGATTTACTTTTTTTAAAGGTGATGGACTGTCCAAAACAACCCCCATGTTTTGTCTCCTTGCACTGTTGATAGGAAAAAAGATCGGAAGGGTGATGGTGGGGGGGAGTGTGTTCTAAAGGTTTATATTTGTTCTCATTACCCTTGTTTAATTCTGTTAATAACTTTTTCTTTATACTTTCTTAAAGTCTTGAACTTCTTTTGCCCCGTAAGGTCTTCTCTCCTAATCCTTATCTCACCTCATGAAGTTTTTTAAAAAATTGTTCTTTCCCCTCCTCTGCTCAACTGTAACAGAGGAAAATGAGTAAATGATTTTTCGTGAGTGTACTGGCCTTTGGCCAGCATCCAACCTATGACAGAAAGACACTAAAATGTTTTTCTATAAAATAGGAGGAAAATAGTTCTTTTTAAACCAGCGTGGTTTTCACTTCCTTTTTCAAGCCTCAGCTCAATTGCAATGTATGATCAATGTTTCCACGCAGTTGTCAATTCTTCTAAAGTTCTCTCTGCCATTTTCAATTGATCTGCTTATTTTAAGGACAGGGAAGTGGAAGTGCTAAAATGCAGTACCACTTCCTTGGAAGCACTACTGGATGAAAAAATCTTAAGAAGACCATCTCTCGGTATTAGATGAAAAAAATATTAGATGATTATTATTACTCCTCATTTAATTTGGCTTTCCCAGAAAAAAATCTTCTATGAGCCTTCCAAACAACCAGGATACCTGCAGTACGTCACATATCCCCTAGACAGGTACAATCTAGCTATATCCTGAGCTTTACATTTATTTGGAACTCTTAGCATTCACAAAAGCTTGACAAACTGTTTTTTAAAGGTTGGACATAAATTAGTGGAAGATCTTAGGTTATATGTTTTTTATCCATATCTTTTTTTTTAGTTGGTTTGGTTTTATAGGTTTGTGGTTTCTTTTTTTTCGTTTGGTTTGGTTTCATGTGTTCTTTCTTCAATCTGACCAAACTCTTCCCCATGTATTTTGTGTCAGTAAGGTCAATGGTTTCAGATGAGGAGAGATCAGAAATGAAGGGAATCTTTTTGGTAAACCATCTCTTTAAGCTCCCCTGAGCCAACTCACTGTCTTTCTTGCAAGATGTCCAGCTCATGCTGCCCACTGGAGTGCCACCAGACATATCACAGTGCCTTGCCACAGAGGCAGCAAATTCCTAGTCAAACTGCATTTGAGAATCTGTGTAGCTGAGAGCAGTTGGAATAAGAGCTTGAACAAGGAAACTTGACCCTTTCTGAATCTGGGGGACACTTTGCTGGCAAGAAAATCCAAGTTTGGCTGCTTTGTGTCTTGAACATGTGAAATGGCTACCACAGGAAGAGGTAAATCTGTGCAACAAGTTTAATGTCAACAGAGTATAAACCATTAAATGCACTAGCTGGGATTACAATGCAGTCAGTATTGTCAGATAAGTATGATGCTTTAAAGGTAAATTTCCTTCCGAGAATGAAAGTGCAGGTCTAGTAACTAAATGGGACACTTTTAGCAATATATAATCTAGTGTTCCATCATACATCTTCATTATTTCCCCTGTAATTAGGATTTTAATCCTTGTATTTGTTCTTTTTAAAAGCCTATTATCACTGCCAGGCTTTCCTACTGATTTATTGATTTGTTATGTATATCATGAATGACTCCTGAGGAGTATAATAATGAAGGAGAATGTTATTTAATTCTATACAAATATTTAGGGATGGAGCCAATATTATTGTGTAGCTTTATTATGAGAAGCCCTATTTCTTCTAATATCAATGTCACCTTACAAAGCTCCTCATCTCCTATGAAGAAAGAAAGATTATTAGAACTGACATAGTACTTGGCTTTTCAAAGCTATTATATTTCTTGTAATTATTTCTTTTTGAATTTCTGGTGCGACTTCCACTGAAAACCCGTTTGCCCTGTTAGTCTGGTGGCAGTTTAAACAAACAAGTTGTTCCTTCAATATTGAATTGCCAAAACAAAACTGCTGTTAGATATTTAAACAAGATACCTGATATTCATTTTATTCTTCTAAACTGGCAAGTTTAGAAGACATTGGCAGATATCTTCCTGGGGCCTTCCACGAGGCATGAGTTTTAACAGATGTACTTACATTTTCATTTTCTTCCTGTCTATGCATAAGGATTTTTTTATAGTCAGTTCCAGGGTTTTCCTGGTTTGGGAAGAGATAAGAGTATTTTAAAAAAAAAGAAAAAAAAAAAAGAAAGCTAGAAAAAGGAAAACCTAGAGAGAGAGGAAAAAGAATGTTTCCAGTGGGCTAACAACCAGTGCTGTTTTCCTACTCACTATATAGTTTGGCATTTATCTTTTACAAGAGATGCTGTTTTTTGTAAGCATAAATTGCTTTCTCTGGGGCTTTCTATCAGAGGTAAGGAAAGGGAATAGCATAAAAGCAGCACGTATGTTTTATAAATTATGTGGGTTTTTTTCTGAAAGAATTGTAATAACCTCCAGTCACATGTGGCAGCAATGCATTTTCCATATGGTTAGTATATATGTCTATGTTATGTATATATACCTTTTTTTTTTTTTTTTAGCATTTAGTTTTTGGTTATATTCACATCAAATGTCCAGAACTTAGGCTGAGGAGATTCTCTAAGGAGAATGCAGGATGCCACAGGAGCTGATTCAGTGGGTGGTACTCTTCCTTTGGAGTCAGAACCAAACAGATGCATCAGAATGTGGCTGTGGAAGGAAACATCTGAACGAGAAAGAACGTTCCAGTCTGTCAGCAGGGAAGTTAGTCATATTGTAATAAGCTGAAAACATGTCAGTAATAGCAGTAGATTAGTTTAATCTTGTATAAAACCCACACTTTTAAAGAGGTTTTTGAATCTCCATGATTGGAGAGATTGCTTTGTTTTGTTCAAATGAGGCATCAAAAAAGAATTAAAAAGTTTGCAACATTGTAAAAATGTCAGTGGAATTTTCTGTATTTGGACTGAACTCTGAGCTTGTAGTTTTAATTTAAAAGAAGCTAGGAGCAGATGCCCAGATGCAGATCTTGGTGTGTTTGTGAGACAGGGCAGAGGACTCTTTTCTCAGGGCAGGGGCTATCTCAGAGCTTTCCATCAGTCTGATCCTGGGGAGCATCTTTACCATGCAAATACTTGCTCACAGGTCCTCCTCGTTTTCTTACAGAAACTCAGAACCTGCTCACCAGCAGCCGCTAAAAGCAATTTTTGTGTAGCCGTCACCAAGACGGCTTTTCCTATCGATGCAGATGCAGCCATGGTGACCTGTGTATTTACGATGCACATGAGCTTGCCATGAAAACGATGGCCTTGCAAAAAGTATCCAGACTTCACCTTGAAGAAACACATCCAGTAAAGCAAGACAGATATTTGTAACACTGTACTATCTGGCATCAGGAGAGCCCTGATGAAAAATAAATTAAAACTTTGGGAGTTCATGTCCAAATACCCTCTTCAGCTTTGTTTAAACTTTTTTTAGAACTAGTCTTGAGAAAGGAATCTTTATTTATCACATTAGACAGTATGTATGAGGTGTGATCCATTAACATATTACACATATTTTTCTTCAATTTAAGCTATTTCCTCTGGAGGTATATTACTAATAAATTGCTAGGAAGGAAATCTTTCCCTGAGGATGAAAAGTTCAATTTGCATCTTTACCGCAACTTTTGTCATTAATAATTGTTATGGATCTGCCTGGTGTCCATAGTTTCACAAAATCTAAATTTAGACTCTAAATAGAATTCATGTAATGTTGGTAGATGCTCAGATATCAAGGCAAAGAGAGCAGAGGCAGCCACACAGAATGACTGATCTGACAGGATATCTGTGAATTGTTGTATGAAGGAAAACAAGCATGCTTATCAAATAAAGTATTTACCTTCATGTTGCAGGCAACTTTATAGAAATGATGTATTTCAGTATAATTCCAGGGTGGTACTTAATACAGTGAATCAAGATATCACAGGATGTGCTGGCAGTACTTCATGAAAGTCAATGTACTAAGCTCAAGCAACCTTTCCATTGTACACATGAACTGAATATTTGCTTGTGTTTAGTGTTTGTCACATCCTTGAAAGACAAGGTGAAACCAAAGATAGACATTTTCAGGTCCTCTTTTTCCAGTTATCACTGTATGTAATAATGAGATATTGAAATTGGAGCCAAATCTACATTTCTGAACCTAAAAGGGAATAAATCAGGCTATTTAACAAAATAGTTATGCCAGCAAAAACTCTGTGGTAAGGGTCAGAGAAGGCCTTTCTGAATCAATAATCTTAGACAAGCAATTACCACCACAAAATGTAGAGAAAAATAAGTCTGTGAACACATTATAACCAGATATATTTGTGTCACCCATTCAAAATTAACCTTGATTTCTCAAAAGGTCTTCTGATTTGCTTGGAAGCACAGATTGCCTTAAAGGTAACTGAATATAACTGGTGATATTTCTGTGAATAACTTGACTAGAGTTATTTGCCATTTAGTTTGAGATTTCTGTGTTTGTCTAGGAGAGGAAGATGTGTACACCTGTGCTTCTAAAAAGCTGATGTATGCCAGTCATCATGGATTGCTGAGTTGAATAGAATCTTAGCTCACTTGGTGCCGATCTCTAAAAACTAGAGGCATGGATTATGTGCAGAGTGACAATTATCCACAAACTCAGAGGGTTATTTTATTAATCCAAGCCATGGAGATGAGTGTTTTCTGCGGTGCACATTGTATCCTGTGACAGTCACTGTGCTGCATGAGCTGAAGGTTCCCTTGCATTTTTACGAAACTGAGTGAAATTTTAGAAATTGTTTCTCTGCACCTCCAGCTTGATTCTGCAAACATTTCAGGCAGTTATGTGGGCTGTAATGCCTCGTTGCTTGTTTGGTCATTGCCCAGTTTACTGTGTTCATGGGAAAGGGAAGAAACAATGGATTCAGAATGTCAGCTTTAGAAGGTGATGGATGGTGCTGATGCATCAGCCTGGCTCGAAGTGCTTGCTCAGCAGAACCTTGGCAATCCTGGGGTGGGTGGGACTCAGAAAAGAAATGGTGAGAATGCTCCTTTCACATTAGCATTTAACTTCCAAATGGATCTCAGGTATGTCAATGGAATGTGACAAGGGCTCAGAGCAGCGTGTAATGGGTTCTGTAACTGTAAATCTCTATTACACCTCTCTTTGACTTCTCCCAGTGCCCTGTAAGGGCTGTTCTCTATTAATATAAAGAATGGTTCCCTTCCCTTCCCTTCCCTTCCCTCCGCTCCCCCCCCCCCCCCCCCCCCCCTCTCCCTCCCCCCCCCCCCCCCCCCCTCCCTCCCCCCCCCTCCCCCCCCCTCCCCTCCCCTCCCCTCCCTTCCCTTCCCCTCCCTTCCCTTCCCTTCCCTTCCCTCTCATCCTGTCAGGCCACTTTATACAAATGCTGTGCTGAAAATCTGTGCAAAACTGATATAGGAGCAAATGGTGGTTGTGGGGCTGGGCAGGAAATAAGAAGTTGTTTAAATTAACAACTTCTGGACATTATGGTATTTTTGTGATACTTGATCATAGTGTAGCCAGAAGCTACAACACAGAACCAGCAGACTTGAATATCATGAAAGAAAGGATTAAAATAAAGTCTAATTAGCTTTCATTTACAAAGAGGGAAGGAAAGAAAGAGAAGTTTAAAGACACACTCTCCTTCAGGACCTTCCACACTGAAACATTTACAGCCTGTAAACTAATAAAAATAGACAGCTACGCACAAGGCCATCAATATAAGCCTGTTAAGTAATAAGGGAAAAGCTTATTTCTGTCACTCTGAAATGGGTTGAACCTTTTTGTTGCATTTATTTGTCTGTCTTGGTGAGAATATAGTTATATTCAGCTCTCAGACAAGGCTCATATGGGTTGCATGTGGGACGGACTACTGTCTTAGCTCAAATTTTATCTTTTGTCCTCCTGTTTGTCTTTAACTGGTCTGCAAATTTATTTGAAATTTCCTGGGGTAGCTGACAACCGCATCTCCCAAGGAGATGATCTTTCCTTACTCTGACTTCAGCTAAAAATGCTGCTCCCTCTAGTCAGCTTGAGTTACAAAAATGACAACAACGAAACCTCCTCCATGCCCCGAAAGGCAGCTTTTCCAGTGCTAACACAGAGCAAGGGTCTCACCCTTTAAATTAAGAGAAAAAACATGCTGGAAGGTGGGAGAGGGAAGATGCAATTCTTTCCTGCGTAGTCTGGTATTCCATAGGTGAATGTTATTCTTGCTTGCTAAAAACTATAGCACTCTTCCTGCTGGTTGTCTTTTCCCTTTTCCCAGTCCAAAGCAGGGGGAATTTTTACACGATCTTCATTCCCATACTTCTTTGACCAAAAGTACTATTTCTTTTCATTTTATATTTCCATTAGGGTTTTTTTATTTCCTAGATCTCAGCTTTGAAGTCAGACTTGAACACCCAAATCTTTACCAATTTCCATATCACTGTAAAAATGCCTACCGTTTCCATGAAAAAGTGTGCTACACAAAATATGAATACTTTTGCATCCCTTTCCTGCAAGCAAGTCACCTCAGCTGATGCCCTCAAGTCTTGGCATAAAATTGATATGTTTGTGCCTTTTTAAAAATTTACTCCAAACATTTTTGTAATCTGGAAAGCTGAGGTTTGGAGGAGTACCAAGAAGCTTTGAAACAGAAGTTCTATAAATGTGATTGGTGAATTTGTTGCAGATTTCTATGCAGTTATCAGTGAAAACATCATTAAATGTAGTGCGCTTGGGTATCTTCTGCACCAAACAGGATACCAGGACAGAGAAGAGAAGCAGTTTTGCTTTGCTTGTTACAAAAGAATTTCTGATCTGCATTTAGCAACAATTCACAAGTTGTAGTTTATTCCTTGGTACTCTCATAACAGAGACCAAGAGATTTGAACTCAGCTAATGATGTGGCTCTAGAAATATCATATCAGTGCTAAAGTGTCTTTGCATTGCTTCTATTAAACAAATATTGCTTTGGAAAGTAAAGCTCTCATCTGCTTCCCACTGAACAAGTTTAAAAACCATTTTCCTCCTTTTCTCTGAACTCTTACTGTGCAAGCCATGTAGTTCTCCCCACTGTGATCTGTTTTGCAAAAGAAGCCTATTAATTGAGGATGTTTTTCAGTATTGCCAAAAGGTCACTACAATCAATTATGGAGAATATTTGTAAAAAAGAAATCTTGCCTATAAAGCAATATATCCGGAGTGTCTAATTTGTTCACTGTAATAAGGCCATTCCTATTTATTGATTAATCAATCTTTGTTGTCCGTTTGCTGATTATATCAGGAAGTCCCTTAATGTAATGGAATATCATATACTGAGTTGGATAGCAAAAATTTTTATTTCTACTTCTATACTGCACGCGTTCAACCTGAGGAGATGATTTTTCCAGGTGTCTTGGGGTGATTCTATGACAATACTGTATTCCCCATTGCCTGCTTGATCTCTAGTGTACCTTTAAACTGAAAAGACGAGAGAGAAAAGCCGAAGGAACTCTTCAAAGTGCCTAGCTTGACCTTGCAGTTAGAATGTTTACATGCTTTCTGCCTGTTAGCAAAGAAAGGAGTGTTCTCTCTAGCTTTTTCGGCTTTCAGCGGAGAAGGGACTGTGATCTGCCTCAGCAGCTTCTGTTCCTTTCTGGACTGTTGTTGGCTTGCTTTTCATCCCAGACCAGCTCCCATCTCCGGACCTGCTCGGCGGGACCCTCCAAGGGGCATCGTCGGACCCTGCCTGGCCCGGCCTGGCCCAGCGGAGGACTGCAGGTTTTACCTACAGAAAGAACTCTAAAATCCACCAGCCTCCTTTAGGGCATGGGGGAGGGGGTTTAAATATGCTTTTCTGCCCCGTGCCTGTGGGGGACTCTGTTTGCTAAATAAACAGGTTTTTTTCACTTCCTTTAAGAAATTATTTTCCCGAACCCTTGGGAGAGGGGCTGCCGGGGCCTGCTTGCCTGGCAGGCAGGAGAGAGAGAGAGAGGGAGAGACCCCTTTTGGGTTGTTTCCTCCTGGATTTATGTCCAAACGGGCACACCAGGACCGTTCATTCCGATTCATTGTGGCAAGCCTAGAACTGAAAATGGAAGCATATTTGTATTTGAAACATGACTAGAAACATGACTAAGGTCATCAACACAGAAATTTTTCTGTTTTGATCCAATTTGTAAATCATTACCTGATGTATTCCATTCAAAAGTCTTAATTTTATGCAATTATACTGCATCAAGATATGCAATGCAGGAGTGTAATTGAGCAAAATCAAACTTATGTTGTATGCCGAAAAGCTGGTTGTGGATAAATTCAAAGTGGCTCTCAGGCTATATTTAAAAGTGTAACATTTGACTACTTTTTAAAATCATATAAAGGAAGCCAAGCACATTAAAATTAATTCATCTTCATATGCTTGATAAAATTAAGGTTTTTATCTTGTCATAAATCTTAGTGTGATTTAGGACATAGAGTAGTGGCAGGAGTAATGTACACAGAAAATGTTTTAAGTTTATTATAATTATCATTATCTCTGTTGCCAGGAGTGCATAATTTCCACTAAATAACATGCCTTGTTTCACTGTGACTCCACGATTCGTTTCTGTTCTTTTGTACTGTAGTTGATGTAAATGAGCCACATTAACTGCCCCCCTGCCTCACTTCATGCATATTTAAGGATTTAAAGTGTCTCAAAAATCCATTATCATTCTGTGACAGAAAGGTGAGGAAAATATGTGAAAAACTCGTAAACAGGTAGAACTAGAACATGTCTATATATTAACTTCTGACAGGTGTGAGACATCTAAGATTTAATCTGGAATTTGTGTTGGAATTCAAATAAAATAATGCTATACTTTAAACTGAGGAGAAATAAAGAATTAGTGATGCTGATGCTCTGTTATTATTATTACAAAGAAACAATTTGCTTTCTTAAAACATTTAAATTTTCCAAGAAATGGAAAATTCATGATCTGCTCTTAAAATACTCAGTAGGACCAGAAAATCCAAAGGAGAAACACAAGAACATGGAAATAATTTTCCATTTATCCTTACTTCAATATTTAAAGTGCTAAAGTTTAAGTGCCTCTTTTTTCTGTATTAAAAGCTCATAACATGATTTATCATGATGCACATCTCACTGTAAGTAGCAAAATAGAAAGAATAAAAATATGCTCTAATGCTGCAAGCAGTTTTGCACACATAGCTCCTACTTGCATTACTTTTGTACACTAAAATTTACTTTGAAATATAAGGAGCATTAAGGAACTTCAGTGAGAGGACAGTTTTTATAAAAGCAATGGTACATATATCAAAAAAGCCAGGCTTGGCATCCACAACATGTGCCATGCCTGCAGTGCTTTCAAATTACAAAGCAATCTTTTTACCAGAAGGGTACTTAAAGTCACAAGTGCTACTAACACATCTATTGAGAACAAGAATGTAACAGTTCTCTCTAAAATTTTAATATGTATATTGATTCTCAGTGCATTCTGGAATGTGGATTCAGCTTTTCCGGCTCTGGAAATCTAATGTTCAACATATGGCCACCTGCAGTTTTACCATGGTAAAATTTCTGTGCTTTTCCCCAGGGGAAAATCAAGGTATCAGAGATGTTTTTTTTTTGTTTCCACATGCTATGTAGATTAAATACGTGACATGCAATTTAGATCCAGAAGATTTTTGGCGCTGATAATGATGACTTGAAAGATATCATAGCACAATTTTAAACTCATTTATGTGGCAGTCACTGTTGAAAATATAGCCTCCTTATTGTGGCATCAAGGCTTTATCTCTGAATTGGTGACAGCCAAAAAACTCAACTTCTCAGTACTGACCCACTTTGGGAATGCTGCAATACTATCACATTCCTTAATCCTAGGGAAACCGAAGTGCTGAAAAGGTTGTGTAATTCTGCTGTCGTTACTGCCAAAACCAAGACAAATCATCAGTGTCTCCATAGAAGGAAGAAAGAGGAAAGAAATACTCTCTGAATTTTAACAGTAAGGACTGGAAAAAAAAAGAATTGGAATAGTGTCACTAAAATGCCCTACTGTGTCTTAGCACCACTAAATCTCTTCCAATGTTTGAGTAGGGATATAAAATTTACATAAGTAATATATAAGGTGGTCCACAAAAACACTCTTAAAGAATAATAAAATAAAATATGCCTTCCATTGCTAAAATACTGTAAAATTCAGTTTCTTAAACATAACTAAAGCATGGAAAAATAATGCTTTGTATAATAAACATAGACTAGTCCCCATAATTCTCTTAAGCAAAGTGTTGGGTCTTATTTCATTTAAATTGTGTGTCTACAATATCTTAAATAACAATGGAGTCTACTGTCGTGATTTATTCAGCACTTCTTATCCTTCTTTGAACTGTTTGCTGGGTAGAGCTCCACTACAACTTTTTATGTCACTGCCTTGAGGAGAGCACATTGTTCCCTGTGGGCAGCTGGGTGACAATTCCCAGCAGTTACATGCAACAGCATCCTTGACTCCGGTGTTTATGCTGACTTAAAGGAGCTTGTGGAAATGCCTGTCTCTCTGAGCGTGAATATAGGCAGCACACATACAGCCCTCAGACTGACAAAGGAAATTGGTTAAAGAAGAAAAGTTCTCTCATAGAGGCGAACAATAACATGCTCACGTGCTCAAACTCTCCTCTTGTGGATTTCCACGCAAGCCTAACCTGGGGTGGTCAGACTGTTATCCTGAGTGAACTCTGGAGTAGGCTGGAGCAAAATCAGGTTCAGGCTGTGGGCACTTGATATTAGCATAAACTGAAATACAAAGTATGCACTTGACAGCTTCAGTTACTCAATTACAAGATATTGGAGAATTTATGAGGAAAGTGCCAAAGGTGAAAAATGATGTTCTGCGTGTCACTGAGAGTGCAAGAGACTGTCCTGTTAGCTCAATGTGTGCATTACTTTGATGCCGAGTGATCTGAATGATTTATTTATCTAGTGGCATGTGGTTGATCTTGAAACCAGTTCAGTCACATACATGTAGGGGTATTTCAGATGTTCCCAAAGGTGGGAAGCAGCATTTTACCACAGTGCTACGAGCCAGTGAGGACAAAGGTGCTGGCTGGCTGGAGAAATGCTGACAGTAGTCACAGTCACCAGTGTGCTCTTGCAAAAATGAAAGTGGTCTTGGATGAGTCCATTGGTTGCAATCACTCAGGGAAGTGACAAAACCAGGGATGACCTATGTTCCACACCCAGAGGAGGGACACCTTCCAGGGAAAGAGGTCCACAAGCTGCTCCAAAGATCTTGCAAAAGGCTTATACCCGTCTTGCAACAATGTCATTTAAGCTGACATCCTGTGGATGCTGAACTTCCACTCACTTCAGTGTCTTTTTTCCAGCTGTATTGAGGAAGGTGGCTGCAGTTGAAGGTCCTAAGCTGCCTTGATATTTTGCATTTATTAAGACCTCAAATACAGTCATCAGTGTTGAGACTGGCACAAGTCCACACAGGAGGAAAGCTTTGTTTAACATGTTGTTTTCTACAATTTTTGTAGAAAATCATTACATGATAACAAAATAATTTAATGTCTTTCCAATAAATTTACTACAGATTTGGTCAATGTGTATTACTTAGAAAAAAAATTTCTATTTTCATTGTAGTAGTACCTTAAGATATTACAATCTTAAAAACTATTTTTTCATGCTCCTTATTGCATCAAAGGGTTACATAAAGTAGCAATGCAAAAGAAAATGAATTATGTTTGTCCTCCAGGGCCTCCATCCATTTACAGAATGTATTTGTGTGCGCTACTGAGGAGGTTAAGCAATCTCCTAAAGTTTTACTGTTGCTAACTCTGGTTCTTGGGCATGTTGCTGGAGCATCTGGTAAAACGCTATTAATGGAGAGAGGCCATGAGATTTAAAAAACAAAATCAAGTTTGACTAAATATAATAATCTATTTGGGTTTTTTACTTTTTTTTTTTTTCAGAAGAGGTAATTAAAGGTACATGACACAAAAGAGTATTGGCATCCTAGTTAAACTTGACAGGTTTTGATAAAACAGCCTGACCTTGTCATATTTTTTTCTGATTCTAGTTCATTGAAATATAACCTCAGCAAAGTAAGCTGTGAGTAAAATCGTAAAATCTGAACTAACAGCAGCAGTAGATTTATTGATGCTTTTTATCAATACCTTTGGACAACTCCTGAAGAACTCTAATTATCTTAGAAAACAAAGCCTTTGCAAATGGCAATTGCATGATTGATTGTTTGCCACTTTTACCTTGCAGCCTGAAACATGAATCCAAGCAGCAATTCTGAAGCTGAGCCCTTTGAAAGAATTTGAATAAGGATTTTTCTTTCAGAACAACTTCTGAAGTATCAGAAACATTCAGAAGCAGAAGAATTTTGGCATTTCCTCAATCAAGGGGACACTTGCATGTGTCCACTCATACAACTGTACCAAATTCTTGAGGAATTCTAAAAACTTGATCAAGTGAAATATAACTCTACCACACTGCCCTTTTCTAGAACTGCCTACAGACCAGGAGTGTTTGCACTCAGGCAATGGTTTTCTGAAGAGCTCATTAACTCAATCTCCAGTGACAAAACTGCCTGCAAGACTTATTTCATGAACCTGGGTAGGCTGGAAGATAAGGATAAAAATGTGGATTTTAACTGGAGATTTCTCTGAGATGGTAGAAGATAAATCAAGCCACTGATGACAGCAGAAAGTTGAATTCTCAACTGATTTTGCCATTAGCAAGTAATTTTTTGTGCTGTTGACATGATAAGAATAGAAAGCAGACAATGAAGCAGAATTATTAAACACCTATGGGTCATAAACCAGATTTCATCTCTGGTTTTGGGACATAGTTGAGTTCCACTTGGAATAAAGAATTCTCAGAAGTAACATCATGGAGTCTTGTAAATCCACTAAAATATCAACTATGGTAGAGGTTAAAATGGATTTTTTCCTAATTTATGGCACATATTAACATCTTTTAAAAGGTTCACTTTGCCTTGAGTTACAATGGAAGATAAAAGAATTACTTATTTAATCAGAACCCCCTCTTGGCATTGTAGCTGCTTTTTCTGTCTGTCAGAACATGACAGAAGGAGTCAGCTTCTGTCTATAAACTGGGAAAATGAGATTAGTGCACTTGTAGAGATTCTGAATTCTCAGCTCTGGTGGAGGGTGAGATGCTCCCAGTCCAGTAAGGTGACAAGACCAGTGTTACAACCCTCAATCCATCCCCCAAGCGTCTGTAGTGAGCTCAGAGTACCTGCAGACCCTGGAATGCAATGCAGGTAAGCTCAAAAATCATAGAGACAACTCTGAAAATGCTGCCATAGAATCATGTGCTCCCTTGCTTTAGTGTCATTTGCTTTATATAGTCAAGACCTGTCAAGTTGGGATTTATGGAAAGTATCTTTTACAGAAAGCAAGAGGACAATTTTCATGACAAAATAAGGTTTTCTGTGTGAAGAAGAAGTATACTTAACTGACTAGGTAAGATTTACTTTCTTGTTATACTCGCCTATCTTATAGACACTAAGGAAGAAGTGGTATGTACACACTGGACAATTATAACTGGGACATTTGTGACTCATTCATTTAATCTTACATTTTGTAGCTCTTGACCACTCTCTATCAGTTCACTGGCAAAAACTACCATTTGTTATCTACACAGAGGTTATTATAAACCAAAATTTACCAATTTTGCCAAAAGGAAAACATTTTTCAATGTGGAATATTCTTTTCAACTGGAATTTTTATCTTAGCATCATTAATTGCATTAATGTCTTCCAAGTGTTCCACTTTATTAAGAAATTAACTGAAAAAATTATTAAGGATGTGGGTACTAGATTGTGGCACTTTTTTTTCTCTTAACTGAACAATTCCTAAGTTAGTGTTCATGATATATTTGAGCTGTGGACTTGCAGACCAGAATTCTCTTCCTTGTTGTGTGGGGACAGTGTAAGGGTTGAGCTCGCAAGGTGGGGAATGAATCCCAGGAGCTCCAGGCAGAGAGACAAGACAGTGCTGCTCATGGTCTTTAATTAAACCTGAATTAGAATGAGGAGTAACTAATTCTGCAAGTACTGAACTTTTGAGGGTTTTTGGGTTTGGTTTTTTGGTTTATTTTTTCTCCATTGATGCAAACCATAGTGATCTCTGATGAAAAGCCTGAATTTAGAAGAGAGCTGCCAAGTAAATTGTGAAGTTTGTGATCTACAGGAAATCTACTTTTGGCTCTCTGGCTCCTTCTCAGCCCTCACCCTGTCAGCGGTGCAATAACTACACCTTAGCTGCATGTAATCTCCTTACAAATGGCAGCATCACACTCCTTGATCTGGGTGTCCTTTAATTTCTGCCTCCCCACTGAGCCCCCTCAGGTGCACCAGGATGTGAGGGTTCCCAGCCTCCATCAGTTTATTGCCCTGGGGTGAGCTGTGTTTCCCTGTGGGCCTGGTGCAGCCTGTGTAGCACCCATGGGGCCAAATGGGCCAAAGCTCTGCCTTTGCCCTCCAAAGCCTGGCCTGATCTCTAGTACTAGCAATTTGCTGAAATCCTTACCTGATAAGGTTTAAATGACCTCTCATGGCACTAGCAGCCTACACTCATTATCAAATAGAAAAGGGTTGATGGTAGATGGGTTGGGGAAGCTGAGGAGCCCCAAAGGGCTGTCTCCTCCCTCCTGGGCTTGCACAAGGCAGGCTTTTCCCCCTCAGGTTTCCCTGGAAGGGGTGGTGACGCACAGATGAGGTTCACAGTCACTGTCCCTGGACTTCAGCTCTGTGGATGGAGGGAAATCTGCGGGGTCAGGTGCTCCAGCAGGTTTTCAGGTTTCCCTGAGCCCTCCTCCCTCCCCATGGGGCAGCCCCCGGAGCAGCCCAGAGGCAGTGGGCACCCTTGGGGGACCCTGTGGCAGATGGGCACGGCGTGTGTGGGTAAAGCAGGACTATACAGGATGGCTGCTCTCCAGGAGAGGTAGTGAGGCACTGTTCCCTGTGTTTTAAACTGGTTTTTCCCTGTGGTTCACTTGGTACTTATGAGCGATGTTGGATGGGATGATCCTCCACCTGCTTTGGCCTTTATCAGCACAAGGGGTGGCATGAAAACACTGGTTTGAACATAACACTGTTTTGAACACGAAAACACTGTTTTGAACATGCAGCCATTTTAAAGCACGGGACTGTCACCCAGGCACATTGTAGCATCTTTTCTTACACAGTGAAAGAAAAAAGCAACAGAAAATGATGCCGGCAGAGTACCCCTGTGCCTGGCTGGGCTGCAGCAGAAGCGGCGCTCGCGTTGGCCTCGTGCTCCCCACGAAGGATGTCTGAGGCTGGCCACCATGCCTGGGGAGCTGCTGGCCCCAGGAGCTGCAGGGGCCGGGCACTGGCCAGGCACTCTTGCTGAGTTCAAACCTGGAAGCGCTGGAGGCATGTGGAGAGGAAGAGAAAGAAAAACACTGACCACCCCAGCATGCTGGTAAGGAAAGAAAACACTGGAGGGCTGTTGAAATATTCGCAGAGGATTAGCACAATGTTACTGTGTTTAGCACAGGTGTTTCTGTAGCTGTGATACATTAGGAAAATTTACAATGTTCAGTGACTCACACTTTCTCCATGTAGTGTGGTAGTTTATTTTCCTGGGCTGGAGTACAAAGTGAGGAGGAACACCTGCTGGTATTTTGGCTTTCCTGTAATGTCTAAGCTTTTGTTTAATCTAGGTGTGCTTTTTTTTTTCTTTTTCTCTGACTGCATTGAAGCATTTTAGCACATAACGTTTACAAGGAAACTGATTTCACCAGAGATATGTAGAAATATTCTGTTCTTTTCCTCTGTGGTATAGCCTGTCATAAACTACTATCAGTAGGAAAACTATGGACGTTGCTCTCAATACTTTCTTTGGCTTTACTTTTAGACATCTAGTTAAACAGCCACATTCTGAAAACAGATCTGTGTATTGCAATTCCTTTTAAAATTTTGTCAGAAATGTCTGTTTCAACGTCCTACAAAGTTGCATATGGTCCAAACTAGTTCCACTGCACAAGTATAGCTAAGAATGATCCTCCATGCTCTTATAAATTAAATATTGATATGCTTATTTAGCTTGTTTCTCATGGTAAAATTCTCAGTAAAATATTGAGGAAGAAAACTAAAACTCCACAGAATAAATGCAGATGTTTAAGATAGATCATCTTATTACTTAAGGAATATTCTTTAAATGAATAGATAATAGATAATAGATAATAATACCCTTTAATAAAGTTAATTATTAATTTCTACCAAGAAAACAATGAAGTTTTTTTCCCCAAAAGTGTACAAGACGGCGCACAAGATATTGAAAGTATTCTCTGCTGGATGGGCCTTGCTGCTGTGTGACGGAATGAAAAACAGGTAAAAGAGTGAAAAAGTAAGGGAACACAACTTGATACTCTGTCCCAGTGGACTATTCAAGACTGACATTGAAGGGAAAAATCAAGCAACATTACTAGAACTTATCAACTGAACAATTTGGTCTCAAAATTTTTGAATGTTCTTCTAAGATTGAGACTGCAGTTTAGAGGATCTATACGGGTTGTAACTTTTAGACCCTGTAGTTTTCCTGTTTTCTCTCCTCTAATTTCTTTGTTACAGCTTTTCCTTTTAAGTTAATATTTATATTTTCAAAGGAGCAAAATAAGAACACTGAATTTATGATGTGAGTGAGTTGCTGTAGCACCATTATCTTTAGAATTCCCTATATTGTGTGCTTGATTTTTTTGACTTTTTCCATTGGATATGCTGTGTAAAGTATACTTTGCATGTTTGAGTTGCTATACCTGGATTGTACCTCCTTATTTTGCACTTTCTCGCTTGATTCCACTTTCATTCTCTTGAATAAATTCATTCTCTTGAAGGAGTTAAGGACATTTTTATTAGAGTGCATGGAAGCTGGGTCAGATTTAAAAATGCAATTGCTCTGGATTTGTGATGTCTGACAGCACTTTGCCCATAGGGCTAGACACCTAGAGGGACTGTTCATCATTTTCTATAAGTGTATATATAAGAATAGCTTATTGGTGACAGGCAGGTGCTTGTGTTCACATGCATTCCACATATGTTCAGTAACCTTACTTATAGGAATAATGTCTTTTATGGAACAAATGCAAATGGAGAGAATTTAAGTGAAGAAAGTTTTCCTTGGTCTTATTTGGGGGTTCTACAAAGCAAAAGGAAAACACAGCAGAAGCAAGCTACATTAAAGGGGATCAGAGACATACAATAGGTTCCTTATGTCTTCTTAATTATGCAATTGTGAATTATATTCCTGTTGCATTTGTAATTAGAGGGCAGAACAGATGGTAAAGGCTTGTTCTAAAGTAATGTGTCTATTAAAATTATCCACATAGCTAAACTGACTGTTGACTATAACAGCGTTTCTTACCATTAAAATACCCTGTGTACAGATACGTGCTTGATTATTATAGCTCATTACATATGAGCACACACAATATATATGCACATATGCAGAAATAAATCTACTCTATATTATTTATATGCTGTATATGCCTTTAAGTGTCACTTATTACAGTAGTGAAGGAAAATGAAGCCTGATCCTATAAAAAGCCTCCCACGTGGGTAGACAAGACGTGCTGTTGTATGGTCATCATGTATTGTTTGTTTTCTTTATCTCCAATTTTAGCTGGAGCTAAAGTGTGAAGATAAATTTATCAGATGAGGTGTTCTGATATAGGACATGACACAGACAGCTATGATATGGTTGTTATTACTCTGTAGAAACTTGCTTTATTTGTAGTCAGTATATTTGACCTATTATCTCTTGTTTATAGATTTATCTTATCTCAAGATCTGGAGATACTTGTGTTGGCAACCTTTTTTTTTTTTTGCGAGCCATCTGTAATGTTTTCCAATATAAGCCATGCACTGAACTGATATTATCTAATAATTTGTGATGTCATGAAATTCTCTCCTGGCATCAAACCCCCCACATTTTAGGGAGTTAGGAAGGTATGAAACGAGTGAGAGGAGATGATCCTATTTTTTACAGCTCTTATGAATAAGGTATTTGTTCTATAAAAAAGATATTCTGACATCTGTGTATTGACTTAAAATGGGTCCTGTGCAACATCCCCAAATACATTCAAGGCATGATGGCATTTCTCTGACCTTTTTGTAACTAAAACATCTGAATGCCTGATTGCTTTCTTGACCTGAAAGCCCCTCCATAATAATGGGTATAAAGGAAACTCAATGGGGTATTTAATTTCAAACACTAATTTCAGTGAAATACTCTTTCAGGGCATGATGCTTTAGTTTAGAACTGAGTCTGTGTGCTTGCATGTGGTTGCAACTCCTTAAGATCATCCTGGCCCCATACCAAAGTACAGTACCTGGTATTTCCATCATGCCACCAATTCAAGCCAGAGGTGGAAGACGGTGACAATCAATGTCAAGCCCGTTCACTCAGGAGGAGAAATCAGCTCAGAGCATTTTTTAAAACCAGGATTTGACAGGCAAATGACTAAACATATTTCTTTAGTGATCCAACATTTCTTCTTAACGAGGCAAGTTGTCATTGACTCTGCTTGTTGTCTGTAAATCCTGACTGACTCAATCTTCATAATGTCAGACTGGTCAAAGGCATCAGTAAATTACATGAATAAAACATAATACTTGGTAATTGTTCTTAGCTGCTAAGGTACTGTAATTTCATTTGCTCAACAGCATTTGTCCAAAATAGTGTTTCCTAAATTGGCCATTACTTTTACTTTCTTAAAATGGATGCCATAACCTCTGTAAACACCTTATCTACTTTGGTTTCATGCATAATGATGTTGCAAAGACGTCGCTGCTTTTGCTCTTTGATTCTTTCTCCCATGCTGCTGTGGGGAAGGGGGTGGGGACTGAGTGACCATGTGGGGCTTACTCATCAAGTAGGACTAAACCACAACGATAAATTGAGCACTTTATCTCTGCAGACTTCAAAAAATTAGTTTCGTGCATCTGGTAAATAAAAAATAAGCACAGTTTGCTGTAAGGAGGGTTGACTCTTGGCTTAGTCTCAGGTACCGTAGAATCACATTTTCCTTGCATGTGGATTGGATCCCCTACTATGTCCTAGTCATAGAAAAGCCAGAAATGAAAAACTTAGAATGCTCCTGGCAACGCCTTCTGGCTTTGGGGACATGTCTGGATTCATGCATGCATTGTGCATAATGCAGAATGTCCTTGAGAAAATCAAAGTTAATTTCTGTGGTTTGTTTTCTTGTTTATAATATATATATTATAAAAAACCAAAACAAAAAAAAAACAAACAAAAAAACCAAAACAAAAACAAAAACAAAACCAAACCAAAACAAAACAAAGAAGAAACAGAGAAACATTATTGTCTGCCAGGAAGTAAGTTGATTGATAATATTTCTTTCTTGTCCTTAGACCAAGCTACTCACATGCAAATATTTTAAATTACATCTGCCAAATAAAATTGTTGTGAAGCAGACCTTTTATTTTTCTAGGTTCTTTTGAGAACACATCATCCCAACATGCCCTCTGACAAACTGCCAGGAGAACAATTTTTGACACCGAATGGTGTAGGAAAAGAAATGATCCTACAAGATCCCCTTATAGCTGCTTCCCACTGTGCCCTTTATTCTGCACGTGGAGTGGTCTTGCTGGCTATGTACTTAAGTGCTTTACTGTAATGTCCATATCTTCTGGTTTCAGAAATATGCCTCAATGCATCCTTTTCCAGTCAGGCAGCAAAAAACATCAGTCCAGCCTTAAAGAAAAGAAATCAAAGCTAAATAGATGACAAGGCACCTTTCTAGTTGAAGGACCTTGGAACAATGAAAATGTAAAGCAAAAGAGAGATCTGTGTTGATCATACTCAACTCATTTTGCTGGACCAGCAAATACATCAAGCATCTGACCAAATTCCAGCAGCTCATTCAATATTTGGAAAGAAACATACAGTGCACAGCCTGCAGTGAGAAGGAAACTTGAAAGTAATACTGCAAAACGGCTTTGTTGGAGACCTGTTCAGGCAGATGGAAATCGCCATCCCTTTCTCCTTAGGTGGGTGTTTCACACCACTGTGCATTTACCTGCCCTGATTCAGAGTTGCCATTTCAGAGTCTCTGGTCAGATTCTTATGGGGTGTAAGTCAATTTAATTCTGTTTATTTGTGTGAACTATATTAAGCATCAGACTCATTAAAACTTCACTTGGCCTGAGTAATGCTTCCTTATTTTGACCCAAAATATAGCATATTTTTTCTGGTTAACCACAGACCAAAACAATTAGAAATACTCAGATAAAATCTCCTTCTAGTCCTCTGCAAAAACTGATTTAAAGTAGGATAAACTACAAGTCTCTTTATTCTGGAACAAGTATTTATGATATTTACAAAATATCAGGTATATAGTAACTTCCATTAATTTTCAATCATTTTTAAAGTGCCTAAAAATAGTTATTATCTTACTGCTTTAGATAGCATGACACATCTGAGTAGGAGAGCAGATGCTTCTGAGTTTGCAGAACAAAGACTGACTAAAAGGAAACACCTTTTTTAAAATAAATGGCGTGATCATCCAGTAACATTTAGCCTAAGTGCTACTCTTTCACCTTCGTTTTTCTGGTTTATCCATCAAAGTATTACACTGGAAAATAATGTGGCTCTGTTGTTTAATTATTGAAGATTATTAGGCATTATAAGAATCTTTCGATCAATAATAATTTTGGATTTTGTTCAAAGTCTGGATAAGTTGCTGTGGTTCGACTGTTCCAGAGCTTTAGAGAGAGAAAGAAATTACATTAGAACAGAGAGTAAATAAGCAATTAGTACACAGAATAGCTGGAACCAAGCTGGCACTCAATGAACTGGAATGGATTCAATGATTGCATGTGTCACCCTGATTTACAGATGTGTTAAATATGGTTCTTTTCCGGTTTCTGTTCTTGGCTAATAAGCTAAGATTTTCATCAGAAATTCAGAACCTATTAGTTCATTCTTCAATGTCTCCACTCATATGCTGCAAATAAATTATGTCCAAATTATATTTGGCATTTGAAAAATTAAGTTTTTATTTTATTTAGGTATCTATATATCTATGAACACATCCAAGTTGGTAACTTGGCTTTCACACAATGGTGCACTCATTTACAAAGCAGAGTCCTCCCTCCTTTACTCTTGCATTTTCCTCTCTCTTTTCCCTCTTTCTATCTCTCTTTTAAGAATTAACTATTCCCCCTCAAAAGGCATCACCTGAGCCATGCAGTTCAGTTTAAAATGGCAAACAAGCAAAACCTACATTCACTTTTTTTATTGGGAAAGGAGGTGGAACAGAAAGTGGCTCTACAATGGAGAAGAGATTCAGAGTAAACCAGTAATATATTAAAGCCCAAGAAATGAGGACATAGATTGATGTCAGACACTAGTGGGTACAATTTGGCAGAATTTCTAAGGGGTCCTGATATTGATAGGTCCAAAATATACCATCAATCCATCTATCATGGTCAGCTGTGTTAATTAACAAAATATCCCAAGTACTAGAGTATATTTAGTGCATAGCTGACACATGCTGCACATTTTTCTGTGATGTCAATTAAATAATTAGTTATCAGCAACTGACTCAAACAATATGTCTCAGAAATAACTGGTTGCAAGTTCTCAAGGGCAATATATAGATGAAATTCTCCTGATAACACAGTTTTAGGAATGTTCCATGTATTTCACCTAATGTAACCAACTTAACTTCTGAGAAACTGCACAACTTCCTTAATGGGAATTAAAAAGGCCAGAACGGCCCAGTGGCCAACATCCTGATAATCAGCTGGGAACAGGTTTCACCTTCACTACAATAATCTGCCCAGGTCTGCTGTGAGCTAAAGCAGTACATTTAAGGCTGTGGAGAGACACTACAAAGTGTATGGCTTTGTGATTAAAGAAATTGCCTTCCAGAAGTGTGTGAAGACCCTCAAGTGCTGCTGCCAAAAGCAGCTCTGAAGTGCTCCAAGGCATCTGCAGATGTTTCCAAAGATAGTGGTTAATGGGGCTGCAGTCAGGGGTCCCTCAGGAATGGAGGGAATTTTGCCTTTCAGCTCTAGGAGCTGGAATCTGTGCAATATCAGGAATGCAGGTGGAAGAGAGGTTCCTAGGAAAGGGGAAGTCTACTAGGCACATGAAAAACAATGTTTTCTGCAAGAATGATTAGGGTCTCAAGAGAGCTTTACTGGGGAGAAGACAGCCTGATATTTTCCATACATGGCAGGGAGAAGCATAAATCCATTTTTGTGTTTCTTTTTTTGTGAGATTAAAATAGTAATCTCTGCTGATTTCGCTACTTGAAAGAACTTCTCCAAAGGGTAGGATTCTCCTTCTGTTTGCAAAACTTTTTTGTTTTGCATATGACATTACCATTGCGGTTAATTTTTCCTATGTTGAGTACTAATGAGAATGGAGACAAGAGGATAAATGAAGCATAAATCATCCTGCTGTTCATCACAAAGTTCGAGGGTCTGACAGAGTTTGTCAGAAGTTTTCATATTTAAGAACAGTGAAACTTAAGCTGCTTAGGCAATTTCTGCATTAGAAATTTAAGTCTTCTGCCATATAGTTTCTGAAATTTTGGTATTATTGTTAATTACTTGTGGGTTCCTGAAGAAATTCACAAATTTCTGTTTCCTGCCTAAAATATTTTGCTTTCTAAGCCAAGGTGTAACTGCACAGCTGGTTAAAACTGTTCCCAAGAGAACTGTTTAGTGCTGAAGAGACAGATTCAAAAAAACTGGAGCTCTCTGGGAAGAACACATTCCTGGTCTCTTACCAGCTCTACAGGAGCAATCTGCTTTTGGCCCCTTGATTGCAATTAATATCCCCGGAGGCTGAGAACTGACTGGTGATCTCTAAAGACTCTGGCTTTACCCATTTTATGTTAAAAGGTATCAAATCAGGTTGCTTGGAGCCGTTAAGTGTGTGGATTTCCCACGTGCATTCTCCAGGTTCTGGTTCCCAAATCCTACCAGCTATACTAACCTACTCACTATACTTATCTTGTGCTTCTTGAACATGCAGTCCACCTTACTTTGAGAGAACAGATATGAACTGAGCTGGGAAATCCTGTAGCCACACCTTCATCAAGTTCTTCTGTTGCTTTTGCTTATGTTCATAGCAAGTTTTAAGGTTCTTGTTGACTTCCACAGAAAGACTTATAACAAAGAGCTCAGGAGGCTGGGTGTACCTTGTCCTGCTCAAGATATTTGCTGGAACCTGAAAGTTCAGCTTCTGAAGTGGCCCTTAACAGTGAGACAAGCCTTCAGTGCTGATGACCATAGTCAAAAGTGGAAGCTAGAGATCCTCTAAGAGAGCTGGAGAACCTTTCTTAGATATTCAGAAGCCTTAAGGGCCCAGGCAAGTCATGGGAATGGTGTGGATCTAATAGACTGTTCAGATACTATCTGCAGTCAATATTAGATATGCCACACAATGAGGGATTGTTGAAGTGACAGATATTTTGTTTTGCAGAGGTCACGTACAATTTATCTGTGAATTGTGATAGTTCTCTATAGCTGAATAGAATGCCATGGAACCTAACAGGGCATATTGATTAACTGTGTTAGCACTGGAACAGGAAAAACTCTTGGAGTAGCAGGATATATTCCCGCTATTTAAGGTGTCTTTAGGTAGTGTTAATTGTTTTGCTTTAAATTCTGAAATTCCATGTGGTATTTGTACAGTTGTTTCATCAATTAGCACTATGAATGCAATTATATCAGGCGATGAATTTTGTCTGTTCAGGTGAAACAAGAATGTGGGGATAAAAAGAGTCTTTGATTAGTGTCCAACATCTCCTCTATTATTTCTACAGGTAATGTTAAAAAAGATCTCTTGCCTTTTAAGTCCTAAAAATGAGCATATGTTAAAATACTCTGTTCTCTTTGGAGTCTTTTCAAACAATCATGATTTATTTTCTGTCTCCAGTATCTCCCATGCAAGTTTGTATTTATGTTCTGTTTTCTATTTTGAGACAATCAAGTTAAAACTCACTTTCTTTCATAATTATAAACATCCATTTTGACTAACTGACAAATCTTGCTGGAATTTTGTTCCTAGAGCTATCATTCACCAAGATATAAAGCAACAAAATTTATCAGGATTCCACCTAGTTTCTTTAAATTTTCTTTGGAATTGCACAGCATCTATTAATTTACGTTCACTTGTCTCCCTTCATTTCTGTGTGATTAAAGGGTTTATCGATTGGTTTCTGCTTTTTTCCCCTATGATAATAAAATTAAGCAGAGATAGGAAACACACAGGAAAGCTAGATGAGTGTCTTTCACTTGTTACTAGTTAGTACAGAATCCTTCTCTCTTACAAAGTGACCTTCATAGTAGATGACAGAGGGTTTTAAAGGCTTCTCCTGAAGCTTATCTCAATGCAGGAGTTGTATGATTAGGAACAGAGTGTCATTACCCCCTAGAAGGGAATTTATCTCAAATGAAGTGAATAGAAACAGGATTATGTTTACAGAGAACAGGTACATACAAAGTCGTCTATTGTCTGGGTCATGCCTTCTAATTTGGTTCCCTTTACTGGGCAAGTGTGAGCAGAGAAGTCAAAGGTATTATGTAAAAACTTAGATAAGTTTTAATGGAGAGGAAGTTGTAAGATTCTTCCTTGCAACAATAGCTGGAGATGAGCATCACAAAACCACTGCCCTTTCTGATGTGCTGAACAGTTAATTGTCATCTCCTGCTGGTAAAAGCCAATGTGGAGAAGTGTCCTATTCCTCGCATCAACACCCCTGAATCACCTCCATCCACTGTTTTTTCATGTTGGTCAAGAAAAACTTCACTTGAAATACTGATCTCATTCCTGCTGAAGGGTTGAAATCCCCTGTTTATTCAGGGGCTATGACTGCAGGTTTGCCTCTCATTCCTGTCCTCACAAGGTAAGAGAGACTCCAGGTTTTCCAGTCACTCTTTTAAGAGCTCAAAAGGAGTGGAGCACATTTTATTCAGGAAGAGTACAAAAGAAACAGCATGAGCTGATGAGTTTGAAGGGAAATATGCTTGGCTGACATTCTGAAGTGTTATTTGAATATTCTGTATTTTGCATGCAAGGTACACATCTGAAATATGTGAATCTGGCATGCAAAACACTAGGAAGAGTGGGATTAGAAGCATGTAAGAAAACCTCAGATTCTAGTTTAAATTATGTAAGAAAACCTCATATTCTAGTTTAAATTAAGGGCATATATAATGAAGTGTAGAAAGTCAGGTGGAATGTTAAGAGACTCACGAGCCAACTTTGTAGCACCTGATATACTATTTATTTATATTCACTCTCTCTTTAGCTCTCGTGTCTAACAGTAAGATCTGAATGCCAAAGCAATTCTAACTTAAGGACCTACAGACCATTTCTGAATGGGCTTGCTTGAATGAAAGGCTCAAAAGCCTAAGGAACAGAGAATTAAATTCAAAGCACAGATGAACTGAATTGTGACAGACATCATAAACAGTCCTGGGGATTTAGAATGGCATGGACCATATTGTGTCCTTGTGTGAATAAATTAAGAAATTATTCTATTCTGAATGGAATTCTTGGAGTAGCATTTGAAAAACTACACATTTTTGGTATAAGCTAACTCGATGTATTTTTCTTTAATTGATTCATTTTACTTTCCTTCCTTTATCAAGTTTTAAATTTCCATGGGGCAGGTTTCTACCTTCTTTTTTTTTTTCCCTTCTCTTTTGCACAAAGGATATAGAAGAAAATCTATACAGTAACCTTACTAAAAGAATATCTGTACAAATGTTTTCTTAAAAAGAATGTCATATTTCAGCTATGGAATTTGAAGAGCTTTGGCAAAGGCTGTACTCTGGAGAGGCCTAAGACAGTTAGGTAGAAATCTGTGCTTATAGTGAATCATGTTCAAAAGTCTTACCATCCAAATGAAAAAATTGCATTTAACTGAGTTAGTCCATATAGAAGCTCTGCTTCCCTTAGCTTAAGCACTCCCTCTTCCCTCAAAATAAGGGCTACCTCCCATATTTTTTCTTGCTGGCTTGCTTCACTTTCTTGTGAATGTTTAATATTGATCAGCTCTGTCCTTCACTCTGGGATGCCTGCCAAACACCTCATGCCAGCTATTACAGGATTAGATATATTTTGTCTAACTGGAGGAAGATTTTTCAGTCTCTGTTGTTCCCTGGCATCCATCTTACAAGGGTTGCTTTAATATACCCTGCCCAGGGCCAAAACACCATTGCTAATAACAAAATCTACAAGAAGGCCACCAGCAGGGCATGAATTTTTGCTTGCTTTAGAGGGCTGAATATTTTAAACATCATCTACCCAAGAAGCCAAGAGCAGAGTGTGGGCTGCCAGCCTTACAGTGCCACAGAATAGCAGGCATGCTATTAACACTGAAGTTTATTTTCTGCCTCACTGTGTGTCTTTCACGTGCTGTGCTGATATGTGCAACGTTCGCTTGGCCTCTCAATTACATTCCTGTGCCCTTCCTGGAAGGGTGGGGCCATACAGGTGTGAGATACCTTATTGCCATTTCCTCTATTGCCCTGGTGCTCCTCGGCCGTGCCTCAAGCACTATCAATGCCATCTGGGACACCTGCTCACATCCAGGCCTTTCCATGCTTGCTTCAAGTCCTTCTGCTGAGCCCCTGACCTGAACCAATCTCATCTGGACCAGTCTGTTCATCCTGGTTGAAGAAACCTGGCAAGGATATTAATCTACTTCTTCAGCCTGATAAGAATTTTGTGTACTTCCCCATTTTCACAGAGGAGGAAGGATGTAATCACGTTCAAGTTATGGCTGGAGCAGCCAGTCTTTGGGTCAATAGGTAGAAATACACCACACTATACTACTCTCTGCCATAAGAGCCTTGGCTCTCAGCCAGTGTCTATAAGGAAACATTACAGCCTTGCCTAAGCACTTAGCTGCTGCTCTGTCCCATAAAAGTTGAGGTATTTCAATCAAGGACAGTTCTCACTGTAATTAAAGGCCCTGATGTGGCAATTGCCTGCTATGTGCAGTATCCTGCTTCTTAAATGGGGTATTTCTGTATCCTGTACAGAGCTGTCAGATTGCTGTGTATTTATAGCCAGAAGATCCTGTGCATGGCTTAAAGGCATCTTTCTATCTTGTAAGACCACTGGGCTAGTGAACAGGAGGATTGAAATGCAAATGTTACAGTACTTTTAAATATTGAACTGAGAAAATACCTTCAGACCTTCGGGCCGCTTAACAAATTGTAGGATTAGCTCCTACTACGGAAACCATGTTGTAGTTCTAGTACCCCTTGCAGCCAGGTGGACCTTAGAGCAAAATTGTACTTGACATTCTTCCAGTCAAATCCTTGGGCTAGGAGCAGTTCAGGCATCAAAAAATTACCCGTAGGAATGACTAAAGGAAAGGTAACTTACCCTAGGTGTTGCATACTCTGATTGAAGGAGCCAGCAGTGGTGGATGAGCCTGATTTTCACCCTAGAATTTTCTAGTTCTTCTCATAGACATTCTTGCTTCTGCTCACATCCTTTATGGCCCCTGCAACGTTTCAGCATCTCGAAACTCAGTATAGGCTGGGAACAGGTTGTGGCCACAGGCAGCACAAGCTGAAGCAGGGCTGTGACAGTGCTCTTGCTCTGCAGCCCCCTTATGAAGGCCAGCTGGGGCTCTCTGGGGCAAGGCAGCAGGGACCCCCTGGAGCAGGGGTGTAGGCACATCCCAAAAGACTTGGGTGAATGCACGCCTCATTCGTTCTCCTGTTTCCATCCCCTCCAAATACCCATTTCCTGGGAACTGTTGCATCCTTTCTAAGCTCAAGTATAGGATAATACATTTACCTTCTGAGGTCCCCAGAGAGCCAGTCAAGAAATAAGACTTCGATGTGCTTCCAGAAGCTGATTTTCAGCAGTCAAAAATCTGATCCAGATTAGTTTCTTTCCCTATTAACATTTTTTCTTAGCCATTTTCCTTTCAGAATTATGTAAATCATTGCATTCCTGGTCAAATGTGAGCAGGAATTGGCCCAAATTCTGAGCCTGAAGCTACTCCCAGTGACTTAGAAATATTTCTGACTTACTGTGCTCACACCTTGGAATATAAAAATAATCTGAAAAAAACCCCAAATTCTGGAAGGTTCTTCTTGTGGCCTGCAATTGCAGGTGAGGTTTATTTCAGTGTTTGTGTCAGGGTTTCTTTGACTGGTTGGTTGACTTTTGGGTGGGTTTTTTTTGGAGTATTGAATTAATTTTGCAACCTTTCAGATAAAGAAACTTGCTTTGTGTAAAAGTTTCTCCATAGAAATTACTTTTTTTTCATTATTTTCTATCCCTAATAATCTATTCTACTCTTCTGATCTCATTACTTATCTATTATACCATATATTTGTTTTGTTTTGTTTTTTAGGTAAAAAGCACTGTTCAGTTTTCTTGATGTCTTCTTTATTTTTAAAAGCTTCCTTATTTTCTCTTTCTTTTAATTTGTAGATGTATCCTTTCTAAGTTTTGCATCCCTTTAATTTTTCTTCCATTTCATTCCTAGTGTACGTGGGTATCTCTTGGATAGAAAATCAGATAGGCATCTAAATATTTATGCAATATTTTCTCAGTAAACAGCCACTTCATAACCATGAATGAAGTAGCCATTCCAGTTCCTCTCCAAAAGGTACGGCCTTAATTCTTTGCACATAAGGAGTACAGCACAGTGAGTGTTTTGATCAAGACTAGAAAAGTTATTTATGAAGACAAGAATTAATTCCAGAGTATACATGGAGTCTATCACGTGAATAATTTTCTAGGGGATAAGGTAGAGTGTGAACTTTATCTTGACTTCATTAACTACTCAGTTTTATTGCCTATGTGCATATTCTTCTGTTTCAGAATTGTATTGTAAATACCAGGGGGCTTATACTTTTTCATTCCTTTCATCATTTGCTGTTGCTAGGGAATAGCAGGAATGCTAGAAGGTCACTCAACAGCTCCCCTCACGAAAAGTGTCCACGTGCATGGAAATGTGCCTTCCAGTGGTGAGGTCCACAACTTGCGTGTGCCTGTGTTCGGTGGGTCAGTGCTGAGAACAAATACTCAATGATGTTCCTCTCACCTCCCTTGTATTTATTAGTGTGTGCATGTGTGTGTCTGTGTGCTCCTCTGGACACAAGAAGGTGAACCTGAAAAGGGAATCAAGCAAGCACATCTGCTGCCCTGTGTGCAAAGTTTGGCTAAAAGTGCCTGCTGAGCTCAGGGGCACTGCAGAAGACAATAGAATATAATGGCACCTACCTATGTTAGGTGATATTAGAAAGCTCAGAATTTGCTTTTCATACAAGAGTACACCTCTTTTTTGAGCCCTAGGGTGCCATGGCATGGGAGAATATCAGTCACTGAATTCTCTCTGTGTAGAAAATTTGACTTTGGTTCTTATTGGAATCGTTATTGTCACTGGGTACAAGAAGGTGCATCTTGACAAATTAAATTCCACTCCAGAGGTGAAGAAATAACAGAAATACTTTGTATCTTTTTCACATTAAAAGAACTAAATACGGTGGCCTTGTAAAGTTGATATATCAGTTAGAAGGTTAAATATTTATGGAGTTTTTTGCGTATGGATCAGACGTGAGTCCAAAAGTATGGTAAATATAGTCACCTCACATGTACCATGGTTACAGAATTTCTCATAGCCCAACAAATTATTTCTTCCTGATTGCTTTGTAAATGACAATACAAATAAATTCTGTACATTTTTAAATTTTATTTTTTCCTTCAGTACTTTTGCTGTCGATAAAAAACAGAGTGAGAAGTTGTTTCTAAGCCTATTGCAGTCAACAGGGACAAAATCAGATTTTCTTGGCCTAGGACCAGCCCCAAAGCAAAAGAATAACCTCTTTTGTGTTAGGAGTTAGCTTCAGTGGAAATCTATTCCTTTCCCATGGGATAAAAATACATAGTGTAATTAACCAGATAAAATGGGTATTTTAAATTCAGCATGGAGTGGAAGGCAAAGCATGCAAGCACCTCATGAATTTTGGATAGTTATAGTCCATATTTACATTATCAAGGAGTGTGGACTGATAGAAGTGAATCTTTAAGCAAAACTTTTGAAGAGGCCTATGGTTTGTGATGTATTTTTGCCTGGCCATGGTATAGCCTGTAATACTCAGTATGAATTTATGTGACATTTTCAGCAATGTGGTAATACAGCTAAAAGCAATATAACCCTAGAAATCATGGAAAAGACTGGTATTTCTGACAGATGTAGAGAAAGGAAAGTGATCTTACCTCTGTCACACTTGCTTTACCCACAGGCTGGCCACTGCTCCTGCCCAAGTATGTAAGTGAAATTGAGCATTTAATAAAACACTAATTAAAGTAAATACCATAAAAGCATTAACCTCCATAAGGTGTTTAAATTGAATTCCTGGGTACTTTGGCATCACTCCAGCTTTCAATAAGTTTCGATCTAACTGTATCAGATCACCAATTCAAAGACTCTGATTTTAGTTTATGGAATATTCCCGTTAATAACGATACCTTAGACATCCATTAAGTCTGGAACATTAATTTTATGGAAAAGTTCCAATACAACTCCATTAGATTTTTTTTAAGCTAAATTAGCGGCATAGGCTTTTAACAAATGTCATAAATAGCTATATTTAATGGAAAGATTACCCAAATTAAAACCAGACCAAAACAGAAATTACAACTCCGTTTGTTTAAGTCTTGACCTTCAGAATCCTCTTAAAAATTACAAGCTGAATGAAGCCATGAGTGTTTCAAACTCCTTGTTTGTTGGTCATATGGGCTAGAAAAATAGCAGATGACTTAGGAAACAGCAATGTGCTTTTTTCTTCTTTGGTAGGTGAAATCCTTTAATTACCCAGATTGCTACAGTACTTTTGAAAATGGAATTGTCTTATAAATGTTTAGTGTATGACTACATTTAAAATACCATGACAATCTATACATAATTGAGACATTCCATCTTCCATCTTTTGTTTTCTTTTCTTTTTTTTTCTTTTTTTAAAATTAGATCATTTTTAGGGTGATTTTCCAAACAGAATGATTCCTAAATTAGTAAGTGTGAGCTATTGAGTTCACCCATTTCCTGCACCGATTTCTGACTGGTAAGTCGCATTCAGCCAATGTGACAGACAAGGAGGAGGACAAGGATTATACCTTCCGATTTCAGGAGAAGCAGTTCCTGGGAATAGGAGGAGAATTCCAGCCAGGGCCTGCTGAGGAAATGCTCGGGGAGCTCAGCCGTTCCGTGCAGACACAGAACCCAGCTGGTAGCAGAGCTTTAGCTCTCAGAGAAAAGGAGCTTCTCTTGCTCACAGGAATGCTGTGGGATGTGGAGGATGCTGGAGTTACCACAGTGGTGGACTGAGTGAGGCAAAGGACACAGAAAACCAAGTTCCAGTCGCTTCACTTCCCCCATCTTCATTATTATCCCATTTGAACCATCTGGCATTTTTCTTTTAAAGTGTTACTCAGAGTGAAGACATTCAAAACAGCCCAAAATGTTTTAACTCTGTCAGGTTGAGCTATTACTAAATTTCCACCAGCTAATACCAAATGTATACAGGACTAATGTTATTAAATCAAATTCCTCCAAACTGGACTTCCTTATAAGATCTCAGTGAGATTGAAACTCTAAGCCAAAAATAGAATATGTTCCCTTCACATGTATGTGTGTCAGACGGTGAGAAATGCTAGTTAGAATTTTCCTTATAACGTAAATAAACAACAAAATGTAAAATAACTCAAACCATGTGATATATTTTAATGTACAAAGCAGTTGGGGCAGAATTAACATTGAACTTGTGGCTTTAACATTGCATTTACCAGCTTCCAAGAGCTAGCTTTTAGTGATGATGTGTTCTCAGCTGTTGCATGCTCGTTTTTCAGTCATAAATTTCTAATAATACTAATCAGATATAGAGTTTCTTTTTTTTCATAATTAAATATTTTCATATATGTTACATAATGCTTTCTTTTTTCTTTTTTTCTTTTTTCTTTTGGAAAGAAAAGAAAATTTCATAATTCTGGTCCCTGCACCTTACCTGTTGTCAAGGCTTTGACGTGGAGAAAGACACAAACCAAAGTCACTGCATCCAGGCAGCTTGGGAAAATTTTGTAATTTTTTATGTTTTGGGGGAAAACAAGAGTCGCTGGAATTGAGTTCCTCCTTACACAAGTTATAGTGACTCTTTCTGTGTTGAGTGTCTTAATAGCTTTCCATCAATTCATGTTTCCCAATACTGGCATCAATACCACTCCTTAAGAAAAATTTCTCCATGGAAATACCTATTCCCTGTTTTGAAATACCACAGTGAAACAAAGAGTTGCTTTCTTTGAAATACGACATCCCTAAAATGATATCCCCGCCATAAAGGGAATAGTGTTAATGTGAAGCACCGAGGTGATCTACTTAAATTTATAAGCCACATACTCTGAAGACAGGAAGTCAAATCTGCAGAAAATTGAAGAAGAAATTTGTTTTTCTGTCTAAACTCCCTGACCATAGCTATACTTTTTGCCTTGAGCTACTAGACAATCAAGATACACAAGCTGAAGAATCCATTCCCTCAGGAACTTTCAGCGTTTGCCACTGTTTCTGCCTTTCTAAGGGAAATGATTATTTTTACACACAATAGGTCATTTCCTCCACTCGGACCACAGATACAAGACTTTACACCTATCACTCTTAGGATTAAAAAAAGGCTGAGAGTGCTTCTTGTCCCTTATATGAAAACACACTAAGCAGAAGGTCCTTTACGGGATTAGAGGCTTGAACATGGTGAAAAACACTCAGGTTTAAGCAGGCAAAATGAGTAAATATTAAATAGTATATATAATAATTTGAGGTCCATCAGCAAGGTTTTTAAGCATGCAGGGATTGTGGGGTTTTTTATTAGCATGAAAATCTGCAAGGTAATTACTGTAAATGCTACTTCAATAAAATTTAATTCACTTTAAATAGTGACACTAGATGACCACAGTTCTGGCTGTTCTTTTATGTACAGTGGCTCAAGTAAACATTCTGTGGTTCAAATAAACTCATCAGAAATACCTCAGCAGAGTCTACACATTTAAACTTCACTAGAACAAAAAATGGTTTCTCAGAGACATTGGATGAAGTTTCTAGCTAACCCTAGAAGTCAGTGTCCTTTTGGGATGCATATGCAAGTTTTCCTATCAATAAAGAAACACCCAACCTGCTTGAGACAATAAATCTTCAATATTAGAACATCAGGTTGTACCTCAGTATAACTTCCTGCATTGCCTGAAAGTTCTTTAAACTAAAGCTTTGAATTTTACTTCAACAGGAGGCTTGATCCGGATCTCAGTGGAATTAACAGGAGTATTTCTGTTAACTTAGACAGGAGTGGAGTCAGGGCCAAGGTCAACAATATTAATTTGCTTTAGCTTCAGCCAGACTTCCTCCTTTTTCAGGAGTAAATCTTCACTCCACCTTGCTTGAAACTCAAACCGTGTGCAAAGCTTGGAAAGTTAGTTTCTCCTAATGACCTCCGAGCACCTAATGTGGGTGTGTGCATGCCCTGTCCTCAGACAGAGCTCAAAGTCACCGTGGATAGCATTTATTTCTCTTTAAATGGGGTTAGGAAGTTCTTTGGGCTAGAGATTGATGCAAAGTATTTTGTCACCACCTTTTTCTTTGAAAAATATTTCAACTATTTTTTTGCTTATCCACAAGATCTTTAGTAGGTGCCTTGCATTTCTGTTAATATAATTGCCTAGACAAACTAAACTGCAGAACAGAAATGACAAAAACTTTTTCCTGCCAAACTTTCAAATCTGGTTAAGATGCTGTCTGTCTGCCTCCCTCTCTTTTTTCCCTCCAGCCTTCCTTTGGATGCTCTCTGCCTTTTGGCATAAAACGGTACCTTCAGCACATCAGCACAAAAATGTTAGCAAGATGGTGACAGATATTTCCCAGTTCCTCACATTTCAAGGTCCTGGTTTCTTAATTTGTGATTTTTTTTTTCCTTTGTACTTCATATGTCTCTTTGGTCACTAATACAGAAAACTACGAGTGCCACAGATATTAGTAGAACTCATAAAATTAAGGTTAAGCCAGAAGCAACCAATCTAAGGTAGATGTGACCACAATGTTTAAATGGGGATAAAAGCAGTAATTATTCTGTAAGTTGATAAAAACAAGGAACATATTTTAAAACCGTGGAAGGTTCCTAAGGCCAAACGTAATTCTCAAGGGAAAATAGAAAAGGATCAGGGAGAGCATTTCTTTCCTTTTGCACTCTGCAGGAATTTTTGTTAAAATATTGAAAAAATACACCTTAAGAGTCAAACTTGATATTGTACTAAATGTTTTAATATGTGGGCATATGTACTTTAATAACTGTAAGTGTAAAAAATATTAATGTCACAGTCTCTGTGAGTCTACAACTATGCCATAGGTGCCTGATTGAAAGTCAGTGAAATTTAAATTCTTCAGTTAAATGGTTCTGAAATTTTTTCTCTGCTTTTCACAGAATATTCTTAGGACCAGCATGTAAATTTCCATGACTGGAAAGATTTGTAATGCTGTCTTTGGGTAAGGATAATGAGCCCTAAAGAAGTTATGAAAAAAGCCAAGGAGCCAGAAGGGGATAAAAATACAACAAGAAGTTAGCCAAGAGGAAGAAAATATAGATATCAAACAAAATGTCTGGCAGAGTGCCCAGGCAGAATTTTCCATATGTATCAAGGTCAGGCATCACAAGTTTTTCTGAAGATAAATCCTGTACATGAAATGAGATATCTAAACAAGCAACAGAAGATACTTCCTCTCTCTTTCCTGTGGATAGCGTGGCTGCTAATTAGAGCTTTTGGACAGTGACTGATGATGTGTGCCAGTCAGGAAGTTACAGGGTAACACCGGGATTGGCAAACATGGGATAAGCAAAGGTGGAATCGGCAAACATCAGCTGCAGGCGGCAGGCTCAGCGCAGCCACCCAAGGGAGCCCTGGAAAACCATGAAAAGGAAAAGGCATCCTGTGACCAGAAAGACATTGCAGTTCCATGTAGGGTGGTCCTGGGCAAGAACTGAAATGGGAGGGGCTTTCCGAAACTTGGGGTTTGAGTGTGGACGTTTAGCTTGGGGCTTTTTTGAGACTGTGCTTTTTGAGGTTTGCTTTTCGAAACTTGCTTTTGAGTCAGGGCTTTTTGAGTCTTATGCCTTTTGCCCTGGCCCCAGCTGCCTTTTGGCTCTCCTGCCCTCGCTGGCTCTTGCTCGCCCTCGCGTCTGCCCTGCCTCGCTGTGTCCCTGACCGATGCCCTGCCTGCTTCATCTCTGCATCCCTGCCTGAGCATCCTGCGCCCAGCCCTGCCCGCCTCCGGGCCTGCCCGCAGCCGCCATCCTCGCCGCGACCCTGCCCAGGCTTCGGGACCCCCTGCCCGGGCTTCGGGACCCCCTGCCCAGGCTCCTGGACCCCTTGCCCGAGCGCCCCTCGCCCCATGTCCTCTCGCCCCGGGTGCTGTCCCCACGAGGGGATGCCCGCCTCATGGGCATCCACGACGGTCCCCGACCTCCGGTGGTAGCTCCCTCTTCTCTCTGTCTCCTCTCTCTCTCTCTCCCCACCCCACCTGCTCCCCATTCCTTTGCCATTTTTCTTCCTTTTGCTCTGTCTTTTCTAGCCCTCTTTATAAGGTAACTGCTTTTTATTTTTTTTTAATTTTTTTTTTGTGTTACCAGTAAGCGGCTCTCAGATACAAAGTTTGTCTCGTTTGATTTAATTTCATTCCTGATCGTCTACTTCTAAAAGAACTTCTCGCGGTTCCCAACGGTGGAACGTGACAAGAAGCAAGATTGGAAAGAGCAGAAGCAGTGTGGAATGGTTTCAGAGGAACCTTATTTTTACACACTTCAAAGGTGGCATCTAGAGGCTCTGGAAAAGTCCTGTTGAATGTGCTGCGCCTGTAGCAGTGCAGATGTGATGGCTGCTGCAATATCTGAGAGTACCTGGAGAGTCAAAAGGAGAACTTGATGACTCAAACTCTTTATAATGTTAGTAGAATGTGTTGTACTGTGCATCCTGAGAGAGATTAGGTCCTCTAGAAATCCTTAAAATCTCTAAAGGATTCCTAAAGGATCAGATGCAGAGTAAGAGCTTTGAAGTTAACTGCACTTAAGAAGCAAAGAATTGATGGCAGCTGGATAGCAATTTCTGTTTTAGGAATAAGATTGCTATTTTAGGTGTAATTTTTAGAAGAAACTGTGGACTTGTCACTTGAGTTTGCTGCCTGTTGTGCTCAGACTTGATCATAGTTTGCTCATGGGAAGCTTTTCTGGACCTGTTAACTTTTGGAACTTCTTACTGTCTACTAAGTTACAGCTGGCTTTGTGTTCCCTCCTTTACTTTGCCAATAGTTGTTTTAAAAGTTAAACTTTTGCATAAAATGTTGAAATCCAAAACATTTTTTGTCAAAAATTTTATAACCGGTAGTAAATGTAGATTATTTTTTTCTATTTCTCCACGTGTTGGTATCTTATGCTGTAACTTACAGGACTGAAGAAGTCCTAATTACTTCTAATTTTCTAGATTGACTAGTGTCTTGGGGTGACTTTATGATGCTGTATCCCCTATCGTCTGCTTTATGCCCAGACATGGGTCCTGCAGCTTTAAGCTAGGTCTGGGAGAGGGGGAGAAGCCGGAGGAATTCTTTCAATGATCTGTGTTCAAACACACATCCTCCTCCGTGTTCTCTCCGCTGTGCTCTGCAGCACGGAGAGGGACTACATCTTTGCTTTTAGCTAGCTTCTTTCTTGTTAGCTGAGGCAAGAAGTTTCCCGGGACTGCGTACAGCCTCTCCGGTAATTTATGTGCCTTTTTCTGGAAGTGCTCAGCTTTGCTGTGGTCCGAGAACAGACCATTGCCAGGAGCCGGCGGGGAGGCCCCGGGATGCCGCATCCCGGCCCCGGAGCTTGAGAGGAGCCGAGCCACACCTGCAGAAAGAACTCTGAATCCGCCAGCCTTCTCCGCAGCCAGAAGGTTTATTATCTACCATTACTCATTCTTTTCCCCGTGCCTTCGTGCACTCTGCTTGTTAAATAAGCAGGTTTTTTCACTTTCCACCAAGAAATTCCTTTCGTTTGCAGAGGTGGGGAGGGAAGTCTTGAAACCTGCCTTCTTAAGAGGAGATGGTAATGTCAAGACGTTTCCTCCTAATTTGTCTCAAACCGAGACAACTAGGTTCAAGATGAAGTGTCTGTTATTAATATTCTCTGGACCAGGAGTCCCACAGATGGATCAGGGTACCTTTTCTTGAGAAATGCTGCACAACTCTGTAACTGACCAAACCCAAAACTTAAAATCCAGGTTTTGAACTGCTGCTAGCTCCTGTTGCATATATTTCTTATGTGTATGTTACTCATAAACATATGAAATAGGAAAGGAAACAAATAGACATGGTAACAGTAGTGTTTGCTAGCATAGCTATTTATTATATAGAAACACTTGTTCACTAATCACAGAGAATTTTTTTTTTTTGCATAATCTCATTCTTTTTTGAAATGGTTTGAGTAAGTTTTAGCTTTTCGTGCAAGAGAACTGAAAGTAGTAGTGTCCTGGATTTCTGATTTTATAAGTAAATAATATATTTAGTCTGTGACTTTAGGAAAGTTGCTTGACCTACTTGTGCCTCATTCAACCCAACTGTAAAATTGGATGAAACCCAGGGCTGCAAAAATCCCTAAATGCTGTAGTGAAGCTTAATTTAGCTGAATACTGTAACATGGTGCACAGGTAACCACTGTAAGTGATCAGTGTTCCAGTGCACTGATCCACTGACCAAATATGGCACTGCAGGTAAAGGAAAGACTTTCACATTTTTTTTGCAATACTTCTGCTTAACACCACTATATCCCAGAATTATTTCTCAAAAGAGTCTAACATCTTTGGAGCCAGCCCTCTATGCTTTTTCTCCTCCCCAAAACTTCCTTCACTAACAGATAGCGTCAGAGAAACTTTGTGCATGTGTTATCACGGGCACAGGGACGATGTTTTCACACCAAAGAAGTACTTCCATAGAAAGCAGTGGAAATGCAGGATGCAAGTCCCTACATGTTCCTTTATCTAAGCAGTCGCGCACACCAGTAAAAAGTAGCTGATGTTGACGGAGAACAGCACATTTACTTGTGAGTTCAGCCATCATTCTTGCCTCCTTCTTGTCTTCTTTTGATTGTCGTGGTTCTTTAGGCTACCCATAGTGAAGCTCAGGAAGCAAGGGATTATTCTTTTTTCAGCTCTATTCCTTCTAGGGTTCAATCTGAAGTCTTATACTGATGCTTTTGTTGGCTGGTGTTATTAGAAAATTCTCAGAATGCTGAGAGTCTGAGACCCAGAAAGAGCTGTGTGCTGTATGTGAGAATCGTGTAACTCACTCTGTGGGCAACAGGGAGACAACAAAAAGCAATAGTTTATCCAAGGAAGAAAGCTTGAGCTAAAAACTGCAATAGGATCCTTCCCTGGAGACAGAAGGTAGAAGAGATATCTGTTTGCACCAAAGATTGTGGGGAGGAATTAAAGCTGTGCAAGTGGCTGAAGCAGAGCATTATGAGTGCTTAATGTTCAGTGGGATGTAGCTGAGGCCTCCTCAGCTGCCAGAGCTGTACAGCCCAGGGGACTGCCTGCAGGGCAGTCAGCATGGCAAGCATTTGGGGACCCACTCAGGGCAGGGCAGGACCGGTGACAGCTCTGGGTGAGCAATGTCTGTTATTAGTTACTGTTGTATAGCTGCTGGAGAGGAGCATATGCACAGGGAGAATTGACATTTTCATTTACAGAAGCAAAGAAAACAGAATGTGGGCAGATTCTCAGCTGTGTATTTTGTCACTACCCAATCAGTTTATACTAGCTAAGGAGCTGCCTCTGCATTAGTCAAAGCAAGACTTAAATTTCCATATGCTTACCCCACTGCCTAAATGATGGCCTGAGTTTTTCATGGCTGATGGACAGGGTAGTCTTGTTTTTCATTCCCCCAGAACGTTTCATATGAAGATATTACCAGCTGTCACAGCCTTGAAGAGCTTTTCACTCCTGAAGCCCTCACTCTGTTCCATAACTTAGTTTCTTTGCTCTTACTGTGTAGGAACCTGATGGAAACAGTATAAAAATAGGAATCTTTATTCATCTACAAAATCATGGAATCATAGAATATCCTGAGCTGGAAGGAACCCACAAGGACCATTGAAGTCCAACACTTGGCCCAGCACAGGACAGCTCCAAGAGTTACACAAGGTCTCTGAGAGCAATGTCCAAAGGCTTCTTGAACTCTGGCAGGCTGGTGCTGTGACCACTTCCATGGGGAGCCTGGTCAGTGCCCAGCCACCCTCTGGGTGAGACACCTTTTCCTAATATGCAACCTAACCCTGACTCAGCCTCATGCTGTTCCCTCAGGTCCTGTGACCGGGCACCAGAGGGCAGAGATCAGATTGTGCCCCTCTGCTTCCCTTCATGAGGAAGCTGCAGACTGCAGGGAGGTTTAGTAGCATCCTCTTCTCCAGGCTGAACAAACCCAGTGATCTCCATCATTCCTTACATGGCTTCTCCCCAAGACCTTTCAGCACCTTCACAGCCCTTGTAACTGCTTTATATCTTCCTTTTATTGTGGTGCCCAAAACTGCCCCCAGCAGCGGAGGTGAGGCCACCCCAGTGCAGAGCAGAGTGGGACAATCCCCTCCCTCGCCCGGCTGGCGATGCTGTGCCTGATGTCCCCAGCACAGGGCTGTCCCTCCCGGCTGCCAGGGCACTGCTGCCTCCCGGTCAGCTTGCCATGGCCAAGACCCCCAGATGCCTTCCCGCGGTGCTGCTCTCCAGCCTCTCCTTCACGTGAGGGTGAAGCCTTCCTGTGCCCCCGACATTTGTGCTGAGGAATCTTGCGTGTTATCCCTGTGTTAGCCCAACTGTGTGCAACAGTTTGACTGTTCCCAGCAGAGGAAGTGCAGATGGTGACTCCTGGCAGGCAGTGTTACTGGAAGACATTATGCTGCGTGTGTACAGGTTGTTAAGCTAACTGACAGTTTTTATGCAGTATAGGCTGTTGAGGTTTTAAAAATTAGAAAATTACCATTTGCGAGTCAGAGGTGGGCTGGTTCTTTAGAAGACTTAAATCTCTTAGTCCTGTAGCAACGGTGCCATATGGTGCTCACTGCTTGTTGCCTTGAAATAATAGTAGGGAGACTCAAAAGCCAGTTGTCTGTTGTAATCAGATTGCAGTGAAAAATGGATGAATTCCTGTGATTCTGTTAGATATACAGGATGTAGTGCAGCATCAAACCAGCCCAAATCTCCCCTAATCAATACTCGGAAAGTCAGAGGAGCTTTCTGACTGTGAAGGATCTATCCTGGTACAAAAAGAGGGAATTTGATGTGCCTGTTCACAGTCCATAATTGAAAGGCACCTCCACTGAGGATGAGGTATTTCAAAGGGGTACTGCTGGTAATGGGGTTAAATCCATTTTTGTGATTAAAAAGAAGTAACCAGCATAGTAATGACACTTCCAATTGAAGACATTGCAAATAGCCCTTTGGACAGAGCAAACTCATGCAGTGAAATTATGAACATGAGCACAAAAGAGCAAAATGAGATTTGTGAGAAAGAGGAGGATGACCTGTGCTTGAGAGGAAATTATCTTTTGCACGGCTATTCTATTGGAAGAAGGAAGCTGACTACTAACAAAGGCTGAAATGAGGGCTGCTAGTGAATGTGTGTGATATGTGCTAGACCTTTTGTCAGGAGGAAATGCCATCAGCAATGTGAGCAGCAATTCCTTCTATTTCATCTTGCGGTGTGCCAGAGCCTGCAGCTGAGTGCACTGAATGTGGAAGAGCACAGTATCCTTGTGCCTCTCCTGATTTTCGAGAGGAGGAATGCTCGCACAGTGAATATCGCTCCTCATCCTTCTCAAATCCTGGGAAAGAGGAACGATTGCCTCATGCCCTGCTTATCCCGGCATAAAGTGAGACATCAGGGGACGTAGCTTTTAATAAACTGAAGACTGTAAGTCTTAATTAAGGTGATAAGAAACTAGAATAGATTAATCTTTTCAAAACTGTTACTTATACTGTAGATATGAGAGAATATGAATTTTATACAACTATTTGGAAGGTATAAAGCTTAAACAATGCCAAAGGAACAGAAATTGAAGATAAAAGGAAATATGAGATGTATACCAGAAGATTAATATGTGAAACCTACTAAGGACATGGACCAGCTGTCTGAGAAGCAGGATGGAAAAAACCTATTCTGAAGACTTTTAAAGTTAAGTAACACTAGCACAAAGCCCATTTCAATACACACAAGTGTGTGAGGAAGACAATAGGAGGACTAAAAATCTGTAATACTGATGTTTAGCTGCTGTGGCGTATGTAGATAATTCTGTCATCCTAATTTTAAAATTAGTTCTTTAGTAATGTTTACCTTCACTATAAAGATGAGAAACTACCATCTGATAAATCAAATACTTATGAGATGCAATACTGTGACCATTTTTTTGTTTTTTCTCCCTATTTATCCTGATCTATTACTGAACATGAAAACATAGAAACCAAGGCACATATTCTTCCATCCATATATCTCTATTTAGTCTGTGAAAAGAAGGAAAAAATGTTTCTCTCCTGGTGTGACTGTGGCAAATTCATAAATTTGTAGTTCTTTGATAACAGGCTTGTGTCAAGTAAAGTAGGTGTGGAGAAAGCTGGTTGATGAAGCCATACCTGAGTGATCAGTTATTAGCTCTATTAGAAGATGCTGTTACTTGAAATAAGAATTTATTTCCAATTGACAGTGTTGGTTTATGTAAGCTGTATCTTAAATTGTATCTCTTATGGATCAGTTTGGGGGATATTTGAGGCTGATTGATTAAACATAGCCTCATAATTGTCTAAGGTCATGTGACAGATCACAGAGGGTCCTTAGGCTTACAGAGTTTCCATTCTAATCGCTACCTGCTGAAAGGCTTTTCCTTCATATCAAAAGTATTTTGTACCACAGTTTTTGATGAGCCCCAAAAATATTTAGGCAATGATACTGATAAATTCCACCTGTGCCTCAGAGAGTCTGGTATAATTGGCTTAGCATTCCAACCTGTTCTTGAGTTGAACTTCCATTAAATAGATTTGATACAGTGATAGAAATTTTGAGTAGAACTTGAAATACGCGGCCTAAGAAAAGTTAAAGGTTAAATAAGTCTGATTCTTTTTCCTTACTGGTTGAATCTTCTGGGCTAGTGCAAATTCTCATTTGTGTGGTCTGGACTCTGCTGTTGGGCCACATCTCCCTTGGCAGGCAATATTCCAGTGGAGGCTTTATCAGCTTTGAGAAGAGCCAAAGGACATTGTGCATCTGGCAGGCCGTGCTCGTGTTTATACACGCGAGTGCAGTGACTGCCCTTTTGCAGCAGCGCGACATTTGCTTCTATTCCCTCACGCAGCTACTCAAATAGACACTCCAAGAAAACATTTGCCTTGCTGATAATATAAAAGAACATGATTAACTGCACTCCATTTAAAGTGTCTATGGACACAGGACCTTTAGTTTTTAAAGGTTTTTTATGTGCAAGTTGTTATCTAAATAACTTGAGACATTATCATTCCACTCTCTTATTTCTACGCTCTTAATGAGTAAATATTTTTGTATGTTGGATGCTGCCTCTGACTTATTGGAAAGAGGTTTAAATCTATATTAACCTAAATCATTATGTGCAATTCATAATATTTAAATTACAGTAATCTAAATGAAGATGATCTGTAGTGGCCTAGAGCAATGGAGAGAGGCAGACCCATGGCAAACTCCAGCTATTGAAAGGGGAAAGTGCACTTCAGGAAACTGCTGGGAACTGGTACAGACTGTGCAATGTCATCCCTGATTACTTCTTGTGCTGAGGAGGCGCTGAGGTCAAAGAAAAACAGTAACATTTTCGTATTTGGTTATGTGAAGTTAAGTGTGTACTACTGCACATTCTAGCAAGGACTCAGGCACCAGGGGAAGTATAGGCAGTGGGCTACGCTATTTCCCCCCTTTTATCCTTTATTTTGTTTTGTTTTGTTTTATTCAACCATCCCTTAGAGATCTCGTCCCTTTCCCCCCCATCTTCTTGCATGTAAGCTTTGCTGGTCATATATTTGGATGAAATGAGAGTTGAGAATACATCTGGTCCTTGAAATTAGAAGTAGAATTAATGAAATGCCTAGCACTGTTATCAGAATAAATGACTTATATCTTGTGTTAATTCTTCCGAGGGTAAATTTATAATTGAAGAAAAAAATGCATCATATCTGAAAAAAACCTGACTAAAATCTATTTCCACTGCATGGTTGAAGGGCAAAAACACACACACATATATATATATATATATACATATAACTTGACTCTTCCCTGGCAGTTACTTATCTAGTTTACTTGTAGAACTTCATGCAAAACAGGGCTCTTGGTACATTTATTTTCATCCTCTCTTGGTCTTGTAAGGTAAATGGCTGACAGATGATGAGATTTTCAAATGGTGAAGCAATGGACTCTGACAGTGGAACTGAGCATAGACTGATTCTGGTGCTTTTTTTCTACAATGAGTTGTAGACCAGCTTCATTTAAATCTCATCACAAAAATGAGTTCATGATTTCCCCCACCTATTAGAGTGAAGAACAACTTCTGGTGCATTTAGAATATTCATTATGTGACATTATTAGCAGCATTCCCATTGTCCAAAATGCTTTGAAAATTGGTTGGAAACAATTTAGTTAACAAAGCAGTCTCTCATTTACTCTTCTTCACATAACTCAAAAAAAAAAAAAAAAAAAGCCCAAGCCATTCCTTTTATAAACCATTTAATGCAGTTTATGGTAGCAATAATCCCCTTGAAATTGGTTATATTACTATAGTTAGTTATAGTGTTAACTGCCCTTGTCTTCAGCTTGGTCCATTAACTGAAAATCCAACCATTAATTTATAATGGGATGATTTCTTCAAGATTATTACCTGATTCTTAGCTTGAACATTAACACTCCTGAAGGATAGTGAAACAGTGATGAAATGTAACAAAAGTTCCCAGTTCAGCTTTTATGTAGTAGAGATCTATTTACACAAGATATCTCTGAGGCTTGCATGTAGTTTATTTCATTGTTTGTGGCACCAAAGATGGACCCATGCAAGCAGCAGCTTTCTTTATGAAAAATAGCACTTGTTGGCCCAGATAATCAGTGGCAGATGAGAGACAGGAAAGGTGATGTTAAATGTGACAGTCTAATAATGGAGATGTAAAACCCACTCATTGCTATTCTCTTCAGTGGGAATTTTGCCCGTGGCTTCAGTGGAAAAAGATTCAAGGCCAAAAAGACAAGGAGCAAATTATTTCCTATCTTTTTGAAGATACCCACTAGATGTGAAAGGGGATGGGAGGGGGAATCATAAGCAAAAGGCTGTTACAGCTGGGGAAGGTGATAGATATGTTCACTTCAGAGAATGGAAAGCCTACAAGAATTCCTTAAAGCATGTCCTTAGAATGCTCCTGTGACCTACATTTTTGGTCCCTAAAGTAGACTCTTGTTTGAGTGATGCAATGCCAAATCTAAGAGAGGTTAATTATTAGCTATACAGCATTATTAATTAACCCTGCAATTCACTCCAACAAAATATACGGTTACTAATAAAATTTTGGTGTGAGTTCTGGAATTACTTTTCTGCTTCAAGCTGATCTGACTTCTGAAGGTTTTTTCTCATACCCTTAAATTTTGTCAGGCTGCTAAGAATGGTCAGACAAAATGGGATAAAATATATAGTATCAGTAGGCTGCAGGAACAACCTTTAAAATAAATTCACTCTAGCCTCTAGCAGTGGTGATTTGAGCCGGGCATGCTTTCCCTAGTGCATGGCTCCTGCTGTGAAAGAAGGAAAACTCAGAAAATCCTTGCTCCTACTTTGTACCAGGTGTCAATATTTGACTATCTGTTCTTTGATACTGAAGAGAGAAACCTGGCAACGCAGATTTCCTCTGAAGGAGGGCATCTGGTTTCATTCTGCCAACCCCATCTACAGCTGTTCCAGAGGTGTGTGGTGTTTTGAGCAGTCCATCTGCTCAAAAGATAGTGGGGAAAGACTTCCTAGGCAATAATGAGGATAACTGAGTTGTAAATTTACTGCTTAGAGAAGGTGCCAAAAGTGATGCTGATAAGAATTGCTGAGAAGGCGGTCAGCATAATGTAATTCCAGCAAAAAATTGCAAAATGGAATGGCAAAATAAGAATATCTGCGAATAGCAACATATCCCACAGGCAAATATCTATTCCACTTCCCAAATATCTGGGAGAGGGGCTCGTCTGGCAGCATATACTGAGAATAGAATCTTGATAGGACAAGGAGAAGAATAAGTTTCGAGTTACACATTCCAGTGGAGAAATCAACTGTACATTATTATTTAACAAGAAGGGACTGAATGTTAAACACACGGCTTTCCTCTAAGTAGTACTCAAAAGTGAGGACAAAAGTGTTTTTTCCTGGTAAAAGGAACCTGTGGCATTAAAATCAACAGGTAGACCCCAAGTGACAACTTTAGAACTAGTGATGATTCAAGGCCTTCAGGGAAATTATTTGAAATCATTTTTTCAAAATGAATGTAGTCTCGCTTTTGCCCTCTTTTGCGATCCACAAATGAAAAATATTTGTGTAACACCAAACATGGAACTTCAATAACTGTAAATTAGAAAACATAATCATAAGTGCACCTGAAATTAAAATGATGTGATTTATAGCATATACATTATAAGTCTTAACTTTGGTTTACTGTGTGATTACCTCACTGTCACCTCACCTTGCACTCATCAGTGTTTGCTCAGTCTTTTGGAGGGGATAATAGAAATTCTCATGGCTTCAAGGACGTGTGCATTGCTACTGCCCTTTTCTATATGTCCCCTTTGAGTGGGTGAGCTGACTCTCTTTGTTATTCTCTATTGTGTAGTTTTTAATGCTAAGATCAGAAAAGAGACGCAATGAAAGCTTTTAGAGCACTAAAAAGAACCATGCTTAGCCTGATGAAGAGCAATCTCTGTTTCTCCTGTTCTTCACTCTGAGAAATTTTATAGATTGTACTTCAAAATGAAAAGGATAAAATATTTTTAAGAAACTGCCAAAATGACATCATGCTCCTGTCCTTCAAGTCTTCCTCTTTCTGCAGTTTACTTCTGTTACAAAAAGACAGAAAGCCAGAAAAAAAATTAAAACCAATACTGATTATTTTTCAACTTAATTAAAATGTAATTGTCATGGTTCTTGAATAAGATCTAGGGTACATTCAGTTTATTATGTCAGCACTTTATTCCTCATATGATTTGACTTTAAGACTGTAGTCTATTTCTGTTTGGTGTGTCATCAATCTCTTTCACAAATGATATTGACTATGTATAACAATACAGTATATATTTGTGTCATTTCAAGGAAAAATACTGCTCAATCTGTAAAGGATGTACTTGCATTTTCATCAACAAATTAGCACATAAATTCTCTAAGTAAAACTGTTCACCTGTGTTTCCTTTCTTATAACATGGCAAAATTGGAAAAATCTTTTAAAATATTTTGCTATCAGTTGCTTTCCATTTTTTTTCTTACTCTAAATTTAATAAGCATATTTTCAAGGACAAGAACTTGTATGAATTTATGCCTTCAGAAAAACACTTGAGATATAAAATAGATGTGCAAGGCAATGATTGCCACTGTCACAGTCTCTATATTGGAGGGGATGTCAAATCATTTACTAAGTTTGTGCTTTGTAAAGGACTGGGAACCTGAAGCTGAACTCTCAAATCCTCTTCTCAGCATGGTACTACTGAATACAGGTCCAACTGAGGAGAAAGATGGTCGGTTTTTAATGGTGTTTATTAGCTTCCAAGGTTTAAATTGTGTTAATCAGCAGGTTTTTATTTTGAGGTGATTCTGCTACAGTCTAAAAAGCAGACAGGAACAAATGCATCCCTTTAAGCCATGTGTGCTGCCAGCACCACAGTGGTTTGTGCATCTTTACTGAGGTAGGGCATAACTAAATTTCTCCCAAGGTACCCCATTTCCTTAGCAGTGGTTTCACTGAGTGACTTTGGGGTTCAGTCACGAGACCTCATCAGATAGAAGGTGACATGAACTGCATTTTCACAATAAAGTAGGTATTTTTGATTATTGACTAAACCACTGCTGGATAAGGGGCCCAACACAAGTGCAAGTGTTTCTGGCAGTGTCCATCCTAAGTAAGCCAATTCAACCCTTGGAGTTACCATTTAATCTGTGGGCAGCTATTCATTTAACCAGTACTTCCATATAACTGCAGGATCATAAATTTCAAATCACAATAACTGATGTTTGGCTCTCTGATCTCCTAACTGCTAGCAAATGAAGTAATGAAAAGTATTACATGTTCTCTTACATGTATCATTTTCAGTGTTGTTTTGGTTGAAGAATCACTGTACCCTGGCTGCTGCTTCCCTCCCCCCATTTATCTTTTTTTTTCTTATATTCGAAAGGAGGCTAAATCATACTTTCAAAAACGTGTTTGTCTATGCTTTCTTTGTATTTCTCTATAATCTGTGCTGCATACAAAATCTAGATGAATTAAATGCTGAGGACATAAGTTATTTCCTTAAACCGACTCTAGTCATGCTTCATGTGCCAGCAAAAAACAATCTCAAAGTATATTGCCTACCTGAGCTATAAATAGTAAGTTCATGTCAACATCTTCTGTGTTGGGCCATAGTCTCGCAGGGGTACTTTGTGTAATTGTCTGGAAGCAGAGATTAAAGAAAAGGGGATTATATGATTTACTGTGGCATTTTAGGTTTAGCCAGGTCCTGAGCTGGCCACTTATTGATACTTTAGCTCATTAATTTTAACTCACGTAGAATTCTCTCTTCATGCACTTTTATTTCTTCTCAGCAATATTTCTAAAGATTTGAACGAACTTTAGGGTACTTTGCCTTTCTTTCACACTTTTTAACAGAGAGTATATAAATTATGGTCCTCTTCCAATTTTCTTCTCCTTGTTTGCATTCAGGTGCTGCGTCTACATATTGAAATCAAGGCACAGTATCAGAGTTTACAGAATCACAGAATTGTTAGGCTTGGAAGGGACCTCTGGAGATCATCCAGTCCAACCCCTTGCCCAGGCAGGGTCACCCAGAGCAGGCGACACAGGAATGTGTCCAGGTGGGTTTGGAATGTCTCCATGGCTTCCCTGGGCAGCTGCTCCAGTGCTCTGCCACCCTCAATGTAAAGAAGTTGTTCCTCTTGTTGAAGTGGAACTCCTTATGTTTTAGTTTATGGCCATTGCTCCTCATTCTGTCCCTGGGCACCATTGAAAAGACTCTTGCACCATCCTCTTTAAACCCCTTTGAGATATGTACAGGTATTGATCAGATCCCCTCTCGGTCCTCTCCCCTCACTTGGAAGAGAGTTAATATTGGAGAGCATTAATAGATGGTGCACACAGTGTAATACTCCAGCTGCACACAAACACACAGAGGAAAAACCTTTAAAGTCCTGCCAAACTTCATAATCCAAATTAGCAGAGTCTGCTGCTGCTTGAATCATCTGGGAACCAATAAATCCACTGTGACTGTGGGTCAGCACTTCAATCCAACTGGTACTTGTTCATAGGTACCTCATGCTGTTTCAGTCAGTCGTTTGCAGTGGGTCAGCTGCAGCTGGTGACGAGAGCTTCTCTGTCATGGGCAGCTCCAAGGATGGTGCCTTCTGCCCTGCTAAACAGAAGCCTTCTATAGATCTCAAGACACGGTAATGAGGCTGCTTTGCATCTTGCCTAAGGCCACGTAGATGTGTGGATCAAAACTCTTAGCAACTGGGAGAGTAAAACGTGGTTGGAAACTATTTGCTTTGATGCTTTCTGAAGTGCTGGTGATGGTGTAGCATAGTTGCATCCAACTCCCGTTCTGTAAATTTGTAAAGGATGATGTATTTGAGAGACAGCCATGGTTGCACACATGCAGTATATCTGAAAAAGAAAGGTAAACACATTTTCTCTTGCAGTTTGTCTCAAAAATCAGTGATGAATAGGAAGCTTGCAGAAGAACAAGCCAAACAAATTCATGTGTTCAATAAGTCATTGAAGAAAACGATATATTTGGAGACTACAGATTTCACGCAACTTTTTTTTTACAGATTTCTGGTATTTCTTCAGTTTAGTGTACATTTGTAATACAAATCTGTTGTATTAAATCTCACTCTGCCAGATACAGTAAGTACAATTTTCATGTAGTTGAACAGAATTCTGTCTGACAAGGAAACTGGAGTTGTTTATAATGAGCACCTCTCTGGTTACTTTTCTAGTCTTGCCATGCTTTAGTGCTCCAAAACACAAAGCATTGTTTTCATAAGAAGAGATTTGAGATGACATAGAATATTCAGATGTATATTAATATTTTGGCTAAAGAATCTGTTCAATCCTTTCTTGATGGCAGAATGAAAGCAAATATTTGTCTGTGACTGAGCTGTGGAGTTATATTTGTGAGTCTGACCAAGGAAAATATGCTTCATGTATCTGTCTTTATGGCCTGCTATTTTGCTCATGGTGAGAACTATCAGAACTGGAGACATAAAATAAACTTGATATACTTTTCAAAATGCTTATTAAGATCCATGAGGCTGTTGTTGGTCATGAGCAGTTTGCTCAGGTATTTGAATGAGGCTGCACAATGTTCTGTGAGAAACACATAACTTCCCTTTGCAGGAGGACTGAACAGCCTGGTTTGACTGGACTTTGTGCACAGATGTATAGGAAGATGTAGTGTTTAATGTCACAGGAACAGCGAAAAGCAGATGTGGGTGTTATGGAAAACAGTATTGAAACCATTAACCTCAGTCAGACCTAGTGATGCTCTAAGTGAGGGTGGGGAAGGCAGAGCCTTTGCAAAGAGTTTTGTTTGTGTTTTTTTGCTGGATTTTTAACCTCCTCAGACCTTCATCTTAAACTGCTTGGCAAAATATTTATTATCTTAAATTCTGATTGTTACTGCTTAACCTATATTGATACTAATCCATGAAATGTGAACATAAAATAAATAAGGGCTTACCAAGGGAAAACATCACTTACTTGGTTTATCAGCTTGGACAATAACAGTCAGAACCAAAGATAATAAACTTTCTCTGTTTCAACAATGTAAGGCCTAAAATAAACTCCTCTGCAAGTTTCTTTCATTATTACTGTTTCTGAAGAACTTTAAATATCAAAAATTACAACAGAACGGAAATATGATGAATATTTTATTTCTGTCATCTCATCAAATTATATAAGCCTGCCCTGGAAAATAATAGTCTTAAACTGATTGCTGAAGCATCAGACTCTCTCAAAAATATTCAGAAACTAAAATGGCATATAATTGGGCAAACATATAGGAATATAACTAATTATTTTGCTGGCTATCTTGGGTCCTTTGAGGACTCTAATTTGGACTGAAGTTGTAAAACAAGATATTTGTGAGTTGGGTTGATGAGGGGAAAATTCATCCTTCTCTCCCTGCTTGCATATAGACATTAAAGTATTTACTATAAAATAGGTACCATCTCCTTTCAATATCACACTTTCCCATCCCACAGAAATCTGAAATTTCCTGAGTGGATGCAGTGATTTGAGCAGACTAAATAATTTTGAAATAATGTAAAGATACCTGTGTCTTGGGGTTTTCTGCACTTTTAACCCAATGGACAGTCTGAAATCTATCATCACTAAATCTCAACAAAATGTAACACTACAGAAGTGTTTACTCCTCCCCATCTGCATGCTTGTGTCTCTCTATCATGCAAATGCACGCTGAAGTTGAGATACCAAAATTGTGTTTGTCTACTCTAAAGTGCGTGACTGCCACACATAGTGAAAGCTAGATAAGGAGAGAACCTGTACGTTTATATCCCACAGAAAAAGTATATACGTTATGACTTTAGCATTAACATACTAGTGATGAATATTCATGTTTATCAATCCCGATCTAATTAAAACTACTTAGTGTTAGACATTTACATGAAAGGCCAAACTAAATCTTTCTAGCTGTTAAAATAAATTGTTTTAACATTCCACGGATTATGTGGGTCTCTCATGCTGAGAACTTCTGTGCTAAAGGAATTAGTAACAACAAACCAAAAAAGAAATTGAGGTAAAATGTCTCAAAAGAACAACATTTTAAGGCCTCATGTAGAGGTTTATATGAGGACTTAGAAGGGTCTTCAAAGTATTAAACCTCACAAAGCTATTGTGAGGATAAATGGTTTCATGTCTTTTTTTTGGTTTTGTTTTATTTAGAGAAAGCATTAACACAGAGGAATTAAGACCCTGATTTGATAAACTACTTGGTTCCCAAACACTCCAGTGGTGTAGGCTCTGCAAAAAATGTTAGTGGATGCTTTTTGGCATGAAACTGCACAATAGATAGAAAATCCTTTTTGCTGCAGCGTTGTAGAAAAAGTTTGGATCTTATACTTCTTATTGAGTGCAGGGGCTGAATTAGAGGGGGCAGATCCTTGAAGGTGATGTTTAAATGTAGAGTCAGTCCCCAACCTGTGGAGTCCCCTGGAGTCAATGTTCCCATCCCGCCCTGTCCCTGAGAGAGGGGCATTTTCACTGTGCTGTGAACAGCACTGTGAGCTCCTCTCTCCAGCCTTGCCTTGGCTTTCTCCAGTGCTCCTACAGTTAAGTGGAATTTGGAATGCTCAACATCTCCTTTCCAGCCTCTTCATAATGACCAGGACTGGTCGGGACTAATGACCACTTGAACTGCTTTAGTTTTGCTCATGAAAAACATTGTTTTAAATGTTCTATTCTCTTCCGGACAAAGTCTGTTTATTCTGGCAGATGTTCAGTCTTGCCTGAGTCCATGTCAGTGTAGGGTGTCTCAAGCTTTCCTCGAACCATTGTTTATAGTTTCTTTCCCAGTCTGGAGAGTAGAAAGCTTTTTTTTTCCTTTCTTCCTACCCCCAATCCCCCCCACAGTAGAAGATAATTTTAAAAATTGCTTCAGGCATTTTCCTAAGATTATGATTTAAAGTCTTATAATCTCTTGAGGTCCTTGAGAAATAGGCCAGTCTCTGATCACTCTTGAGCAGTTGCCAGCTTGCCTGAAATACAGGGAGAAGGATAGGATGTGTCTGTTTTTCTAATTATATATTTTAGTATAGCAACTTCCATAACCCTCTTTTTAAGTAACAAAAAATTAAACTGCTCAAAATTATATATTTTCCATGCTGTTATTTTCCACTGAATTATTTCAAAATGATAGAGAATATTTAAACCAAACTTTCTGCAGCAGAAAATAAATATCTGCAGAAGATACCTTTAAAATCTAGGAGGGAAAATGTAATTATGCCATTCTGAAAGTCCTGTATAGAGACCTGATTTGAATAAACTTAAATCGTATACTGTCAACAAGTGGTTGCTAATATACTTTGACCATGGTAGTACAGAAAGAAGGCCTTGACTTGCATAATTTATTTAAATGGACTTTATTTTCAGATTATGTACCTGAATCTGGATTTGCATGCTATTTCTGTAATACATTTTCAAAACAATACTTTCAAACAGGAAGAAACTATCTCAAATTCCTTTCTTGATCTGTCATTTAGGCATTAAAATTTGACATTATCATACTAGAAACAGTCTAAAGGTCCAGCTAGGGACATTATCCTGTCACCCACAGTGAGATCACACGAGGGTGTAAACAGCTATGACAGTTTGAAGGTGCCACTTTACAGTGGACTTTGTCACTGTTTCTCAACTGCGAGTTCCTGTGCCAGTGTCTGAGCTGGGGTAGCTCATGTCACAAGAACTCCTCTCTCTATCACATTGGAAAATCGGCTCTAGAGAAAACCAGCTTCAGCTCCGGTTAAAGTCAAAAGGGTGATTTGTGCTAAAATCCACAAGAAGTGACGCTGGCACATTGGGCTTTGGTAACTTCCAGCTGGAAACTGAGGAGAGCCACCTGAGAGATGGCACAGGCTGGAGTCAAGGCAGGCGTTTCTGCAGCGGTTGCGGGAGCAGCCCGCGACGGTGACTGGAGCCAGGTAGCTCAGGAGTAGCAGAATTAATCTGCAATTAGGCTGAGGAGTGACCAGCCTTGAAAAAGCATTTACCCATTGAGCAACAGCAGTGGTTTGGGCCTGCTGCCGTGCTCATGAATTGCATTGTTAACAGACTAATGCATTTAGTCTCATTACTGCAGTAGTACTGTTTTTTTATACACCTTTTCCTGTGGCAGTCTCATAATTAAACACAATCTGAAGGGAAGGGTCTGTCTTTTGTTGTACTGTTTAAATCCTGCCTTGCACTCACAAATGCAGCTACGTTATTTTATCCAATCCCTTTCCTTCTGGAAGATGTGAGCAGGAGAATTTCTACTCAGTTTTGACCACTTGTGAACATTTAGTCTAGCAAGTATCCCTGCTTTCTCAGCAAGGAACTCTGTCTTTCTGTCTGTGGCTGCAAGTATATGCAGGAGTCAGCTGCATTTCACACTGTATTGAGACACTTGCACCCAAACGTGGCAACTTCAGTCTCCAAATTGGTGACAAAATGAAAATCAAACCGGGAGGGAAATAAACAGTACTAATAAACTTTTGTGAATGTTATCTTATCCTTCCTGGATTTAAGTCCGAGAAAAAATGATTATATATTGACTGTTAAGTACCGGCGAAGCACCTAAATGAGCTGGAAGAAAGTTTCCAATCAGTTTATATAGAAAGCTTTCTAGAATTGAAAACCAGTGAACTCTTTGGAGAGGATCATACATGATCCAGTACATAGGAAAAAATGTCTTTTGGATATGGCAGTATGATTAAAATACATCCATCTATATGCTGTAGGCAAAACCCTACAGAATGAGCCAGTGGAAATAATACAAATATTCCCCCAAGAGTTTCAAGATGAAAGGTGCCATGTCCCTTAATCTAGTTCAGATTCATTTATCCTTCACTGAGGAGAAGAATAAATAGACACACATGCACTTGATTACTGGATAGAAATCTGCTCAGATTACTGCTGAGCTTAATTGGTACTGTTTTTATGAAATGACAGGAATAAACATGGGGATCCTGTTCTGCTTCCCAAGGGAGAAACCACCAGCTTAAATACTAGTGGGTTACCTCTAAGGAAATACATAGCAAAGGCAGAGGATTGGAATGGAGGAAGACACAGGAGAATTTGAGTAAACATCCATTACTTTCACTGTTGTTGTGCATCAGGTATGATCAAGTCAAAGAACACAGTTTCTGGGGTCATTATTTCCAAACAATTACAAGTAAACAAACAGGAAAACATTTACACACAGAAAATACTTAATGTCTGAGCACAGAGAGCTTTTCTGCCGTGGCTTTTCTTCCCTGCCCAATAGAGTATATCTATATGAGCAATAAGAATAGAATTATTTTTACTCTTCCAAGGTCTTGCTAAAGGTGCTTTCTTTCCTTTTCAGCATTTGTTTGATTGGAATGTGACCTCAGCCTTCCAGAACTTCGTGCTCTGTCCTGGTGTGTTTGGGTTGCATCAGGCAAGAGCAGTTGTGGGAGGTGCATTTCTCAGTGATGAGGTGTGGAGCAGTTTCTCAGAGGAGAGTGAAGGAGCAGAAGCGGCCAGTTCCTGCTGACCCTGTGACCCTTCAGGCATGCACAGAGGCTGGCCCCATGCCCGGCCTTTTTGCAGCTGGACTGCAGCAGCACAATAGGCCTGGAATGTCTCCTGTGGGAATTCCATAAAGGTATAAAGGAGTAGGGAAAAAAAAATTACATTAATATGTGCTGTGCACTGGGGGATTAAATGGATCCTCTGCAATGGGAACACTGCCAGTAACAATGTTGTTCAATCAGATGACAGCCTTTGTAAAAGGGGCAGTTGTTATTTATGTGTATATAAGCACCTGAGGAAAACCTGAACTGATAAAAAGGGTCAATGTAAAATGTGAATAGGACAGTCTTAAAATAAATGCTATCTCTCTTAGCTGTAGGAACAGTTAAATTCTCATAGTAAATGCTAATATTTTCTGTAGCATTTATTCAGCAGTCTGATCAAAATGTCAGTATTTTTATTTTTTGTCTTCTCTTCTTATAGTTACCTGATAGTCAAACCAATGTTCCAAGCTTCAGTCCAATACTGACGATGATAGAAAGTTGTTAGTAAGTTAAACTGTTTGGCTTCTAAGGATTCACAAGGGTTAGGTCTCTTGGCTCCTGAAGAATTTTTTAAGTGTTCTGTGCCTGTCCAGATCTGCAGACAGCATTCCTTTCAAGGTAAACTGGCTTTCACATGGAAAAAACTTTTACTGACATAGCACATCAACTCACTAGTTTAGGTAGTTAAAATTGGATAACAGGGATTTTTCTCTGAAATAAAATATTTAAGAAATCCTATTCCAAGAAAATAGAAACTTGTTTTCCTTCCTTTTTTTTTTCTGTTAGAGGTTATGGAATAATTTGGAAAGTTGATCCTACAGCTTATTTATTCATTTCTAGGCTAGCTATAGCCAAATAATTTGGCACTTGAACAAAATCACAGAATTAAAGTGGTTCCAGCTTCTCTCTTGGCAGTAAGAATGAAGCAATGTTGTTATGCAAACATCTTCCTTTAATTTGTATGGTCCAAAAAGATTTATTTTTCCTTTCCTTTGAAAGAAGGGACAAATTTCCATTTCCATCTCAGCACCTCTTACAATTAGCCTCCTACTTAACACACTCTCACCGAATAATGCTCAATGTCTGCATAACAAATAATGTTATGACTGCTCAGTATTGCTTGCAGTCCTACTGTATTTTTTCTATAAATGGTAATGCTCTTGGGCAGTGTTCTGAGCTCCAAAGGACTGGTACTGCCATGGAGTATGATGCTTAGTTTGTGATTTAACTCTATTGCTTGAAAAATATTTCTGTTTTTATCAGCCCAGTCAGCAGAACTCTGAAATTTTGTGCAGCCTATGCCACTGTAGTAGCAGGGCATGTTAGGAATAATCCCAGGAATGGCCAAAGCCCCACCAGCAGTATTGGCTGAGGCTGGGGCTTTATTTTAGCTACTGGCAGTAGAACCAGTTGTGTATATGTAAATCCTGATATGGAAAATATCAGAAAAATATGTCTTATTGAGGAACATAAATTTATTGTTTGTTCTTTGATAAGATCTTTTTGGAAAATGTCAGGGAACTCCCTTTTAACCAAAGCAGTTCATGGAACTTTAGTCCAGTGCAGGGTGTTTGCAAGGGTGCATCAAACCTACCTTTTTCTCATCAAACCTTCCCTTATCTACTGAGTTTGAGTTCAGGTGTGTTTGGTGCATGTCCTCTGTAAATAATAATTGACTGGGTGGTAGCAGTGACTCTAACTGATATTTTTATTTGAGAAAAATTTCTACTCAAATATCGAGAAAGTTTTGTTTGGTTGGGTTTTTTCTCAACTTCTTTTCCATCCCCTGGATGGGCTGATTTCAGAAAACAACCTTCTAGTTTGAGACCTTTGTCTATAAGGAATTAGTTCTGGCTAAAAATATATGTGAATATGGGCTATGGCTTTGCCTTGCCACAGGAAGTTGTTATTCCTTGCTTATCATACACAAATAAATCATTATGGTATTTCCTGAACAATTGTTTCATATGACAAAAAGGTGTTAAAGATTTGTGAATTGACAAGTACTTCTGATAACAAACCCTCTGTATTTACATGGTTAGGGTGAACAAGTTTCGCCTTATTTTGTAGAGTACCAAAAGGTGTGGGTTTCTAGATATGCTGTTCCTTTTGACCTCTTTGACTTGGACGTTTCAGAATATTGGGATTTGCACAGGCGTGTATCAGGAAAGAAGTGATTATGGATTGAAGGTGTCATTCTTAAGAGTGATGGCTCAATAATTGGAGAGATTTGGTGGCTCAAGAGAACCCACTTGTCTCCAGATGGCTGTAGACTCTGCAAATTGCTGCACGATTTGTACTGAATAGATTAGTGGAAGATAGAATTCCCTTTAAGCATATTTGAAATTGGGAAATTTGGAACAGAAGGGTTCATCTCTTGGGCAGTTTTTAAAGTCTTAACTGTGCTGTGCTAATTTGCTTTTTTGGGGAAATGTTTCTTGGTTTAAATTTTCCAGTAAAATAGAAGTGCTAATAGGCTATTGTGGGATCATTTCTGTTCTCACAGTTTTAATTTCATTGACTTTACACTTGCCCAAATGAACTGCAATACATACAAGTGATGAAAATTCTGTACTTACGCTGTGATTTTTAAAAGAACTTTATAGAAAGACCTGTCTCTGGTAAGCATTTTTCTAATAAATTCTGCCCTGTGGATTTATTTTTAGACAGCACTCCTGTTTAGCTCTCTAAAAATTATAGTCACTTGTTAAATTGTTTTAATAAATTTTCAGTGTTTAGATTAGCGCAATTAGATCACACAGCCTTTGACTTGCTCAAATGTGTTATAGCATTTCCTTTACAACTTTGACACCTGTTTTGAGCACTTTCAGCCCTTAGATGCAAGTGATTTGTTCAGATAATGCATTAAGAACAGAATTTGATGTGCAGTCTGCAAAAATACCTGTTCCATTACCCAGTGCGCAAAGGTGTGAGAACAACAGCAAAATGTTTGATGTGAGGCAGAAAATAAGAACCATTTTGAGGGAAAGTGGTTAATCCAACAAATTCTGCCACGATTTTACTGGCAAATGGTGTTTCTCAGCTCACAAAATAGATGCAAGCCTTCAATCGTGTTATTACTCACCAGATAGCTCAGTGATTTTTATCCTTGTTCCTTTAACCTGGACAGTGTTCAGATTGCAAGTATTTCAATAGTCTCTTAAATTCCTCACACTGACAGAGCACGGTTTTATCTGAATACTTTATAGCCATAATTTGAGCAGTTTGGAGAATAATTATTGCTCAGCAGAACTGTGTGGTGCTGTCTCTGGTTCCTACTCAAATGACAGCTACATCTGATCAATGTGTTATGGAAGGCCTTTTCTGCGCCTGTTCACCAGGATGCAAAGGCCTGTTACAGTCAGGGGCAGCAAACAATGTCTTTCACTCGTGCTTTTAACCCTGGAGGTTCAGTTTGCTGTGTGTGAGCTGTGTAGTGACTATTCTGGGAGTACAGGTGTGCCTGTGTGGCATCAGAGTATCTATAGAGAGCCCAGATCACAGCTTTGACATATGGGTTCTGTTTGCACTTGTGATTGTGACACTTCCTTCAGTCCTTTGCTTTGTTTTCTTCTTCTTTTTTTTTTTTTAATAACTGCAATAGAAATAATGGACCTCCAGAGAATGTATTACTGGGAAAATCTTCTGGGAATGCTTGTGAAAAAGATCCCACAGTATTTGCTCAACTTGAAATATTGGTGCGGTTGAATATCCTGCCCAAATCCATAACCTCACTATTTTATAGTAAACGTAAGATTTGGTCATATTTCAGATTCTGATAATGTAACCTTCCTCTGCCTGCATTCTGCTAGGCTTTGTCACCCATGTACCATTCTCAAAACTTAACAGCTTTATCCTAGGCTGCCTCTCCCAGAGCTGCCTGTAAATAAATTGATGCTCATAAATAACTTGGCAGTGGTTGGAGGGCTAACATGTTAAGATCACTGCCTGTTGCACATACTATCATTGTCTTGGATTGTTTCTTTTTTTTTTTTTTCCTGTCAGCAGTGCTCACTTACTGCTCCTTAGAACAGGGTATTATCTTTTTTCTAATTTTTGTTTTGAAGTAACATGATGTCTATCTTTGTGGCATTGTTTTAAGGCTGAAGTCCCTGGGCATTACTCCATTATCAGAAATAAAATGCTGCTAAACAAACTTCTCTTTCAGAATCAAATATAAATCTCTAACTAGAGCATACCTCATTAACATATTGGAACACTGCACAACATTGTTTCTCACATATGCAAATAAATCATTAGAGGACATTAATATTTTGCCCTAACGGTCAATTAAGGAGTCCCTGATTGGGTCACAAATATCCTTACTCATATCCTGTGCCTTTATCCCCCAGGCTAGTTTGCTTACTTTTGGACACCATTGCATAAAGGGAAAGTTTTACAACATGAGTCAGCTCCACCTGTGAACAGTGCAGGGTTCTCTGGATGCTGATGAGCACACAAAAGTCAGATGATTGTTCCAGCCCCCAATGCACTGGGTGATGTCCATTGGGTCCTTCTGATGTGCTCAGTAATGAAGACAAATTGAGCTGATTCTCCTACTCATTAACTGCATCATGCTTCATAAACAATAAGACAAAGTTCAGAAAGTGGAATTTAAAAGGACAGTATCATGGTAGACTTGCAGCTTTGTTTAATTGAAGACCAAGACAGATTTTCCTGTATAACTCCCAGAATATGAAATTTCCAATTGAAATTAATTTTTAAACAAGCATTCCCATGTGGTGCATGTAAATCAAACACTGCATTAGAACCATAAAATGAAACTAATTCAAAAGTCTAAACAAATGTATAAATGGCTAGTTTATTTTCACTTCTGATGCAAATGGGAAAAGTAAGCAAGCAGAATTATTTATCAAATGGAAGGTCAATTTAAAATTTTCTTTTTAAATTCAGTAATCAAAGGTGATGTATGTAATACAAGCAAAGACAGATTCGGATTGGGATGGTGTGGGGGGGTTTCTTTGGTTTTGTTTTGGTGTTTTTTTAGTCCTTTCTTTTTGGTTTGGTTTGGTTTGGTTGGGGTTTTTTTGTAATGTTTTTGAAACCTGGCATATTTCCTTTAGCTTGAACTCTGTAGATATCCAAAACTTGGAAATACTACATACCTGAATGTGTTTACTTTTGAGAATTACAAAAGAAATTAATCTGTTTTGCTTTATTACGGCAGTAATTAAAATGGAATCTAGTGAGGCTGTGTGTGTCAAAAATGCTTAGAATACTGATTTCATTCCAGGCCCAAACTTTTAGAAGAAGCTCTACTCAGACTCAGACTTCCTTTGTCTGATTTTTAACTGCAGGGTTGTCTTTAACTGATGCAACTAGATCTAAATAGAGCATAGTGGCAAGAATTATTTGTATCTAGTTCTATTTTACATATTATCTTGTGCTTGAGTAACAATGAAGGCTACTGAAGAAGTATCCACATCAGTCAGTCACCACAATTAAAGTGAAATACATAATATCTAAATAGGCAGAAATCAGCTGCCTATATTGGAAATTTTCCTCCTTAGTTGCACTGTCATTAAAAGAGAAAGTGTTCAAATTCTGCCTATGTGTTTGCCATAGGTGTGCAATGTAGGCAGAAAGCACATTCTTTCTCGGTCTGGCCATGTGTGAAAGTTGCTCATGCAATTAACCGTGTTCTTTTTCAGTTTGCATACAATGTAAGGGTTGGTTGCTCAGGATAATGTTAGCCAGGGCAGCCAGGTTGTCTGGGTAGACAGGACTGAAACAGGGAGAATGGCCATCAGATTTTCTACCAAAAAGAGAGGATAAATAGTGGCAGAAATTAGTATTCCAGGATAAAGAGCGGGGAAAATCCTGGTGCAGAACTAAACTGGGCTTTGTGTCTCACAGTGAATTCCAGGCAGCATGGGCTAAAGTGACACTGCTGACTCCAGGGGAAGGTAAATCAGAACTGTTTTCTTGGAGATGAACCTGAGTGTCCAGGAGGAAGAGGAGTATCCAGGCCACCAGTACTGAGTATCCCAGGATCCAGGCTGCTGCCTCCTGCTGCCTTCTCAGGGGCTGCAGTTATGGACACACAGAGTAAGGTGAATCGGATCTCATCTGGCATTAATGGTAAAGTGTTCATACATTTATTTTTCTTTCACTACTGAATTAAGTTACTGTCACCACACATTCTGTGACTTGGCTGATGGTATCTCACGTCCCAGGTGGGGCTATCAGATGGCTTCTCCTGGAAAGGTTGCTGTTTACACTTTTGTTCTATTCAGACACCTCTGTTTCAGCAGTCTGTTAAACAAAGTAGTGTACTGATCCTACAATTACTTATTATTAAGGGCCTCAGAACTCTCTGTATTGTATTGATATTTCAATCTTTATTTTCCTGATCTAATTTCAAATTTGACAGAATATAGGTTTGAAATATTAACCCCCCCCCTTTTTTTTTAGTGCAGTTTCTCTGCAGCTACAGAATGAACATTCTCTCTTGTGGACTCCTGTCTTCCTGTTATACTTTCTCAATTTACAAAAGGAATAATAAAACAATATCTGCTTGCAGTGGTTTGATTTTGCATTGTTCCCACTAAGCCCGTTCATGTGGGGCTTCCTTTGTTCTTTTGGTGTGCACGAGTTAACTTATGCCAGCTTTTTCAAATATCAATCTTTGCATCTACAGCTATCAAAGAAGGAGTAGTAAAAAAGAAGGGATTTTTTTTAGGAGCTCAGAACATCTCCAAATAGAGTGGGACAAAAAGAAAGAAAGAAAAAATAACCCAGTTTGAATTTCCTGGGATGGAGCTACTTGAGACTTAAAAGGTGTTGAGAAGTTTTGCTGTTCATTCTTCTAATAAGGTGCATGTCAGTGATGTCAACATAATGTGCTGAGGAAATGTCACACATGTCTGCAATTGGCCACTTCTGGCTAGCCAAGCACAGCTGGAAACCTGGAAAACAGATGTCGCTTTCAATCAAGCAAGGGTCAGAGCAGGCTTGGGACTTGGAATGTCTATATTTTTCCATCCAAAAGTGATCCTTGGGTAGTTCAGTGGACCAGTAATTATTTTAGCAGCTTTTCTTTTTTTTTTTTTAATCTGCAGTATTATGCCTATAGAACAGAGGAACAAAAACCAGTGGGCATGCATCCAAGGAACTTGGGACAATGATGGAGAAAAGAGTCCAACACAAGAGCACCATTGCTGTGTTCTGTGAGTCACACCTGGTAACTTGGTAGTACTTAACCAAATAGAGTGAACAGTTTTCAACTGACTAAAACATAACAATTTGAAGCCACCAGGCTGAAGTCTACTTTGCAAAACTGAGAACAGCAGTCATTTTACGACTCTTTATCCTGATAGAATTCTCTGTTCCTTATATTTTATTCTCTGCATGTCATCCTCAAAAGATTGAACAGGGTTGCTTTGTGACTGGCACATAAGGAAGAGAACTTGCAAACAATGTGCTGTACAGCTTCCAGTATGGACTTCACAGAAGCCTTGGAGGAGAACCGAAGCTTTGCTTCCTAGCTAAAAATGTGTAGCTGTAAATCTGGACTCGGTTCACAGAAATCAGAGTTAAGGTTCTTTCCCTGCAATGAAAGGGCAGGAGCGTATTTAGGCTGAAATGTAGCGGTGGAGTGTGGCCAGAACGAGGCCTCACTCAGGACAAGGAAGCAGAAACCTTCTAAGCAATCTAGCAGCTAAGCTCCTGGTAGGCAAAAATCAGGTATTACCTCTACAGCTGAGAGTAACAGAGAGTGAGAAGAGAGCTAAAATATTTACACCTGACACTGCCTCCCAAATGAGAGGCAGCCACCCATGAGTAGAGAAGTGGCACACCAGAACTGTCCCCATAGAGCCTTTCTGATAGAAAGGGAGGATGGGTTATTTTAATCATAAATGAAACAGCATTTCCCTTTTCGTCTTTTCTTTTGTGCTTTATTAAATGTGCAGTCAAGAAGTAAATGACTGCTTCAGTTCACTTGCTGTTTACAACTCTCTGAGGCTTTGTTTGGTTTTGGTTCTTTGTCTGTTAGTTTGGGGTGGTTTTTGATTCTGTTTATACAGCAGACTTGTGCAAACATCTGAATTAATCTTAAACTTAGGCAGGGCATTGCTACCAATGTATCCATAGCAGTGGAATAAATTCTCCTCCATGAACTTGCTGATGCTGCCTACAATCGTAGTTCAAACATCCTTTATCAACTTGTCTAGAATTTATTTTTGCCTCTAGTGAGGATAAATGTTGATGGAGTTTACTTCTGTATCCTCTCATGCATTTATGTCTCCCTGTCCTCCTAATATTTGTAGTTTACTTGTGGTGTACAGAGCTGGTCTCCTGTCCCATATCCATCGTCTGTGTCTTCATTCCTCAGCCCCTTACTTAGGGCTTTTTTTTCAGATCATAATAACCTTTAATCCTCTTTTTACTCTAGTTTAGGTTGTAACCTTCTTTTTTAATATTTGGTCTCCCACTTTCATGCCTCTGGATTTTGGGTTTGCTTTTTTAGTTTTTTTTTTTAATCCACAGGTGATAGCAAAACCATTACTGTCTGTGTACAGGGGCCCTGTCTCACAAGATTACCTAAGTCAGTGTTTTAATCCATTCTGTTAATGGCCATGTCCCCTTGCCTGCTCTTAGGTCATTCCTGGAAGTGCAGCCTCTGTGCACTAATTCAATCCAAACAATCACAGGAATAGCTCAGTGGAGGAAAGATGACAGAAATATCATCCATAAGAGACCTTTGGAGTACTCATGTGGTCCAGCTTCCCCCTCAAGTCTCCAACACTACATGGGGTCCGTTATTGCTTTGCCTATCTGAATCTGGAAGGCTTCCAAGTTTGGGGATTCCTCAGCTACCCCAAATAACTTCTTGCAGTGCTGCACTGGCATCCTTGAGAAGACATTTTTCCTAAAGGTTTTCTCTAGCTTACTCTAGTTCCATTGTTCTTTGTCTGATAGTCTATTTATCAAAATCTTAGATTAATTCTGTCCTGAAACAGTATAATATGGCCTAAGGTAACTATTTTGCAAGAGAGAAGCAGTTTTTAGGTAGTTAAAAAAAAAAAAAATCCAATTTTTCCAATATAAAATGCAGTGCCGCCTCAATTATCTGAATGTCATAGGAAACAGTGATTGTAGTGTGTTCAAATAGTCAAGGGAATTTACAGTGTAATTAATAAATGCCAAGGGACATAACCCTATTTCAAATGACTGACATTAGACTATTGCATGAAAAAGAAACTTGTTTCTTCATTGTAACGTACTGACACATGAAACTTCTGGCAGATAAAGAGATTCTCTGTGCAGGAGTTCTTGCCTTCAGAGTATCCTGGTTTATGAGGCAAATAACTGAAAATGTGTTAGGGAAGCAAGAGACTGACTGTGTTACATCAAACATACAAAATAAAAGCATCATTAATTGGATCTTTTAGAGATTTTGAGGCTTTTATAATTTCTTTGAAGATTTGCACCCTAAATAGTTTTTGAAAAAGTGCCATACTGGCAGAATTTGAGAATAAAACTTCTGAATCTAAACGGCATTATTCCCATATTGTGATTTCACGTGCTCTGATGGAGCAGTTTCTGGTCGGTTTCCACAGTTCCTCAGTCCTGTTACCAGAAGGACGACAGCACATTCATTACATCTCATGTGGTTTTTGGAATAGATGTGTCTTGCAGGAGCTGCCCAGACCACCTGCTCATTCCACATTTTTTCAGAGCTGAGTGCAGGTGACTGCAATTCACTGTTGACCTGCTTGGGATTCTAACCAATAATCAAGCAACAAAAAGCTCCATATCCCACACCAATTTTTGAAGCTGCTCTTCTCTAGAGGTGAAATATTTTTAAACAGTCATTCAAGAAATAATTTAATTGATCTTTCAGCTTCTATTATTCCCTGTCCTCAGGAGCCAGTGACCGAAATTGCCTCTATTCCCACTTCAACCCTCTTCCTTTCATGTTCCACGCACAGAACCTTGTCAAGCACTGGGTTAAATTAATAAAAGTCTGTCTAGAGTTAAATTAGCTCAGCACTGCCAGAAATGAAGACAGATTTTGACATATTTTAGGCTGACTAGTCAAATAATAATAAAAAAATTATGAAGAGCTGATAATTTCAAAAATGTGTGTAGTTAACTTAAAAGCATTGCACTTGACCAAACTCTTGATTAGAACTTTTCAGAAAATTATGTTGGTAGTTGCTACTGATTTTTGTTATTTACACTTCAAATCCAGTGCAAGAATATATTTTTAACTTGAATACTTAATCTTATCGTTTGAAGATTCAAAACACAATTTCTTCCCTGTTCCCTTGCCTTGTGGTTGGATTATTGCCAAATAAATCCCATATAGTTTATGCTTAGAAATCTCACATAATATAAACTTCAGAAAGCAGTTTAGCTTCCGGAGACTGTTTGCATTACTAGTTTATTTGTTTATTCATGGCTGTTTCACTTCTTTTTTACTTGGATACAGGAAAAAAACCGAAAGAAATATGTTGTTATGCTTCAGAGGTTTCTTTGGCTGCTGTTTAATTTCTCATACCTAATCAAAAAGTTCTTTTTGACTTCTAAAGTGTATGGTAGATAATCTGAACTACAGTGGGCTTTATTCAACATCTGTCTGAATCCCCTGGTAGGCACTCCTTTCATTTAAATATCAGAAAATTGATATCATCAGGGAGGAGCTATCCTTAGCAATATAACTCAGAAAGTAGCATTTTCCACCTGAAAATATTGGGATATTTTTACAGGGAGAGGAGATGGCATCCATTTTGCAGTTTGGCCCAGACACGAGAGTTAATATCTCTATTCCAGAGTAATATAGTGGTTCTTTAGCCTCAGCTCTTTGAGATGTTACATTTGTGTTTCATTGAAACAATTCCACAAATCAGAATCTTCAAAACAATAGTATAGTTTCAAATGCCAGGGGAAAGAAATTATGCTCTTATGAGTCTGGATTTCAGTTTTGAAACTCTAGTCTTTTACACAAATAATAGTTTAATTTCATCTGTGCCAGGACGGAGTTGGTCTGGTCTGTGCTTGGTTTATGCAGATTGTATTGGAAGGGATTACAAATATAATGACATATCTGTGCTCCTTATTTTTCCCTGTTCAAAGGAGAAGTATTTATTTATGACTAGAGGTGGTCAAACACTAGTTAAAATCATGATATAAAAATTGGGTAGAAATAGACAAGTTTACTACTATCTAGCAAAAAGGGATTTTGTGGTTTTCCTTTCTATTGAAATGTGTCAAACTTTTTCTGAGTTTTCTCTGTATTTCTGTATTTCATTGGTCACAGAGCCAAAATACCTTCTCTAAAATGAGAAATGCTCTGGCCAGCATTAGAGTGACAGCAATGATGTTTAAAATCGTGTCGTGCTCATTTTGGTGTCCTTGTGTAGCAGCAGTATTGAGTGAGCTCCATCAGAAGTGCTGGACCTTGTTGCACCTACACAACCCTTAGGTTACAAGGGACTCTCCTGGGCCCACAGAACTCATTCTAGCACCAAGCTAGAAACATAATGGACAGAGAAATACATGAGTGAAAATGGAACACGGGGTGTACTTTTGAAAACAATTCACTAAGTCATGTTCTCTTCCTTTTAGGACACAAAACAACTCTGTATAGTCGCCATTCAGACACTTAGAAAGCTTTACCTAAAAAGAATTTTGTGAAGAAAAACACAGAGGTTTTTCTCTGACTTGTCTCCCATCAAAGATGTTTTCATCAGTATGCTTCCCTAGAAGAGAAATGCTCCTCTAATTTTTAGTCTTAATGGATTGGTTGGCACAAAATAAGCACTGGCCCTGATGCACCAATGCCTTTGACAAGAAATATTGCCCTGGATACATCTTGGCAGTGTAACCCTGGCCTCTCTGTATTTTCTTGGTTTAGGGCCCTGGAGCAGGCTTGTCTTTGCTGGGAGTCTGAAATATGTCAGCTTTGCCCAAGGTGCTTTTTTCACAGGCTTCCACAAGGCCAAAAGTGAACAGTATATCTGAGTACCTATAAATTGCATTTCAAATAAAATACACTTCCAGAAAATATCTTGAATCACGGAATGGTTTGGGTTGGAAGGGGCCATTTGCTGTAACCCCCTTCTATGGAGCAGGGACATTCTCCACTAGATGAGGTTGCTCAGAGCCCTGTCCAGCCTGGCCTGATTGTGTCCAGCATGGAGCATCTATCACCTCTGTGGGCTACCTGGGCCAGAGTTTCATTGGAACTACTGTAAAAAACTTCCTTCTTATATCTGATCTGAATATACCCTCTTTTATTTTAAAATCATTGCCCTTCATAATCACGTTATTTATGAAAATAAGTCTGTCCCTATCTTTCTTATAAGCGCCCATTGAAAGGACTGTCAAGGATGATTTTATTCTGAATGATGACTTTGTCAAAAAGCAAATTTAAGGGGGATGAAACCACCTGAAACTCTCTAACCTTTTTGCTTTTTTAGGTGTTCTTTGATTTCCATTCAGGATCAGGCTCTGAATCATTTCTCATAGCAGGGCTATTAGAAACATCTCTTCTGTGGGGATCATCCTATTCCTGGCGAGGAGTAAGCTCATGCTGTAACCACTGCATCAGTAAAGAGGTGAATAGGAATGAACAGTGTTGCACAGGAAGTTTGACTAGAATTGGATTTGTGGTATTTAGGTTTTTTATCTACTGAGACACTGATTTCTGCCTGTGGCTTGCAAATGAACTGACATTTTGTCTTCCTTCTATCTGTCTGTGAATTCCTCTGGTTTCCAACAGCTTAACTGAGATAGTCCAATTGTGGCTTGTATCATCAGGCAAAAATATTTCAAAGGCTGACCACATCAGTTTGCATGATCATTAACAAGGAAAAATGTAATGTGGTGGAACTAGTCAAGAATCATGTGGGCTCTGACTGGTAGAGAGACGTGAATTAGGATTTTGAAAGAATGAGAAAGAACCCTGACAAAGCCATTTCTAGCTACTATAAAATGAAACTTTCATACAATGATAGCTGCAAGCTTAAAATGCTGGTGCAATCTGTGTGCAGTCTTCAGTTGTGAATGTGCCTTCCATATTTGCCACACTGCTAGAGCTGCCTTCAGTTGATATTTGTATGGGTGGAGAATGGAATTGCTCATCTGTTTAATCAGATGCCAGGACACTTTGGTTAGTAATAACTAGTGCACAGCTATCTCTAACACAGAGAGATGCACAGTCCTTCAAAGAGAAAGAACGGGGAACGTTTGAGCGCTTTATACCAATGTGATGAGTTTACTTATGTAATGCTGCTTTACTAATTTAGTCCTGCCATGATAATTTTTTTTTGAACAGTCCCTACTTAGTTGATATCATGATCCCATTTGACACCGTGGGCCTGCTTGCCTCTTTCTCCTGAAGTGTCTGAGCACTGCTTCCACAGCAGGAAACACCATCCCCTCATCTGGAAAGACAAGTTGGCAGGGCGAGCTGCCAACACAAGTTATCAATTCCAACTTCAAACATTCTGTGAGTCTTCTGTGTAGCTATGCTACATATATTGCTCTGTTTCTCTTAAAGGGCAACATATTGCAAATAACAAAGAATGTTTACAGTATGTTTAGTAACTATGGCAACCACAGGCTGCCGAGTTTAAAAACATGGGATGTATTCCATTGCAGATTATTTGCTATGTCCTTTTATCAGACACCATGGAACTAATAATCTACGTAAATCTATGCACAAAGTACCCTCATGGAAATCCCTAAAAAAAGACTTGGATAAATCCTGCGCTGTGGGTGCTCCTTGGGCGCTGTGTCTCACGGATGCCCACATTGAAGTTGGTCAGCTGGTAAATAAAACTCGAAGAGCCAGGTGTTCTGTGTGAGGTCTGCCCCAGCCTGCACTATGTTCGACATTGTCACCACTATAAAGGGGAGGAAATGCAGAGTGGTGTGGGCTGGAGAGATGGTGAGAGAGTTCTCCCTTTGGTATCCATGAGCATTCAGTGTATCGAGACTATTTCCCTGAATGCAGGAATTTAAATGGTGGCAAAGCTGACCGTTAGAACAGGCATTTTCAACTCTGCCTTAGGTTCCTAATACAAAGTCAAAGGCCATCACAAGATACAACAATTGGAATGAAAACATTCATAATACTGAGTCTGAGGTGTGCAATTCACTGAAGTTTTTTCTATATATTATAGTCAGAAGCACCTGGTGTTAAACTGGCAGATCTCATCTACATCTGATCAGGGCAGTCCTGTTATGCTTGGTACTGGTCTTTGAGTTTCCTGGATATCTTTAATTATAAGCCATAAGTCTCGGTGTTTCTGTGTTTTGCAAAAACTTGTGTTTACATTGTTGGTAGTATTAATTTGAAAGATACCAAAGTCATGCATTACTTCTGATGAAGCATTAAAAACAAATACATTTTATAGCTACTTGAGGATATTTTTTTATCAAATATTCCAGTCCAGTATTAAGATCTGAATAGATCTGTAAGAGCAGAATTACAGTCATTGTCATGGAAAAATGGATCAAAACATACATCCTTGAAGGAGAGTATTGTAATTTAGGTTTTTTGAATCTTGCTACCTGGGAAAGTTGTGGTTATCAAAGTGCCAAGGATTTACCTTTTTGTAATATAGAGACCAAAATACTAAATAATTTTAGAATATATATTTGACTTAGTATCTTTTGATTAATGGTTTTATAGATCGTTCTGATTCTATAAATTAAAAAATTTCTTAGGAATCCATCATTAATGTTCTTATTCTGATTTACTTTGTAAAACCATGTATTTCAGCGAAACAATTAGACAAATAAAGCAATGCTATCAGATTATCAGAAGAATGAGCAAATTTTGGGTCATAATCCTATAATCAAATACATCAGATCAATACCGTTGGCCCTGCATCTGTTCTGTGTTCTTAGCTAGGCAATATTCTATCTTAGCTACTGATGGAATGAGAAGTAGTGGATATATTGTGGGGTGGGTTTTTTTTGTTTGCATAGGTCTACACCTGATTTTTAAAATGTGAAGGGCGTCACATTTGTACATATTAAGATCACACATGCTGTTAAATAAGTATGGATGATGAACATAAAATAGAGCAGCTGATTTGGAAGACTGACAGCTGAATTTTTTCTCAAACAATAAAATCCCTAATCAAAGCATTCAGAGAGATGAAGAAGCAGAATTCTAAGAGATGAGCTCCTAAGATACTGACAATGGGCTCTGCCTGCAAACAGCTGCAGAGAGGGAAATTTTGCTTCAGTATTAATGATTATTAATATGGCAAGAATTGCATATTAAAAAGGAGGGGAGAAATGACAAGCAAACCATGCCCCTCTCCACTCGCTTCCACTGAGTTTAAACCATGGCTTTTACTCAGGCTTCAGGTGTCCAAGACCAAAACTGGAAGCCCAGGCATCACTCCAGAAGACAGCTCTCCCCTGTGCCTTCGGTCCTGCGTGCCCCATTTCATATGAAAACTAGCAGATGTCCACGTCTGTATGCCCAAATCTGCCTCAGATCAAATACCTGTCTCCTGCTTGAACTCCACCCTCTCTGTAGCGAAAGGTCTCATTTAACAGGAGGTTCTGAGTTCAGCAGAGCCACTGACAGAAACGTACATCTCATCCAGCAGTTGTAGTGTCTTTATATTGAAGAAAAAGCATTAGCCTTCTTTTAAGCATCCTCTGGTAGCTAAAATGGGTTGCCCAAGAAGCTGAACAGTACAGTTCACTGTTGCCCTCAGGCTGGAGACATTTAAATTCCCACTGTTATCTCTCAGGGGAGAGCCTTGACGTAGATTTAACAGCTATTTGGGTCCAAGTAGGGCATTCTTTTAAAGCACTTTTGGCATCCAAAACAATTCTGCTTCTATCTTGTTGAATCTAGGTCACTGTGCAACAAGCAATGCAATATTTAAAAGAGGAACAACCAGCAGGGACATCTTTGTGTTTAAAGTACCCAAGTGAAAGCAGCAAGTCCGTGCTGGCAAGCCCTGATAGCAAGACTGATTTCTGTATTTTACATTAGACAATTCTTGGAGAAAAATGGGAAATAGTCGTGATATCAAGGTCTAGAATCCAGAGATAGATCTGTACTCAGCATTTCATACTGGAGAGGGCTAACCAGCACCAGCACTGGGAGATATAGGTGCTTTACCAAATGCATAGAAAGCCTAAAAATCTCCTATGGTTTTGGATTTCACTTCGGAGCCAACTTCCTTAAGTACAAACTTTGCAATGCCTAAATTGTAGGCAGTGGAGACCTTTATTGGCCCTGGCCCCGTGCCTTCCTTGTGAGATGGTCGTGGTTTTATTCCCAGCAGAAACCAGGTGTGTTTACATTTGTGTATTAAATTCCAAGTCAAAGAGGTTATGGGAGAATATATTCCCCAGATATCCTATTTCCTTTACAGAACCACCCCCAGCTTAATTCATTCATCCTTAAAAATAGTGGATGAGGAAATGTATTGACGCAATATTAGTTTTACCATTATTTACCACTGACATCATCATGTATACATACAGATAGCAGAATAAACATTAAAACAGTGGTCACCCACGTTATTAAAAATGAGTCTATCTATAGTAAGGAATACATACTACAGATCTGTGGGATGCTGGACTCCAGGGTGTAGGCACAATTCCATTCTTATTTCATTACAACATTTTTAAGAATTGTATCTCAGATTACTTAAGGGGTTATAAAACCAAAGAAATGTAATACTGATTCATTGTGAAAGCTGATAGAAGATCTAGAATATTGATTAGGAAAAAGTGCTCATTGTTTCCAAAGCTGCTCTTTTCTACTGATGAACCCTACTTTGACATTAAACCATTTCAATGAACTGATTAAAGGCCACTAATGTGTGAGAGTGAGACCTGAGTGGTGTAAAGCGCTGCAGCATCATTTTCCATCCAGCTGAGGCTCTCTCCCATGTGCTTTATTTGTTGCTGATCAGCTCTAAAGTCTTGCTAGCTCCCTGTGTATTTCCATCACAGCACCAGCCGAGCTGGGTCAGACAGAGCATCTCAACCCTGTGCTCTGCCAGTCACAGTGGCCAGGGGAGGGTGCCTGAGGGAGGGCAGCAACAGGGACAGAGTGGCCTTTTTCAGAAGTCTACCAGGCTACAAAACGTTTGAAGGTTGAGGATTTTCTGATCATGGATACGTTTGGGGTTTTTGTTGTAATTGTTTTGGGTGAGGTTTCTTTTTTCCTCTCCACTCTCATGTGGTAAATCTTTCTGAAAGCATTAAACAGCCACCAGCTGCTGGAATACTCAGCTCAAATCTCCTACCCAGGCAAGGCCTCTTAAAGAAAAGATCTAACCCAGGGGGCTGTGTATGGGACCGAGGAGGGGCTTGTACAGGGCCAGCTCTTATACAGGACAGCATAAAACAAAACTGAAGTACCATTTAGACTGCCTGATTAAGCTGTTCTGGTTTCTGAGACTTGCTTGATACGATAAGTGATATTAATGATTCAGAGAACAATTGAAACATGGATGCAAACCAAGTGCTATTATCTCAGTGGTAGCACGTGTGACTTCTGCTTGTTTCTCTCAAGGTCCTGTGGAGAAGCATTGCTGAAATGCCACAGGTTGGAGTACATCGTTCCTAAGCACATGAAAGAGACAGTAGGAGATCAGTTCTTGTTATCACTTCAGGGTTACAAACCTTGTGATACTGAAACCTTTCCACTGGCCCAGCCCTGTAAGTTTTGCCTTTTAAGGAGCTGGAATTTATGCAGTTTGTAAACCATACACCTTTCCTGCTTGCATTCCTCAAATATAGCAGCTGTAGTTCAGGGTCTGTGGACAGGAAAGAAGGATTCATTCTGCCTTTCATTTCCTTTCGAGAATGTATAAACTGAGCCTCTGTAGTTAGTGCAAAATTTTCACTGACTATGAAGCTGGAATTGTAATTCATACCTTTAGCAAAAGAAACCATTGCTGCTAAAAGTCGGAGTGACTTGTGCTTTATGCTTCTAATTCTATAGGCCCTATGAACATCCCCACTTTAGTATGCTTTCACTACCAAAAATTTGAATGGTTTCTAATAAAAAGTGACATAATGTTATTGTGTGTATAAAATATTCCTATAATTGTGACTCTCTGGACTTTTCAGCATGTCATCAGGATTGTCACCTGCCACGAACACTTCACTTAATCTGATTTAAGTTGTTTCAATGTAGTCAAAAGACATTGTGACCTGCTAGACTAGGGATTTAAAGATCAGGACTTGACCCTTTGGAGCCCCAAACCCACAGAATAACTTGTGAAGAACAGCTCTTTCCTTCAAGTTCATTGAAGATTAAGTAAATGGTTGCTTAGCCTGAAATCTCTCCTGAAAGAAAAGGAGTTTTAGTTCTACATGCTGTAATTACTTACCTATGAACTTTTACTGTCCACAATGGAGAGCTTGAGAATGTTAAACCCCAGCAGAAAGAAAATCCCTTGCCAAACATCAGGGAGGTGGAAGACACCTGGAAGCGCTTCCTGAGGCCCTTTACCCTGCCCTGGTGTGTTCTAGGAGCACAGGGAGATATGACACATGATTTCTCTGTTAATGAGTGTGGCTGACCATTGTACGCCAGATGAGAGAATAATAAGCGAGGAAAGGCAAAGACTCTGAAAGAAAACTAATTCGGAATTCTTTGCATTTTGTGAAGGAGCTCCTACCTCATAATCTGATGCTGAATTTTGACTTTGTCAGAGGTGGAATGACACCATTTAAATAAGGTGATTTGAGAAAGGAGACTCATAATGGTCATGTTTGCTTTGGTGGTTTTTTCAGACAGATGAATAAGATTTTTTATCACTTACAGTTAATCACATGTGGCTGTCTGTTGCATTATTGCAAACATATGTGGGACTCCTTAGTTCTGAGTAAGAGATATTTCTCAGTACCAGAGTAGAGAGAATTTTGTCAGCTTAAGCATCATGACAGATCTCTGAAAGCATGACATTTCTATTAAGCAAGAGCTATGTCTAAGTCATTCTTTTTATTTTTTTCCCAGGTACTTTATTACAAAGATGAATATAACCTAGGCACAACGGTGTAACTCTTAAGCATCCCCCACTCCCACCTATCCCTCTGATTTTTCTCATATCTCTTTTGTGTCTGTCCTCCCATGTGTACTCCACAGCCAATCTTGGTATAAGCTGCTCACTTGCAGCTACTGCAATACCCAGGGAATTGCTCACAAATGCAGGCTTGCTCACACAGGAGCTGCTTAATCATATTAGGAGGATTTTCAGTGTTGGGTTTTAGGCATCTCAGGAAATAGACTGGGATCTAATTTTTCACATACCTATGTAATTCCATAAATTCAAAAAAATTTTTGCTTTCTTGTACCAGATGAGGATAAGAAACTACTGTCTGTCATTCTGCTTAGAAAATGCTTTGGAGTCTTCAGCTATATCATATATTGTTCTTATTAGATAAATTGTATCTATGTGCACCTCCCTTAGCAAGATTTTTGAAATACTCCAGTTCCCTTTTATTTAACTAAATCCTTGTTGCTGCTGTGTAAGTTATGCTCACTGCAGTGCCAATTTGTTCAAGCATAGTTTAGGAATTTCAGGTGTCACCCCACTTCCTCTGACAGCACAGAGAATAAAATCGCAATCTGAAACTGTGGGAAGAAAATTAATAATAATAATAAAAACCTAACAAACAAAACCTCCCAGTTGCTATGCTGACTTTCGAGACATGAGGATCCCTTGGGAGATAGAGAGAAACAGAGAGGTTAAGCAGGAAAACTAAAATAGACTCTACAGTCTGTACTTTCTGCCTGACTCCAGAGGCACTACAGACAGCTGCTGCACATTGAGGCAGACTTGTGATTTGCCTCTTGGGTCTGGCAAGGAATTAAGGAGCAGTAACCAGTCTCCTGTGGGGTATCCAGTCTCTATAACCAGCATAAGCATAATATGAAGGCCAGATCCTCAAAGATGCATAACCATGAAGGGAAAGGCATGCTGAAATACCCATAAGCTGAGGTCTATGCTGTGTGCTTTTAAGTCTTAAAAAAATCCCAAACAAACCAGCACGTACAATATTGACTAGAAGTTCACTATTCCAGTGCTGGTGAAGAATGATCATAGAGCCTGATGCAAAGAAAGAAGTTTTCCAAATAAAGCCTAAACATGCTGGCAGCACCTTCTGCAGGGCTGTGCTCGAGCCTTTGTGCCTCCTGTTCGCTGGCAGTGTCTGAGCTGGTGCTCTGGGACAAGAGAACACTGATGTGAGAATACTGATACTGGGGTGCTGGAGCTTGGCACTTGGCTCTTCCCCCAGGTTACTTGGTTTCTGCCACTTGGGTAAGAACTTTGGCACAGCTCCTGGGAATACACTGCCCATTCAGGGCAAAATGACTAGAAGGAAAGAGACAATATCAACGGCCTTGTTATTTCTCAGAGGTGTGTTGAAATATTGCTGTTTAAACTCTCCAACGATGTGCAACACAGCTGAGAAGCTCTGGAGAGCTGAGAGCAATTTTTTCATTATTGCTGGAAGTGATAAATTACAGTAACATATACAAACTTGATTGCTTTGGGTTTAACTTTCAATAATACAAATATTCTATTGTGCAGTACAGGTAATAGGAAATATTACACATCTTGTTTTATAACTATTTGATCAATATATATAACTAGCATCTTTCTTCTGCAATAATTATTTCTTGAAAAGTGCAATTTGTTGTTTTAGGTTTTGTGTTTGCCTTTTTTTTTTTAATATATGGATTTATATATAAATACTGCCTTAAGCTTTGAGTGGGAGAATCTGAGGCTTGTAATAGACCTGGGACAGGATCAGTTTTGACTCTGTCATTTTGCTGCTGATAAGGTGACTTTTTCAGTTGACTCTGACAGCTCCTTATGTGTAAGCATCCGCTTCTCACTTCTACCAGGAGCAGATTCTCATACAGCTTTGATTTTTCTGCTTGTGAGGCGTATTTTCTCTTAGTACATCAGAAGCAGACATGCTGAAAATTGCCTTTTCCAACTGGACACAGCCATATAAATAATTGGCATCATGCATGGCAATTATCACTTGAAACTCCTTGAAAAGTCTCACTTCCCAGGAGTTTGAAAAGCAAAGGTCTGCCATTCTCATAATGTGCTCTCTATTTAACTGCAAGAAATCCATCTGCTTTATGGAATTTTGTCTGAATTTCAGCAGTATCTTAAGGACAAAGTTGGAGTGGGATTTTGTGTGTGTGCTTGTGGTTTCTTTTGTTCTGTATTTTTAAAGAAAAGAGCAGGAAAGAAGGCAGGAATACCCACAATTTTACATCTCTTCTTATTTGATCAAATGTAGGAAACACTGCATTTTTGCTTTCATTCCTTTAAATTGGTTTCACTCTACATGATTTATAGGGAGCTTATTTCAGGGAGATCATCACTGGAAGCTACATATCAAAATTAATACCATTTTTTTACCAAATAAATTAACCCAGTAAATGCTCATACTTTGTAATCTTTGTATGAACATTCTTCCAAGTTTCTGTGTGGTCACAGAGGATAGGAAGGAAAGGGGCAGAAGAGTAATTTGCAATTGACACCTGTGTTTCCTCAGCATTTTTCCATTTTTTCCTGAAGTAGGTCTCATGTAATACTAGAAGGGGCTGTGCTCTTTTCAAGGCTTGCCTCTGAGCAAGAAATCCTTCACATACATGTTATTGGCTTAAAGGACTGCTGAACACCTTGCAACAACAGTATTAACATGAATTTTGGAGTAGATGTGTCAGTTAAATCATCCTTAAAACAAGTGTTCTGAAAACATGAGTATTTAATGACCTATCCTGACTAACATTTTAGATTCAGATTTTTCTACTCTAACATATTATCTGTGTAGATTCCTTTTCTGCTCTTTGTTACTTGCTGGTGATTCATTAAGTAATGGGATTGACATGAAGCATTCTGAAAAAAAATAAATGCTCAGTTGCAAATATTCATTTACTCATCTCCTCTCATACTTAGCAAAAACCTTTATCCTTTTTAGATGAATTGCAAAAGTCTAGGTCAAGGGACTTAACATATGCAGATTTGGTTAAAGAGCATATTCATTTCTTCTGTGATGAGTATTGAGCTTGAGTAAAATCCAAGCTAATCTTTATGCTGTTTTCCCCTCTTATCACATAACAGACAAATGTTTCCTGCAGCTACTGTGTCATAGCAGAGCATCTGCCTCTGCATGAACCAACTGCCAGATAGCCTTAGCAAGCAGTCAATTTACGCAGCTGACAGGTTTATTACTTTATCAGATATTTGCTCAAGGACAATTTTATTATATGCAAATCATTGACAAATTGGGGAAGAATGAATTTATTAAGGGGTCTAAATTAATCTTTCACCATTTGGTATGTGCATTTTTATTATGTAATGTATTTACTTGTAGAATATTCATTTTTCTGAGAGCTGTGCTGTAACTACAGGATTTGTCAGGGTTGGGTTAATGCTGATTTGTGTTCTGTATTTTTGAACAGGCTCTACCTTAATGCTTGTCAGAGTTCACAGAACATGAGCTATAGAGAGCTTTGGCTTCAGATAGGGAGTTAAAAATTCATACACATGATTTTACTGGACTTGAATTTTTAAAGTGTATGATGGAAAAAATTCAGATCCCTACTCATGGAAGCAAAAGACAGTCACCTGCTCTGTAGAACTGATTCAGACCCTGATCTGTTTAACTGACTATGTTTTATTTATCAGTAGATAAATCTTAAGCAAAAGATCTGGGAAAAAAACCCAAACACACCCCCCTCCAAAAAACCAAACCAACCAAAACCACCCAAACCAAAACAATACAAACCCTCTCCCACAAACAAAAAAAAACCCACAACAACAACAAACAGGCAAGGAAGAGCCCTACGAGACCTAAACAATTAAATTGGAATAAATATTTATGGGAGGATCTGGGGGTTGGGGGTTCTATTTTGTTTTGTTTGGATTTTAATCTCACGTTCTGTCTTTCTTCTCCCTCTTTTTGGGTGCACTTTATGTACCCATCCTGTTGTCGGATCAGGCTTTCACAGATTACCCTGGTGGATACGTTTGTGTTGCCTTCCTCAGTGATGACATCAGGATCTGGACACTTTTCTGCACTAGAGGAGTGAATATGTCTTGTGCATTTTTTATTTATCCTTTTTTAATTAAGAAAAGAAAACTTATGCTGACTTAGAAATAATGGCATGCCTAACACCTTAAAATTTTGAGGTGGGAGAACTCAGCCTTTTTCTCAGATCTATTTAGTACTAGATGAACTTTATGGCTTAAGAAACCTGTGTTCAAAGTTTGGCTGAGCATATTATTTGCTACATTTGTGCTTCAGCCCTCATCAAAAAATTGGGAGTAAAAGTAAGGTTTTGGAGGGATGACCATACTGAAAGCTTTCAAATAATCAGATTTCATGTTCATTGAGGCATAAAATTCTTAGATGTAAGCTTGTAAGACCAAGAAAACATAATAAGGACTCCAATTTACCTGAACTTGGAGTTACAGGTCCATAACGACTTATACAGACCCAAAATGACTTCTGTATCTTCTCTGTTTGAGAAACTTCTACTCCTCGTCTTCTTCAACTCACACTTAGTTGGTAGAGCATTCAGTCATGTCAGAGGGTGCTGAGCAGATATTCCATTCCTCTTGTCTGAAATAACCAAGGTTTGCTGACTTTCCTGTATATTAGAAAACACTCCATATTTTCCTCAAACTGTTGAGGCAGTTGGTTGAAGAAATATGAATTTTCTTGGAGCAAGACAATTACTTACAATGCATAATTGTGTGTGTAGCAAAGGGGAGAGATTCAAGAATTCTCTGAAGTTTTGTGTTTAGAGAAACCTGGGGAGAAAAAGGGAAAATAACTTGGAAAAATTATTGTCAAATTAGCTTTACTGTATGATTTTTCATTTGTAGGTTGTACCAAATGATTTTCATTTTAGAAATTAGCAATACTTCAGTTTCTGAATTATAAAAAATTCTATTCTTTATAAAATTTTTTAAACTTAATTGGAACAGTCTATTGCAAGTTCTGTTGTGAAGTTTTGGATAAAAGAATCATAGTATGTAAAACTGTAATTCGAGTCAGATAACTTGTCAGCATCTTGTGCCAAAACCATTTCATTCATTTTGGAGTTGTCAAAGTGAGGTTTTAAAGAGCTTTCACAGATTTTAAGGGATTTTTTTCTTCCCTGATGGATTATTCTGTTTGTACTGTTTTCTCAGTCATCATTCATGATTCCCTATATACTTAAGAATTTTATTTAAATAACACATATGGGGAGAAAATAATTATTAGAGATCTTTCTTACCTTGATCTTACCTTACCTTTCTTACAGGTAATTATTATAATTACAATAATTTTTCTTCATAATACTCAATTTTTTTTTTTTAAATGAAAGGAATGCTGGATTTCTCTGTTAGATGGACCTCAGAAGGTTTTTCTAGCTTGTGGAAGATCTCCATAGGATTTACTGCATTTGAACTACAGAGTACTTGAGGCTTCTGTGTCCATCTTTGAGAAAAAATTTGTTTCATGCATTTGATATTCTGCTTTTAAACAGAGATATCAACATGAAATAAAAAATAGGTAGTGAATGTGGCCAGATCTCTCTGAAAACTGAAAGTTTGAAAGCTCTGATTAAATCCCGCTGTAGTGCTGCCGTATCTCAGGGCATTGTTAATGTAATTCCTGAACGGGTGAGTTACTGTCACTCTGATCAACAGTTATGGAGAGTGTCATGAATTCATGCCTTCCTTAGTAGAAATAAAAACATTCAATGGAAATTGAATTAAATATATGATGACATTCAATGACATATAACTCACAGATTTGGTATGCTTTTTGAGAATAGGACTGCGGAGATTAGAGAAACACAAAGACATTTTATGGAGCACATCATATGCCATACCATGGATAACCTCATGTTCTCTTAGAACAATAAACTCTGTGAAGGTGTATAATATTGATAGAAAAGTCCTGGTTTGAGTGTAACCTTAAAAATGGGTGGATATCACATATTAGGTATGTGATATTAGAGACCTGGATTCATTCTACTGCTCTGGTTTGAGGCTGGGTTCACAGTAACTCTTGAGGGCTCTGCCCTTATGCTTCTGTTAATGGAGGGCACTGTTGACAACATCATCAGGTAACACAGCAAGGGCACTTTCATGCTCTAATTTTTTCCTCTCTGGCTCCTGAAGAGACCCTTCAGGGTTCTTGCTTCTTGAGTTTTCCCCTTGTACCCAAACACTTGAATGCAATATTCCTTATATGCATCCAACACAGTGTCCCTGTAAAGCTGAAAGATTAGCTTTAAGTTTAATATATGATTTTTGGGTTGATGGTGGTGAAGGATTATATGAAAATACAGAAAGATTTGTCATTCTATTTTCTACTTGTAAACTCTTTGCTTCATTCTGACCACGTATAAATTTTACCTTTGGATGTGTGTGCTTTTAGAGTGTCAGGGAGATCCTTCTCAAGCAAAAATATCTGAGCTACCTGTTGGGGTTTTTAAACAGCTTTTGTTTAGCAAGGTGATACACTGAAAGAAGCACTCTGTGAACTGTATCCTCTGCTAATGGAAATCAGAAAAGTCAGCAGGCTCACATTTCTCACCTCAATACGAGTACTATCCTTGTTGATCAATATGTAATAAACCTCAGATGTTCATTGAAATTCTTTTTCCATGCCAAATCTAGATGTCATGTTGTTTTGCCGGTAAGCATAAAGTGAGATTTATCCTATATAGGGCTTTTCAACTTCTTTATGTTAAAAACAAATTCTATATATTACCTCTGGGTTTAAAATATATCTCGTGTATACGTACACAACATATGGAGAGTTCTATTTGAAAAGTGTCTATCTAAATATAAATAGTTATTATGCTTTTTTAACACTTATAATTCTATGCAAGGTTCTCTGGTTTTGAAGGACAAAGGTCACATTGCCTTCCCTTTCCCAAAACTTCAGGATTCCCAACTCAGTGCAATCGTTCAGAGATTTTTAGCAGTGCCTGATTTTCCCATATTAATTCTGTGTGTCAATTAACAGATTCAGATTCTTCAGAGTAAATTTTAGAACTCTGTGAGTGATAGATTCCTGCTGGTAGTTTATGACAGAAGAGCACTACATTTTCAAAAATTCTTTCTGATATTATTCTGCCAATCTTTAGTGACAACAGGAAATCATCAATCAAATGAAAGTTCTCTGTGTGTTGCTTTAAAAAAATTTCTTAATTTTAATAGAGGGAAAGATGTAGTGCTAAGCAGGGGAAGGCAGATGGTGAGTTGATGGAGCTATTCAGCCTAAAGTCTTTTTAAAATACTGTTTTTCAAGCCATGAAGGGTGAGGTTGCAAACAATTTTAATTCCAGCTCAAGAAATCTTGATGCTCTAGCATTTCCCGTACAAAGCAAACAAACAGCACCAAAATATTCAAATCCAGATATGTAATAATCTCTCTTCTGCCTTCTTTCCTTACCCTCCTTCTTGGTCTGAAAGGCAGTAGTTATTGCCTCTGATGTAGCAATAATAGTATTACAGTATAGTAACATAATATTCTCCTTAAAATGAAGATGTTATAAATTGTTAATTCGAGATTATTTTATATATGTGTGCATTTGTATATACATGTTTATGTGAAGATAATTCAGAAGCAATTGTCTTCCCTTTTAATATAGTTTTCCAGTAACCCTGAAGTCATATAATGTCATTTTCTTTTTTGGTTCAGTGCATTTTGTATAAAAAAGCACTGAACTACTCTAAACCAACCTGTGCTGAAACTGAAGGGAGAGGCAGAAAGGCCAGTTCTCTTCCTTCCTCAAACATTTTAGATAGGAAATTCTTACAGGCAGACCAGAATAATAGAAGAACATGGTTAAGTGTAGCAGGAGATTGAACGTGAGGAAATGTAAATCTGGCATCTGCACTGTGTTGGGAGGAAAAATCAATTAACCTGTACAAGTTAAGAAGTGGTGAAAGGATTGAAGGGGTTTCAGGTTCAAAGTTGCTTGTCTTATTCCCACTATTAAGTACTTCTAGTGGGTGTCAAAGGCAAAAAAAAAAGAAAAAAAAAGAAAAAAGAATGTGACGAGGAAATATTCTAACCAAAGAAAAAAGAGGCATATTTCTAATAAAAAGTGAGTTATCTAGTGGAATACACATAACAGAATAAACTACACTGAAAATTACTTCATCAGAGCCTGTTTCCATCCAGGGCTTCTGAAGTGATCTCCTAAACCTTATGCTGAGCTTTTCATTGAAAACTGTTTCAAAAGGTTAATAAATCAGGAGATGTTTTCATAAACGTTTGGTCAATTTGAATAGACTGCTTTGCACTTGGAAGCAATAGGCTGCTTACAGCACAGCTCTGTCTGTACATTCTAGCCATGTATTCATACCCAGAATTCAGGCTAATTACTTTTCTCCTATGCTTCTGTGAATTCTTAAACCATTTTTTAAAGTAGATTCCTAGTAGAGAGCGGAACTTACTCAGGAAAACAAATCTGTGAGACATCGTGAAGTTAGGAAGACCATAAAGGAAATAGGGGAGGAAGTATAATCTAGACTCTTAATTAATAGCACTGTATCTTCTCTTTCACTGTTGAACCAGTGTTGATCAGTGCAGTGGCAATATAAAGAATAAATATGTATTTTATGGGGTGTGGTAGACATTCTGTATTTCTATTGGAGGCCTGACTCAAACCTATAGTCAAAAAAGCTGAGCTTGAATGAGTAAGGCAAAAAAAGCACAAGTAATGAGGTGCTGGCCTAATGCAATGATGAAACAAAATACCACCTTAGACATTAAAGTCTGTCAATTTGCAATTTCTTTATTGATTTGAGGTAACTTGTGGTTTATACAGATCTGATCACTGCAGAGCCCCCTGTATCATCACATCATTGAAGATTCTGTATTTGAATTTCTTGATTATTTTCAAGACTGTATTTTTCTAAAGATTTCTCAACCCAGCCTAGTTTGGGTCAGTGTTTCCTGTTATGTCCTAAATAAGGTCCCAGTCCTGCCCTGAGTTGTTGCTCCCAGAGACCTGAGGAGGACACTTATGCAGGCCCATTTTCAGAATTATAGTCTGCATTTTATTCATGGTGTTAGCAATCTTTTCATGCACTTAAAAATTATTTTCTGGTTTCATCCATCCCATTCATTACAAGCAAATAACTCTATTTCCTATAGTGCCTAAAATAACCTTTGGTATTTTATATAGTGTAAAACAAGTTTATATTAAAGTAATAGGAGAAAAGGGCAAGATAATAGACTTCTTTCATACACAGAGTGGGAAAACAATCTAGTTCTCTTAGTGGCTTATCTTGCATAGGTGAAAAGCCTTTTATTCTTGAATTATCCATGCTTGCCAACAGAAAGTGTTCATAGCCTTTGTTTGGAGTGATTTCTTTGAAAGTTGTCAAACTTCCAATAAGAAAAGGACTTGACCAAAACTATAGTTCTGATACAGCTGAACTGTAAGGGTTATTGGAAGACTGATTCAGATCTGTCATTTTCAGAATAATTTCTGATAAACTTCAGGGGGCTGATCTCAGGTCAGCTGTGGGTAAAACTCTTTTCTTAGGCTATGTGTGAGTAGAGAAATTCCATTCCAAAGAGGACAAAAGACAAACACTGTATTCAGAATCTCAAAATGCAGCTACCTTCCATATATCAAATAGAAGGACCGTGAATAATTCACTTCATGTTTGAAAAGTTCATAATTCAGGCTAACAACAGTAGATTGATCCAATATTTATAACCTAAAAAGCACTTTTTTTTTTTTTTTCTAACACTCATTTCCAGCACCCCTACTAGAATTTAACTCAGTTATATACCTAGTCAATATTTCTCTGGTCCAGAGGACAGGCTTTTAATCACTTAGAAATAAGCAGGAACCAGATAACAAAACTACTCTCTCACATTTAGTGCTGTTGGCGCACAAAGAAATTTTAGACAGAGTACCTCTGGTTTTAGCAGAGAACCTTTGCCACTTGCATAAACTCAGTACAGTTACAGTTGTGTGGGAGAGTGAAAGAGCAATGTCACTAGGGTAAAATTCACCAATTGTTATTCTTAATTATGTTTGCATGCATAATTCATAAATATTTTTCATAGGCAAGAGAAGAAAAAGGATAAAATTGAACAAAAGCACAGAATTCTTCACAAAATAACTACAAAATAATGAGGCAATATATTTAACATACTTATTACAAATGTGATTTTTAGTTACAAAGCTAAATAATGTCTCCCTTTGGAGGGATAAAAAAATAGAAAAGAAGGGGTGGAGTAAAGAAAAAGAAAAAGAAAACCCTTGCTTTGCCTTATCCCATGTGGTGAATGTTTCTGTTCTAACAAGCTTCTCCTGCCAACAAATGTAAGAACAGAAGGTCACACAAAAGGAGGGCCTGGGCTGCGCTCAGCATGTTCCCAGGAGCTGCTGAGGGCCCTCCTCAAACAGCTCGAGGGTGCATTTCATCTTCCAGGCCCGGCTTTGTGGGATGGGGCTCATTCAGTGCACGGGAAGAGCCTCTCCCAGCTCCCCGGAACACCTCCCTGCTTCCTGGGCACACAAAGCTGCCCGCGACAGAAGCTGGGCAGGTCCATTCCAGCTGCCTCCAGGTGCCTCTTGATGTGGAACTGAACTAGCTCCTGACCTCAGGGCACTGGGTGGTTCCTATATTTTTCTCTCTGATATTCCTAAAGAGTTAGATACGGGATGACTGAACAATATTTTAATCTTACTGCACGGCAACTGTGAGAGGACGTAAGATTTTCATGTGAATTGTAGAACTGATAATTTTTTATTTTTTTATTCTAGCAGCCAAGCTGACATGCAAACCTGAAAGAGACCTTCTGAGAAGGCACGAAGAGCTACCATTTATAAAATCTCTGATTTCAAAGTGTGTTGCCTGTACTGGAAAAAAATATCCTATGCTAATATTCATTCATAATCTATCTGTTTAAAAGATATCCTGCCTTGCACTTCTGTCACTACAGTGTTATCATCTGATAGTGTGTATGTACCCTAAACAACCATTAATTATAACCTGTCAGAGGTGTTACATTATTTACCTCTAAAATCTTGAGCAAATATAAATTATGCCCGAGTCTTCTAGAATTGAAAATAGAATTAAATCCTCTGCCTCAGCTAGAAGTAAATCAGAGCTTTAGGAAAACCCTGCAGGTGTTTTTAAGTTAGCACAGTACTGAATTTACTTAATATATCAATGTAGGATTTAATTGAAAGCCAACTCAAACCATGTTCTTCTCCTTCTCCCTGGTCTCAAATGACCAAATTTCTCAGTCTGTGATAACCCTACAATTAATTTTCAACAGCGAGAAAACAATTTATTCTATCAAGATGATACACTTCCTTAGTCGCAAACTGCTTAAGACTTCAAACGTCAAATAGCTTTAAAAGCAAAGCATCAGATAAAATTTTACTTTGAAAAACAAGAAGAAACTGCATATTGCACTAATTCAGAAACTGATCTCTCACTATTGCTCTTCCCTAGCACTTGATTTAGGCATGGATTTAATTTTCCAGGGTGGTGCACGTTCCCCTTGAATGCTGTACTTGAAAGCTGTGTCAAAGGCATTCTCTGATGCTAAAGCACATATTCCTTATTCTGCAGAGTGTTCAAAGCAAAGGAATTCCTTCAGCTCAGCAGACGCTTCCAAAGATTGTGTTTGAAACAGTAACTGGTCATTTGCACATCCCTTTGCTGGACTTTATTCAGAATTCAAATATTCAATGTTTGGACCTTCAGCACTGGATGCTTTTCATTCAATGTTTCTTGTAGTCTGGGACTGTCAGATTTTCATCTTGCTGGAGGTCTGTACCTAGCTCCTTAGAGAATTAATAGGCTCCCCAGGATGGCCCCTACCCAGTGCTTCCTTCTCTGAGGTCACACGGAAAATGACAACTAGGGCATTTTGTTAGAACGCCTCTCAAGCATTGCTGGGTCCTATTCAGTCAGTATTTTTTGTGCAGATTTGGGGTTATCTAGGGAATAATTGTGAATATGATACCACCAAACCTAATCTGAAGGAGTAAAGCAATTGGAGAGTGAGCATGAGCAGATGACTTGGTGCACTGACCTAAGGTTGTCAATGCATTTACTTGCTTACCAATACTATTTCATGGCCAAAATACTTTTGCCTGCCCCAAAAACAGCGCTCTGAGCAGTGCTTTAGTTATACAGAAACATTATCACTTGGACAAATTTTGAGGTGACAGTGCTAACTCTGAAATGGGAACCCTTAAATGTACTGGAGTAATGAAAATAAAAATCTTAGTGTACCTACTTGTGGAAGCATTGTAGGCACCTCTAAAGACTAGTAGAGTTGAAAATAATGGTGAAAACAAATGTCAGTTGAAAGACATGTAAAGAATGTGTCAGACTATAATTTTGTGGAAACAAACTCATATTAACTATCATCTTTTAAAACAATTTTAAAAAACAACCTACAAAGAATGTCTGTCGTAACTTGCCTCAAAGTATGGCAGTGCAGCACAATGCATGTCTATTGGAATTAGAGACATTTAAAATCTACCACAAAACAAGTAATTGTAAACAATGTCCTGCTTCCTTCAGGGATACACAGCCAGGAGATTTCTACAGGGATGAATACTGATCTCTCATCCACCATGCTGTTAAGTACAATTAAACCAAATGGGGATAGAAACTCTACTCCTGATTTAATTACTGCAGTACCTCTGACTTTTTGCCTGAAAAGTCAGTTCTGGACCAATAATAAGCTGGAGGAACATTAGTTTGAGACATCACAACCTATTGCTATGAGCAGATTGGAAAGAACAAACTAATCCTGCAATACCTCTAACAAAATATCTCCACAGACCATTCACTGGATTTATTTGGTTTTGTTTGGGTTTTTTTCTGTCTGTTCATTTGCTTTTGGGATTTTTTTAATCACTTGGTGTCTTGGGGTGATTCTATGACCATACTGTATTCCCCATTGCCTGCTTGATTTCTCGTGTACCTTTAAATTGCAAAGGGGGGAGAGAGAAGCCAAGGGAACTGAACTTTTTAGATGAACACATAATCTTGAGAATGTGTGGAACATAGGTTATACAGGGGAAGTTTAGGAAACATTTGTAAGTTTTAAAAACAAGTGGGAGAGGAGAGGAAAATTATAAAGGAGTCAGCTTAACTTCAATTTCTGTAAAAGCACTGAAAGCATGAGTCTATTTTTGAGCTCAAGATGCCAATGTCAAAATCTTGATTAAAAATACATTATATGTGTGCTCACTGAAAGCCAGTGTACTATATTTTCATAAGAATAAGATGTTCATTCACAAAAAGAGGTAAAATTGGAAATCCTTCAGAAGAGGACCTGAAAATTATAAGAAATCACACACAAGTCACAAGTGACAAATATCATATTGTCACAAGGGAATAAGTATCCCCACAATATATCACAATAATGTCAAGTAAGCAGTGCCCAGAGCCATGGTATATTTTGCAGCCCAGGAAAGCAATGAAATTGTTCTCCATTATACTTAGCATTGGAAAGGCTCTACTGTGTCCAGGTCTGGGCACTCCACTGCAGAGAAACAGAAATTGCTTGAACAAGCTGAAGAGGAACTCAGCATAATTTTCATACAAAAAAAGGAAGAAAGGAAATAGGAATGTGTAGTTTCAAGGGGGTGATGTGAAAATGTTTTCCAGTGTAGTATGCAGAGACATAAGGAACTTATTCTTCCTGTCTAGGATGGGTAAAATAAACAAACATGATCTTAAAATATAGTAAGGAAGATTTAAGTGAGACCAAGGAAAACTTCCTAGTGAAAAATATTATGGAGCATTTGACTAAATTGTTTTACCTCTCAAATGTCTGCTTGCAGCTATGGTCCTTATTTATTTTATGTGGATGAAGTAGTTATACACTGATATGTTTGTAATTTCGTGGGTCTTTCAAATCCAAACTAAGCCCCTGCGTCTCGTACTCAGACTGTAATTTCAAATTCCCTAAAGGGCTCAGAACATATATATAGTATGTATAGTTTATATAGCTATCTTGTTTTACATCTTTTTAAATGTCTGAACAGAAACTGCTCCCAGTCCAAAATCTGAATACAAATACCCTGGAAATTTCTGGAGAGGATTTCAACCCTGTATTCAAGCTTGAATTATGCATCCTAAATCCCTATCTGATTTGGAGCTATTTTGTGCAAGAAAGCATTTGGAATTAATTATTTTTTTGCAGTTTTTAATTAGAAAAAGAATCTGACTGATTACATTCTCCCCTTCAATTAACTAAAATAATTTCACTTCTGGGCTTATACCTTGCATTCCAAATTGCAGCTAAACGTGCATAGTAAAGTCTGATGGTAGGATCCCTAAAAATGAAGGTTCAAAACAGGAATGCTCTGAGGTTTTAAACTACATGGGAATGAACAGCAATGCTCCAATGTTTCAGGACAATCTAAGGTTCTTTCCTCTCCTCTATTTGTTCCCAGAAGAGCACTTACTTTTATATAACGCACGAATGCCGAGATTTGTGGTGGGAATACTTCACATCTACAAATGGCTGATCCACTGGGATTTGTAGCACTGTTTTAGATTTCTGTTTCCTGCTTCATATTTCTGATTCAGTTTCCTGAAGTTTCACCATCACATGAAATGCTTTTTCAGAAGAGTTCTGTTTTAGTACTTTTCTGATTATACACAGCTCTCTTTATATACCTTGATTGGATTACATTGAATCACACCGTCAAATTAATTGAAAAACATGGTCTTGCCATAGCAAAGACATATGCGTATAAAAGGCAGCAAGCCATCAGCACTTACTAAATATGATATTTTGTTTTAAAAAATAATTTCTTTATATCAAATATTCTTGCATCCTTTTTTTGAGGAGGAAGAGAGATGTTTCCATTAGTACTGATTGAAAATCAAGTTGGCCTTGTCTGTGCCAAGAGAGAACCACAGAATTCCATTAGACATGTCATATCTTTTATGGTCTACTATCCTTCTTCAGTTTTCTCCTTAACATGTTTTGTTCTGTTTAAGATTCATTCAGTTTAAACAAGGACTTAGTTTTTGTAGTTCAGAAAACCACAGTCATCATCTCTAGGTATTTCTGCAGATCCTTCCTATGCCTTGGTCACGCTGTCTCATTCTGCCCTACAGCTCTAAGTCTGTACCTTTTCAGTCAGTTCACACTGCTAAAATTGCTGTCTAGGTTCATCAGGTCACGTCTCGGTTACTGTAAATCCCCTTTCTCTTGCCTGGAGAAATGCAATCTTGCTTTCTGCATATCTGTATAAATTCATTTTTCTAGCTCACCATTCAGGTTTTGTATCTCTCCAATGATTTTCTATTGCATCAAAGAGAAGTCACTTATCCTCACTTTCAAGACTGTGACCCCACCCAACTTATTCTCATTTGTTCACAGCAAACTATTTTATTTTTGAATCTGATCATTCTTTCTTTGTCAATATGACTGAAAACTTAAAGTGGGTTTTGACTTTGTCTCATTGGGACATCATCCTTTTGAGCTGCTCCCCAAAAACTGCTGCAAGGCATTCTTTAAACATCCATCTCCCCTCAGAAACATTTGTCAAACATTAAACTTCCAATAAGGTGAGAGCATTGGCTGATGTTGATAGGAATGGTTTTCTCTCTAGCCCTAGAGCCTAATGCTAGACAGTGGATGACTGTGTATTCACTAAACCACCAATGTTAAACTAGGCTTGTAAAATTTTTGGAAGTAAGGCTTAATTTCTCTTTTGAGCTTGAAGATCACTTGGAAATGTATCTGGGCACTAGAATAATGCAGAATATATTCAGTAGTGTTCTTGCATTATGATAATACAGCTACTATATGATTATAAGAAAAACCAGTGAAATACTGGGCATTCCATAGAGTGGTGTTTTGTTTTTTTTTTTCCTTTAAAGCCTGCACTTTGTCAGGTTTTTTATGACAGTGGGATGTTATGACATCTGTCCTGTACTGCTCTGGTCTCCTTTTTCTTTGGCTCAAAAAAGACAACCTGATCATAATGTAAATCAAATTGCTCTTCCTGCTAATTGTGCCAATGTAATTATCTTAATTTAAGTAAAAAATAAGCAAAGAAAAGTTTGATGTAAGACCCTCTAAAACTGATTTGAAATTCTGTGCTCCACAGCGAGAGGCATTGTTCGATAGTGAACTGATGTGGAATAATTACACACTGGAAGGGACCATGTGAAGCAGAGCACAGGTAGCATTGATTGACATAGAATTGATGTTAGAAGATAGTAAACCATCTTTATTTTTTTGGTAAACATCTCCTGAGATGACTGAAACTGAGGTTTGAGGAAATTATCAAGTATAAGTGGAAAGATCAGGTTGGCTTTCACAGTATTGCAGCATGTGTTGCTCAGGGTCAAGATTTTGAAAAAATAGACTGTCCTAAACCAAGCATGATTAGGTTTCAGATTAGTAATTTCTTCTTTACTTTCTGTTTGTTTGGGGTTTTTTTTTGTTTGTTTGTTTGTTTGGTTGGTTGGTTGGTTTTTTACCACCCAGAGTACGCATTTTAGGGTACATCTCTAAGATCATACCATTGTTTGCTGATCTGTCTTAGAAGAAGACAAAAGCATATGTAGCTGACTCACACATGAATTTCAGGAGAAAAATATGCAAGAATTTAGGAAATATAAAACAGGGAAAGTATAGCCATTTTTTGTTAATTGCATTAATGACCAGCAGAAATTCCTGAAGAGTTGCAGATTATAATTCTGCTTGAGGCACTTGTGTACTTGAAATCCATTTAATTCAATTAATAAAAGAAGAAATATTTGGCATGAATTACATTTAGATGAGCTTATAAATGGCTCCCTGGTAAAATTAAGCATGTACCAATTGTTTAAGTAGTGTTTAAACAATAACATAGAGAGGGCGCAGTAAATAATTTCAAAAATGTTGTCCTCAAGCAAAAGTTATGATTTAGGTTAGAAATTCATAGGAACACAGACATTTCATGCTGGATGAAAGCAGGCAATCCAATACCCTGTCCTAGATGTGACCCAGCACAGATTCCTCAGAAGGACCTGTATCAGGCAGACGCCCTATGGCACATCTTCATACGTGTCTACATCCTGATCTCACCAGAGATCTTGCTTCAGGGCTTCATCAAGTTGCAATCTTTCTTCCAAAATATATAGATTGTTCTCAATTATAGCAACTGTAGATAATAATCTGGTATCCTCATATATGTTTGTAATAGATTTGAATCTCAAGTTTTGTCTTCAGTAACTTCTTGTAGCAGACTTTGCCCTTCCATTTTGTTTTCAGCATCCCCATCAGTTCTTTCAGGTGTCCATTTGTTGTTATACACACATAAAACACCGATTTACTTTTGCTCAAATATTTTTGATTTATTTTGTTTATTTCTGTATCATGTAGACACCCAGTGTCTTCACTGTTAAAGAGAATAAATCAAGAATATGTCCAATACAAAAGAACCAAATACAACCTAAAAAAAATAGTATAAACTTTGTAATAGTTCTCTTAGAGGTTGCCAGCATTGCAGGGAACATGTCATCTGTTTTAACAGGGTACATAATTATTTAAGACTCCTGAACTCTTAAGAAGTATTCACCTGTAGAAAAGTCTGTGTTCATTTAGCAGAGCTATGGAAAATTCCTTTGACATTTTCTGTTGGAAATAACATAAATATGAACACATGTGCTAAAGGCATTTGTTGTAGAACTTTGCAAATTATATTTTTTTCTGTGCTTATCTCTTCCCAAGAAGTTTTCCTCTTTTTTTTTGCTCTCCAGTCTCCAAGCAATTTGATATTCCTCAGATTGTTAATGTCTTCATACATTAGCTGAATTTCTAAACACCTTACTAGATTTGTTGTATGAAGCATTCCAAGGAAAATATAAGAGAGAGAAAGCAAAAACCTATCAATTTTTGCCACATGCTGATATAAAACAAAGCATGGGAATAATGGTCAGCCATAAATCTGGAAAAAATAAAATTCAACTCAGATAACCTGGGGTAGTTCAGAGTGTCTTTTTCAAAACCAGCTGAACTGATGGTTGTTCTCACAGGATGCACTGAGCTCTGTGTTGGGTTGGCAAGATTCTAGCAATATGACACTCGTTTTTCTAGACACAAACTAATTAACTCCTCACTGAGATTTACAGAAGTTCTAGTTAGTAATCTTTGGGACAATTGCTCCTAAAAGTAGTAATGCAAAGGAAGGGCTGAACACATTGAACCAGAAAGTCAAAAGAGAGCTGATTTTCAGCACAGACAAGACTCACCTAAGCAGTTTTAGCCTTCTGTGATAAAATCTGCGTTTTTACTAGCTCTGGAAAGGCAGCAGCAGGCAAATTTAAGGTGCAGGTAGACAGCATTTGATCCAATATGATTTGATCCAGCAACTCAGTGCTGCTGAGGGGTAGTTAGGCTCATTCTTGATCTTACCATGATCCCTTTTACAGGGCCACTCAGGCACCCATGTGGCCCTCGCAGTGAGATTCTTCAATCCACCACATAAACAGTGAAAAAATTATTAACTGCACTCCAAGGGTCATGTTCTTCAGCAGCAGCAGTCTGCTTCAGCTTCCTTTCAAGGAAGAATAGAGAGTCCTTCTCTGAGACCTTCTTCAGCTGCTAATCCCTGCCTCCAGTTTTGGTGTGTTTGCCTCTTGCACTGCTGAGGCAGGGAGTGGCTGCCCGCTCGGTCTCCTCTTGCACAGTGAGGTAGAGGTGAGTAGAGGAGGCTGAAGGACAGAAGTAAAGCAGGAACCCTGATGTAACAGTTTTGAAATGCACGTTTGTACCCTCGGTAGCCAAGGGAGGCAAGCTGGGATGGACAGGGAAGGAGAGAGAGGGACAGAGAGACCAGTATTCATCCTGCTCACAACTCAGCACTCTTCACTTTTCGTATGTTTGTCTCAGTCCTCTCCTGAGAAGCCAGATGACCCCTTTTGACCCCTTCTATTCCACCTTTCCAAAGCCCCTTTCTTTGCACTCTCTGCCGCAGTTGCAACCTCGATCCTTTTTTCTCTTTGCAACTGAGAAGCCTTCTGCCAATTTGTGCATATATTGTTTGGTGAGAGCAGTATTCTAAAACTCTGCTAGCAACTATAATTTGGAACCATTCTTCGTTGAACAAATGCTTTGAGCTACATTAAGAAAACATTTTTTAAAATTAAAGGTTTTTTTCTTTTTCCCCCCAATGCTAAAATCTGATTAGGGTTCAATGTGACCCTCTATTTCCCAGTTTCTTCATGATAATCCATAAAATCAACAGTAAGAGAAAGAGACTTATTGTTTGTGTACGCTGCAGTTCTGCTTATATCTCCAGCAATTTGGAAGATGAATCATTCAGCTGATATCAGGCAGTAATTTTTGTTTTTAAAAGACAAAGTCCCATTTCTATAGGTTATTTCATTAACTGCCCGACTGGATATGAATGAGTACCACACACCTGCAATGTTTGCCATTAGTGCACATTCATCTCTTATTTTCATACTGTTTTTCTATCTTTATATCCCATTATTTTTAGCTTTGCTCTGTGAGCTACTGCTTAGCCACTCCACATTATATATTTTTCTCAGTTATATCTGTTTACCCTGAAGATAGTTCAAGTGCTTCTGAAAGAAGAGAAACAGGCATTGGTCCAAACTTCAACTAGTCTATAAACTAATCATAACTGTAAATATCACACATTTGGTGCAGAGAAGTACATATGACTAATGAGGTTTCAGCCTCTGCTGCAGGCGGTCTTGTAATGAATGTCTTATCGTGTACCCAAGTATGTTGCTACTTCCATCTGCTTTTTCTACCCTAGTTTATTTACTGCTATCAGTTAATTTTTCAATCCAGTCACGATTCCTACCTCTCATTCTAAAATGGCAATGGCATGTGATCTCGTGTCTTGCTACTCTCACCTGATTTAAGTGCCAGCTCCATCATTTCTGCTTTCTGCCTCTGTGCTGCTCCCTTTCTGCCTGCACTGTCAGTACCTTGGCACGGGTAAGTGGAGCAGCCTTTCAGAGCTACAGGCTGTTTCCCTTCTCCAGATTTTGAGGTGCCTCCTTCATCAAAGTGCAGGCGTGGTGGCAAATGTGGAAACAGTAGAAACGGGGCCCCGCAGAGACTGAGCTCTTTAGGCCTCAGGGCTTTTAGAACCCTGATGGGACTTGGTTAGAAGAAGCTGTTGGGGATGGTAAGCAAGGAGCACCTTGAGCAGGAGACAATTTATCTCCATTGAGTTTGGAGAGAAGACAAGGAAGATATAGATGTATCTCCATAGGAGATGTGTGCTCAATAGGAGATGTTGATACTCTTGCTCACCTCAGCTGAAATAAATTGCAATTAATCTTGTCTAGACGGAGTAATTAAAAACATAGTGAGACAAATAATTTATCCTATAAGTTGTCATCAAATCAGGAAATGTTTACACATACAAGACCCCTTGATGGGCTCTTCTAAATAGATTGGTAATTGTTTTCATATCTCTCCTTCAGCAACTGCTGAAGTACATCAATCACTTTGGAGTGGAAGCAGGAGATGGCTAGACCATATTTCCCTGAGGATCAAAGCCAGACTGTTGAATTCAGAGCAGCCAGGTTGCTCTCACTGAGATCTGGAGCTGTAAATATCAGCTGACCTTTGCAGTCTATTTAAGCATATATCTCTAAGCATGGTATAAGTAGATGTGAAATAATTCCCAATCCTTCTACAGCTGTTATGGAGAAAGTCAGAGCTGCTGTGGTGTTTTATCTTCCACTGGATTCCCAGTCTTTCACCTACCTGTATTATGTGCCTCCTGTGTGTTGGCTATATAACCATTGCAGTTTTAGAGAGTTCATATTTGTAACCGCTCAAAGTGTGTAGTAAAGATTAGTCAGGAGTCCTCAAAGGAAATTGGAAGACTGTACAGATGCACAACTGTCAGTGAAAAAAGTGAATTTGTCTTTTTAACTAGCCAAAATTATATCATGTAATTGAAAAAAATAGGTCGCATTTCACGCTAGAGAGGTGACAGCTTGGATCCCAAAGAAATTTGAGTCTAACCCTCCATAGGAATCTAGTGGATCTCCTCACAAAGTGCTTCCTTGTACGGTGAAGACATCGTGTGTGTTGTCTGGAGCACTGAAATGGAAAAGCAAAAAGTTGATCACCTGCTTTGGTAGACCAGCTTGAGATAATATTTGCCAGCCAATTTGCAAGGCAACTGCAAGAGACAGAACATTTCAGTGATTTGAAAATAGATGAGATTTAGCAGAATGAGAACATTGTACCACACCTTCTAGTAAGTGCTCATTCCTGGAAAATTGAGGTTTCAGACAGAGATCTTTGGGGAGAAACCAACTGTGAGGAAATGGATTCCTTTCTTACCACAGGAACTGTTCCTTTTTGATATCTACTGTTGGGTGATGGTTGTCTTTCATAAGTTTTTAAAGCTTTTTCTTATGGTTTAGCTGACCTGAAAGACTTGATCTTTTCTGTGAGTCTTGTTAACTTCCACTGAACTTCAGATATTGCTTGACATGCTTAGCTGAATTCCATGTCTAGCCTCCACCTGGGCTGGAAGTAGGAATCCAGGTTCTTCTGAAAAATCAAGCAGACTCTTGAGTAATATTTAAGATTCTTCTTAGAACTGTTCTTTTGTCTGAATTTCTGAATATGTGTATGTGCTTACCCCCAGTGTGTTTTTCAGGATAGCAGAAGAATACATGCGGACAGGTCAGTAGGATGACTCTTACAGTGGGGAGTAACTCCAGGGGGGAAAGGCAGTTCAGAGCTTCTTGAGGCACTGGCACAGTGGTGTCCTCAGATGGATTTCAGAGTGTAGTTCCATTTCCTCATTGAAATCACCATGAAAGGGAAAGAGTCCATCCCTGCCTGAGGAATTAGGAGTTACTTGAGCAAATCCTCAAAGTGGCTGGTGATGAATGTCTTTCAGGACTCTGGCTGCAGAAGGATTTGTGACTCTGAGGGAATCTGAGGCATTTTACAGCTCCGAACTGTAACGAGGACTGCTGGCTGGCAGAGCAGGAACCCCTTTAGTGAGTGGGGAAATGATGCCTTCTGGCCAAAGAAGTTATCCATTTTATATGCGTCTCAGCCTGACCTCAGCAAATCTTGCACTTCTGATAGTCTCTAGGTGAATGGCTGGAAATCGAGTGCTCATATATTCCATGTTTGCTGAGATAGCTTTAATCAACATTCCAGCTGGAGAAAACAGCTCTTCCGGGCCTTTTAAAGCTGGTCAGTAATCAGCTGGAGCAAGCTTGATTATGTCCATGTAGCTCACCAGTGAATACTGATTGCGAGAGATGCATAAAACTGGGATTTAAAGGCCAGCAGAAATCTGGAATCTTGCACATGGTAGATTGAACAGTACTTATGAAAAATATAATGTTTAGTATGTGATCACCGAACCATGATCTCAGTATGAAGGCTGAGAACATAATAATAAGTGATTCTGTTTTATTTTCCCTATCCTGCATCCCAATGAAGAACAAAATTTCCCCAGATACTTCCTCATGCACTGAGAGTAAAAAATTACAGTCAGTTTTTGCCCTGTTCAGCTGAAACTTTATTGCTGTGCTGGTTTAACAGAAGTCATTGGAAGAAGCTAGGCCTCCTCTTTCACGTCAGTGGTGGCTTCTCTAGAGCAGCAGGATTTGATACGGGAGCAGAATATTCTGTACTGAATGTCAGGAGCAGTTGTTACCATTTGTTGGATGTGAACTTAATGGATGAACAGCAGTGAGTTTATTTGCCAGAAATATCAAATGCTAACGAACAGCTTGCTGTAGTCCTGGCCTTGGCTTCCGTCATTAACCTGATTAGACCAGAATTATCTGCAATGTTCTTGGATGTTCTTTCAGTGGTATTAGAAGGTCATTAAACAATGGGCATATATTTTGCAAGCTCCACTGGGATTTCTTTTCATTTCAAATAGGTAAAGAAGGATTTTATGTTTCATTTTGAAATGCAAATTTTTTATATGAATTGGCAGATTCTCAACTTCAAGCAGAGAGAGCCTGAATTGATTGGATTGCATTGCTAACATTTTTGATGCTTTCAGTTTAATTGTAAAACCTGTAGAAGGGTTGGTTGGATTGGTTTTTTTGTTAAACTATAACGTTCACCCTTTAAAAATCACTTGAACATCATCTGTTTTGTTTTCCAGATATTTTGCTTGTTTTTAAAGACAAAGTGATTTTGATCATAAGGGAAAATAATATGAATTCCATCAAGTACATGCTGTTTTGGTGTTTGCTATTTGCATAAACAACTATATTATCATAGTTGTTTAATTGACCATCATCAAAAGCTCAAAACTCACAATGGAAATATGAGTAGATGAACTGGAAGAAAATAGAAAGTGCTTGAAGACAGTTTATAGCAAGTTACGGTGTTCAAGTTTTCATAAAGAAAAGAGTTTTTAAGTTCTAGGCAGGCACTTTCCCCCTGCCGCCTGTAACAGATTCTGTCTAGATGTTTTATATCTTTGTCCCAATGCAAATATTGAATAATTGTTTCTCACAAATGAAAATGGGCTATTGTTCAAACCTTAAATATGGCACATGCATGTCTATAGCTGGCCCTGTTGTATTATCAAATTTCAGCATTTTTGTTATTTTTTGGCATTACCCTCCTTAGTATTTCCAGGAATGAGAGATGAATTTTATCTCATCTTGGATTTTCTGACAAAGAGTTCTGTGAACTAAATCTTCTCCAGGAGACTCCCTGTGGTCCTGGATGAGTGCAGTTGTGGGGCGATGGGGTGCTCAGTTTATCCTGTAAAAATCCAAATACTGGCAAAAAATGTAAACTGGAGGAGGAGGGCAGGTACAGGCCCAGATTTCTAGGATGCCTTGTAGCAAATTTCTGTGGGTCCTGGTAGTTCTGCTCAGAGCACGTTGTGCTTAGAGAAGCAGGACTTCCCATCATTGGCAAAGCTGCCACATTCATGGATGAGGAAGCTCTTCCCATGGCAAAGCTCAGGGAGAAAGGGCAGATAGAGTTCATCATTCAGGGAAAGTGATTTTTGTGCTGTAAGACTAGTGAGGATATGCATAGGAGCCTCAGACTTAAATAAGCTTACTTTTTCCTTTAAAAAAATAAAGGGATCAGCATTTGTCTGGCTCTGGTTGTGATGAGGGGTGTTGTGAGGTTATTTCCCCTCTTCATTATACAGGCAGCAGGACCCTACTGTTAGTGCTGAGAAGTATAGACAGATGCTTATACTTTCATGCATATGCAAACAAATTTTTGCCCAGGAAACCCCCTTTCACTACATAAATATTCTTATAAATTATTTTGCTACCTTCACTTTTGGAAATTGAGCTATGAAGCCTAACCCACAATACCAAGCTGCCTCTGAGCCAAGACCCCAGTAGTATCAAAACCTTCACTTCCCACTTGACAGCATCTGATGTTTTTATACAGCTGTTTGTACAAAATACTGCAGCGTGCTACATATTAAAAATGGAGAGTAAATAAAATAGATATTGATATGAAGTTGAGTAATGTGATAGGTTTTGAAGAGACTATTATTAAAAAGCATAAGAAATTCTAAATGACCTGTACTATTTTCATATTTAATTCAGTAAAAGAATTAATTATTCAGCAGTTGAAGATGTTGTTTATTTTCCACTCTAGTGCACTGGCATATCACAAAATCCAGTGCTCTACTCCAAATGAACAGGGCCACTTAGTCATCTAAATACATATATAATGCAGACAACTTAGCGAGCTAGATCCGGGCAGTTAATGGATCAAACATGTTTTGAGACAAATTTGATGACCTCGTTCATCCTGGATATTTGCTTTACAGCACCAGCATTGATATGGAATCCACTGGGGCTGTAAATGAACAGAGAATTTCTCAGACTGTCACTGGATGATGACTCTCTCCACTGTCACTCTCACACTGTGGCTCGTGTGGAGTGATGTTAGGAGCGTGGCTGCCTGCTCCAGCCTGAAACTCCCTCCTGCCTGGAGTCAGCCTGGGGACCTGGAGCCTCTGGCCCGGCTAAGGGACACTGCTGCCACTTTGCTGTGTGCCCATTCAACCAGCAGCAAAGCCGAGCATCCCAGAGCACCCCAGAGACGGGGGCACAGCGCCCAGGGCGTGCTGACAGGGTGTGCACGGGGTGTGCCAAGGACGAGGCGTGCCTTTCCACAGCTCCTGTGTGCAGGACTGACACAAACCACAAACGGGCAGTCAGGGCTCCTTCCCCCCTTGCAGCTGAGACAGAAGGTAGGGGTGGAAGCGTGTGCGCACACACACACTCATGGATCCCTGGATCCCTTGGGTACTTTTTCAGCTGCATGACAGGACACACGGTGACACTGAGTTTGTGCATCAGTTGTGCTGAGGCACAGAGTCCTGTCATGGCAGACAGCAGTACCAAACACTGCAGAAAGAAAGAGCTCATACTGGGGATTGTTGGAATGCCACCAACAGAGTCCCTTCCTCTCGGGGGCTTGCTTCCAGATGGAGGTAGCTGGCAGGTCCTGGAGAGGGAGAGGTGCTGCAGTGTTTCATAGCTAATGAATAACCAACATATGCAACTGAAAGAAAGTCTGAGGTGGGAGCCAAAAAGTATAACCTAAATAATTCATGGGGCTTGACATATTTGTTGTGATAAAATAAAACTATTGACAAATTGGATTTTGACTTTTTAAGGTTCATTGTGTTTCCCACTGCTCTATACCCATCCCCCACACCCAATTAGAAATTTGATTTTTAAAGATAAAGAGTTTCTATGAATATTTAAATAAACTCTTCTGAATAAATGACGTATTAAATCAGATTTTAAAAATCCAACCCTCCCTATCCTTTTTAGGTTCTTGAGTGTAATAATCAACCTGAATGTAATACTTTGAATTTCTATTAAGATACCTGAAAATAAAAGTATGGTTGTCTATGAATAAAACACATCTTTTATTTTGTAAAAGATACAATCCAGTGCACAATGATACCAAATAAACAAAATATTCCAAGCTCATTGTATTGTGAATGACAGAAGAGACTCAGAACTCTGTCTGCCGCTCCTTGCACATGTCTGTGGTACAAATCCTGTGTGTCTTTGGTGACAGCACGTCTCAAAATTCTTCAGTACAGGGAATACTTGGAAGACCGCAAAGGTCAGATTTCAAGTTTCCTGGAATTTGGGGTTATATTGGTTTGGCACAACCTGGTTTTTGGTAGCAGGGGGGCCACAGAGGTGGCTCCTGTGGGAAGCTGCTGGAAGCTTCCACCATGTCCAGCAGAGCCCATGGCTGATGGCTCTGAAGATGGACATGCTGCTGGCCAAACCTGGGCCAGTGAGAGAGGCTGGTAACAGTGTTTTAAGGGCTTCTTTTACTTCTCATTATCCTTCTCTGATTCTGTTATAAATTCACTTCGCAGCTTAAGTTGAGCCTGTTTTGCCCTTGGAGTGTTTCACCTGGTCCTTATCTCAACACCTGAAGCCTTCCTTAGCCATTTTTTCCTCTCCTCTGCTCAGCTGTGGCAGGGAAGCGTTAGCAAGTGACTCTCTTGGGTGCCCGGCATTGGGCCAGTGTCAAACTGTGACAGGGGTGCAAAGATTGCGTCTTTAGAATGAGGAGAGCAGGACTTTGTCTGCTCTGCCAGCACTGCTGGCATCCTCTCCAGCTGCCATTAGTTTCTGTATGTGTAAAATGCAGTTATACTGTTTGGGAGGAGTAGAAAGCACAACTCTTACATTTTGAAATGTTTTTAGATCTTTAGATTAAATTAAATAGAAATCTGAAGTGTTTATTGCCTACTTAAATGATGGGGTCCCTATGCTCTTGCAGGGTCTGAACCAACACTTATTATTGACAGTTTTATTAACTCTCTGAAGTGGAGATATGGTCCTCACATGGACAAGATCTGGATGCTACCTGGACAAACAAAAGCTGGACTTTTCCAGCAAAATCATAGCTTTTAAAGAAGGATATGTAGGAAAACATAGCAGAGGGATTTGCCACTGCTTGGTCTCCGGGGCTCCTAGGGGCTTGAACACAAGTCTACAGAAGCAACTTCTTAGTGTTGAATATTTACCCATGGGAACCTCAAACTTCCTGAAGAAGATTGCAAAAAATTTAACAATTCTTGGGAACCCACCCTAAAACTGTGTTTTCCTAAACACTGATCACTATTTTTCACCAATCTTAAAACTTAGAAAGTTCCCATTTAGTTGCTTTGAAATTTTGTTGCCTCTTAAAGTAAGTTCATGTTGATTCATGAATATTGTTTGAGATGCAAGCCTTGGCATTTTTAAAGTTTTAAAACATTGGCCTTCAACTTTAATTTACAGAATATTTTTCTTGTGTGCTAGGAATTTTTTCTAGCCTAGGAGATGGGTTTACTAACTTAAACTGGGTAAAACATAGTCTTTGAATATCTTCTTATAATTATTAATTGACATATTTCTGCAAGTATTAGAGAGAGCAATGCTGCGATGGCATTTAGGAAAAATCCTGGTCTTGTTCTTGAAATGCATCTTCCCCATACCACCATTTCTGTGTAGTGTCTTTTACATTTGTTGTTGTAATGAAATGGGTAACTGAAATTAACAGCAATGAAGGGGTCATGCAGTGGTTTGTCTTGCAAGCTTTCCTCATACAATTTGTGGATTGGCTCAGTGGACTAAGGATCTCTGCTTCTGTACTTAGATTAACTAAATGCAAAATACATTTGATTTAACTCTGAACTTCTTACCATCTGCATGTTTAAAAAACCTGAGGAAAATAGTCCCTAAAACATCTGAGATTTCCTTTCATTTCTCATTTCTTTTCTTTTCTACTATCTCCAACGTTTAATTAAGGTTTTTCTGGCAGTATATGAAATTAGCATCTAGTGGTAATTACCTTGTGTGATCATAATAATTTTGAGATGTATAGAAGTTTGTTTCCATGTCTGTTTAATTCGCTGCTCCAAAAGTTATCTTAAAATGTATTGCTCTATAAAAGAACTTTTCTGAATGAACTGTAAACACATTCTCTCTTTTTGATTACAGTATATCTTCTTACTGTGTCCATGCCAGTTATATCAAAATCACATGTAAGTAACCAAGAAAATTCAGCAGTGTTTTAAGTGTGAGCATGGGGATGAAACAACTCCTAGGAAATGAATGCTTATTGTCAGTTTGTAGAGAGGTTCCCATGATGTACAGTTTGCATTTGCTCTGATGGTAATACCTGGCTACAGGTGACCTTTCAGCATGTTCCCCCTTCCTATTAAACCTCTGTTGTTGCTTAAAATAAAGTGACTATTCGATAAAACTCAGCAAAAAGCCTCAGGGCTACTCACTTCTAAAAAACAAACTGAACCTATCAGATAAAGCTGTCAGGGCTTGGGCTTTATCTAACACTGCACACTCTTTTATAAATTGATTCACTTTTCTGCCAACCCCACATGTCCGTGAAATAGCTTGGCTGCAGCTGCAAGTACAATTATTATTCCGCCAGGGGTGATTTGTGTGGTCTCAGAGCCCGGCACACATCCATTTATACTCAGGGAGATGGGAGATAAGGCAGACACCAGCCTGCACCCCGGGCAGGCATGGCTCAGGGGCACAGCCACAGCC